>CATIXA010000021.1:0-600000 GCA_949709075.1 Wickerhamomyces alni | reverse complement strand
AGAGTGAAGGTCTCATTCAGCAGATGGGATGAATATTTAGAGAACGTACAACAAGACGATTCTCTCTTTGCCAATTCACCAAAGGGCAATAACGAAGAGCTGAATGATGAGCTGATAAATCTGTTGACCAATCATGTTCAATTGCCACCCCTGACTCAAGACTCAGTCATGACATTGAGTTTATCAGTTGAACCTGATGCCAATGGTGACTATCACAAGGCACACGAGTCAAGAACCCCACTAGTGACGGGGTCCTATCTACCTACTCTATTCTCCGAGATCGTTCCTAGTTACAAGTTATTTAACCAGGATGTTTTGATTGGTGCCAGTGGGTTTCCTACAAAGACCATACAGATTGAAACCACTGAGACGAAATTTCCTGAAGTCACTGGTGTTGATGATGTTGATGCACAGAGTTTTTTGCTGAACTCCAAGATTCCATCTTCCAAATCTCAAAATACCTTCCTGAAATCAGTGAGGGATATCTTCAACATTGGATCTGATGTTTTCCATATCGACGGTGATCTTATATTCAAATCATTGAGCAAGGAGGATGAGCTTAAGTCCTCAAGACCTGCCAGTGTTGTTTTAGAGAATCCATCCTCCAAAAGACTGAGTCAGATATCAGCTTCAAACAGATTGAGTCTTTCCAATTCCGATGTTAATGGTGATTCTACCCAAGCTGAAGATGATGTGTTTGCTGGTCTGGACAGTTCTAACCTATTGAACTCTCTGATAAAACCGCTAAATGTTGTTCTGAAAGCTGGTACCTTTGATAGAATGGTTGATGTCTTGGTGCTTACCTCTAATGTGTTCTCCAAGAAAATCGATAAACAGGACATTGACTCTTATCTTGAGAAATCAAATCTCTTGGATAACCAATTCTTGAAGCTGAAGATGAACAATGGTGTATACACTTCTACATTCTTCTCAACATATAAGAGTTTCTCAAGCACGACTACCCTTTTGGAAAGTTTGAGTTCCAGATTTGTCGGTTCAAAGTCTGCTGCTCTATCAATAGCAAGATTGAATTCCGAAGATGATAAGGAGATTTTCCCTATTTGGGATGCACAAGTTGCTAACGATGATCCTGATTTAAACTGGAAGTTTGTGGGTAACATCCAGATCGGTGTCCTTGAGGCTCTATCGATACTTGTGAGTGATCACTACAATGATTTCACCGATAGTCTCGAGAACAAAACGATCTTTGTTGAGCTATTGAGACTCATCGACAATGAGATTGTTGTTGAGTGGAAAGATGTCCTGACGAGAGCCGAGAGCTCATCTGAGTTGAAGAATGAATTGACAGAGATTTACAACATCTTGTCGCTACTCTACAAGAGAATAAGAAAGAATTACATTAAGAAATGTTACAGACCTTTTGATTTGTTTCCTAAAGGTCTACCAGATTTTGACCAATTGTGCTCTGTTGACTTTAGTGAACTTCGACTACCACAAAACTTCAGAGAAGCTGAAACATTTGTCAACAAACTGGACTGGTTCATCAATGATCTCTTCAGTAACACAACTTTCTCAGATTGGATAAACGTTTTCCAAGTGTTAGAGATTCAATCAAGCAAATCACTCACTAGCTTGTTCAGATACAAAACTACGCAGGCCAAAGACGAAGAACAGCTGACCATCTTGAACGTATATTCCTGGCTGAGGGATCTGTTCGGCAACAGCATTGATGATAAAGTTTTGAACAAGTTTCCTCCTCCTGTGAAATTACTCTTTGATCTCCATGATAATCTGGAGAAGTTTTTCAGATTGAACATTTCAGACACCACTATCACAAGAGATGTTCGTACATCAAGAATGGTCTCCATCTTACAAATATTGACCATCTCAAGACTTAGAATGAACTCAATCGATTTGTTCATGTCCTCCGATAAAGGTTCTGCTTCACCACATGTCCCATCATTCATTGAGACAGCAATCACACAAGCCATTGTCTCTCCAGTATCCCGAGCTTACACTTACAGTTGGATCTATGCTGCTTCTGCTTTGAAGGATGAGCCTGTTGAAAACGTCGATCAACTCTTGGACCTGCTGCCGAGATTAGATATTGACGATCTGAGTGAAGACTTAAAATCCAGTCTGACCCCTTGTATTGGTTGGTTTGTTGAAATTCTGCTGGAGATCTCCAACTTTGTTCCAAACAATTCGATTGAGAACTCCAAACTGATCAATTTTGACAAGCGTCGCTTCACTTATAATTGCATCACCAACATTGTTGATATGAACTCAACAGCTTCAGAAAGTGAATACAACAGCTCCACTGTCTCCCGTTCCATCAAGCAAGAATTTGAAATCTTGTTCAAGTTGACTCATCATAAAGAGTTCGTATTGAAGGATGTGAAAGAGACTGCTGTTGCAGAGAACAAAGAGTACCCAAAATATCATTCTGGTGCTAAACTGTTCACTCTGTTGATATCTGATGAGAAGGCAAAGATCGGCAGAGACTCTACCAAGAAGGAAACTTTGGATAATCAAGAAAGAGACATGAAGAGGACCCAGTTATTATCACAAGCAAGAGCATCATTGAACCTGAATCGTGAAATGTCCCAAACAAGTGACTCGTCACAACAAACTCTCTACTCTCAGAACACACAGCCATCACAAGCTGCTCTCGGGCGTAAACAACGTCAAGGATCATCGCCTTCCAAAGTTGCTGGTGTTGGTAAAAGATTAGGTGGGTTGCTGAAGTCAGTACGTCCATTTTCGATAAATGTTAGCAGTAATTGGTCAGGACCAGATAGGATCATCCATCCGGATGAGTTACCAGATGTCACCAAAGTTCATCTCATGGGTAAAACCGCGAAGCCATACCAACAAATCAAGCTGTTCAATTATAAGCCATTATTTGTTAATTCAACGATAGAAGGGTTCTTCAAAGTCGTGAGTGAAGTCGGTGATGAGGAGTTCTCCTTCCAAGCGACGAGTAACACAGAGGCTCAAAGTTGGATCAGTGCTTTGAATTTGGCTAAACGATACACTTATTTATCAAAAGATGCTAAAGGTCTAACTTCTTCCAAGGTGTTTGGTGTTCCAATTTCAGATATATGTGAGAGAGAAGGAACACTTGTTCCTAACATTGTTGAGAAGCTTCTACAAGAGATCGAAGTCAGAGGTCTTGATGAAACTGGTCTTTACAGAATTCCTGGATCTGTTGGTAGTATCAATTTACTGAAACAGGCTTTCGATGAAGGTGGAGATTTTACACTAGAAGATGATCGTTGGTTCGAGGTCAACACTTTAGCTGGTTGTTTCAAATCATACCTTCGTGAGTTACCAGAAACGTTGATGACTACTGAATTGCTTCCTGAATTCGTCCAGGCTACCAAACAAGGTGACTTGGTTGAAAATCTGAGAGTCCTTGTTCATCAACTACCAACTCATAACTACCACTTACTGAAAAGACTGTTTGAACATTTGAACAAGGTCATTCAACACGCTCAGAAAAACAGGATGGATGCTGTCAACTTGGCAATTGTGTTTTCTATGAGTTTCCTAAACAATGATAGTCTGGGTATGAGTATGGGTAGTGATTTGGGTGCCCTTCAGAACATTCTCCAACAGCTGATCAAGGAACCAGAGCTGGTGTTCTCAGAGCAGTATAATGATGATGTCACTGATGTTGTTAGTGATGCAGCTTCTGAATGATTCCCTTTTTGTGGCTGGTTTTTTTATTTTATTTTTATTATGGATTGAGTCTTTGACTGATTCCTGCCTGTTGTCTTTTCCAATGACACAATTGTTTTGTGTTTCCTGTTGTTCCGTTTCCCTTCCATTCCGTTCGTTACTGCTGCTCAGTGGTGCGTTTCCATCAATTCAAAATATTGACAATCAATTTTAATTTAGTTACTTAAGAAAAGACCTACTGTAGTCACACACATAAGATAAACAAAATTTAATATAGACACGAACTATTTACACATAACAAGCTGCATTATCACTGACTGACTATTTCTTCAATTCAGATCTCTTGACAATCTTGATTCTGCTGTTTTGTTTTTGTTTCTCAGCTTGCTCTTTTTGTTCTTCTTCTTTAGCTTTAGCAAGAGCCTTCTTTTCAGCTTGAACTCTAGCTTTCTCTATGTTCTTTCTAAAAGAGTCTAGTATACCTTCTTGAGGTGCAGATGGATCAGCAGGTTTTGGAGGGACAAGTTCAGCCAAGCCCATACTCTTTCTGAAGACCTTACTCTTTAGTAAGAAACTTTGAAGGATGGAAAACAAACCATTGACAAAGAAATAGAGCACAATACCTGAAGAGAATGACATAGTGGCAGGGATAGATATCAATGGTAAGACAGTAAAGACCTTCATCATTGTTGGAGAGAAGGTTTGAGCACCGGTCTCACCACCAAGTCTCATGAAACCCATGATAACGGCAGCTGACAAACACTGTAGCCCCAAGTATGGATCAGCAGCAGTCAAATCCTGGAACCAGAGAATACCTTGGTTTTGCATACCATCAACAGGGAAGTTCGTCATTGAACGAATACCTGAGAAGAACCCCAAAGCTAATGGAAGCTGAACAATTGGTGCAGCTAAGTAACGGTTTTTAATGCCATGTTTAGCCAATAATTTTTTACGTTGAAGCATCACGGTTTGACTTTCGGCCATGTCGGATGCCCCGTATAGTTTAGCCTGGATGACGTCCAACTCAGGTTTGATTTTAGCGTTTTTGGCCATCATATCTGACGACTTGATGTATAATGGTAACAAAGCTGCACGGACACCAACAGTGACAATGGTGATACAAGCCCACCAAGGAAGACCTGTTGAGACATGAGCAATTTCCAACAAGTGCTGGATCAATTCTGGAGGCCACCACCAAGATTTGGCAAGACCAATGGATTGTAAGTAACCCCAGTGTAAAGAAGCTTCACCGACTGCTTGAGAAGTAGCAGCACTAGCAGACTCAGCGATGGCTTCGAAAGAAGGCAGCTGGTTCTGGATCTCATTCACTGCTTGCTGTGTGTTCGAGGAGCTGTATCTGACGTTCTGGAACTGAACTCTGGAAACTGTTGATGCTGCTATTAGACCACCAGTCAAAGATGACGTTGGGGTTAGACGTATCTGTCGTAAAAAGTTAGTCAAAGGCTCTTTCCAGAATTAGCAAAAAAGGTTCTTGAGCACAACATACCAAACGTGACGAGAGTGTGAGTGAGGACTTCAGCATATTGTCTGAACACCACTAAAATCAGTCAAAAGTATCGCTTTCACACGTTTGATTAGCGTTGTTGATGAAAATTTCCCGAAGAAATTTCGGTCACAAAAAAAATATGAGCTACAAATATGGCCATTATGTAAATCAAGCTTTTGAAGTCAGTTACGTATTCTATACTTCGCGAGCGATGTTTAGCCTACGGCACAGTCTACTCAGGACAGCCCCACTGGTATCCAGACCAAGTTTCGCCAGTTTCAGCACAAATTTAGCCTCAGCGACGCCCGGTACTAATCACGATGAAGAGCTTACAAAGAGACTTATATCCAATCTGTCGAACAACATCACCGCAAAAGGCTTCAAAGTCTTCAAAAGGATAACAAGGTCGAAGACAGATGCTGAAATTTCGAAGATCTCCAGTCAAGTTCTAGAAGTTCTACAGCCGACCGCTCAAAATGACTTACTACTGATATCAGCACTTGATTCTATCCAACAACAAGATATCAGTGAAGAGCTGATACGAAGATACTCACAGTTACTACCAGACCTTGCACAGAGTGATAATCCACGTACACCATTCCATAACTCCCTGACCAAGTTCATCCTGCTCTCGCTACAGAAAGACCCATCCATCCTTGAAAATTTTGTCAATTCCACTAATGACCACTCAAAAGGCTCGAGCTCACTTCTCATATCGATGTATCTTCAGCAAGGCCAAGTCAACAAGGCATACGATCATATAATCCAAAGCTTCTCACAGAAGGGAGGGGTGAATGCATTTTCAATTGAGCTTGTGATACACCATCTATGTCACAGAGAACAAATCCAGAAAGCTGATCGTTTGGTGGATTTAACCAATGAGTACAAGCTGGTGCTGTTCCCACGAACTCTGTCGGTCTTCATTTCGAAGGCAGTTGAGCTTGGAGAAGTCGATATATGTCGGAAGCATTATAAGACTGCTCTGGAGAAAACGTACATTGATAACGGCACATTGGTCAATCTAATGGAACTACTCAACGATGAACTAATGGTAAGAGAGTTGAAGGACTTCTATGAAGTGCTCAGAACGAAAGGATCCCCCTCAGTTTACCATTGGAGGCGATACAGAAGATGTATTGTGGAGACTCTTGCCAGAAGAAGAGGTTTCGAAAGAGCATTCCAGAAGGTTATAGATCACCCACCAGCCATGCTAAGAGTTGCCGACTATCCAAATCTATTGAATAAAGTCACAGTTAGTGTAAAGCTGAGAAAAGTCGAGTTCAAGTTGCTCAAGAGAGGATCATATTCGAAAATGCACCCTTCTCTGAAACGATTCTACATGAATCTCGTGCTAGCGAAACTGGCAGAGAAAGGATCGATTGAACTCGCTATTGAGACGCTTAAAGAACACCACTCGTTGAGAAGATTTCTCAATGAGGAATCGATGTTCTACATAATTCAAGGCCTTGTGCAAAAACCAGATATCTTTATAATCGATGCAATGATCAAAATGGTGCTGGATCTCCCTTCCTTGAAGCTCAAAAGACAGTACGTTGTTGAGAACTTGCTAAAACTAGTCGTTGAGTCACAATATTGGTTTCATGTCTTCGAACTACATTCTAAAATAAGCATACCTAATTACAAAATGGACCCGAAACTCTACAAACTTCTCAGGTACAAAAGTGAAGCGAACGGCTTCGAGGAACAGCTGAAGGCAATAGCATCATAAATCCAGCAGTACACAAATCTGTACATAGCTCAATCAAAAGTACGATATATAAGCATCTAACTAAAAATTACGTAATATTTGATGATTATTCTGTGGCTTCGATACCGTCCGATTGTTTGATGAACACTTTGAATATTGTGAGTTTGTTCTTGATTTGTGGTACCGTTTGACAGAGATGGGCGTGATAAACTTGTTCAAGGGACACCCTTCTTTCTATTTGCTACCTAGCGAGACAATAGCGAAAGCCACAGCCTCTTTATTACTGAATCCACGAGAATATGATAACGATAATGCTAATAGACACCCTTTGACTTATGGTGCTGACGAAGGTGCCCAATGGGTCCGTGAAGAAGTTTCAAACTTTGTTAACAAGGCGTTCAAACTGGAGGGTAAAAGTAAATCCAAATTCGAGGACTTCAATCTTACTGCTGGAGCAAGTTATGGTATATTGAACATCCTGTTGCAAACCACTTTGGCACAAACAAACTATACAAAACAAGCTTTCATTATCACACCAACGTATTTCTTGATCAATGAGACGTTCTTGGATGCCGGTTTTGGTGGTAAGATGACTGCTATTGACGAAGTGGAGAACGGTATTGACTTTGACCTGTTGGAATCTAAACTGGAAACTCTCAGTAAACAAGAAACCAATGAAGAAGACCTCAAACTGATTACCGGTCCTGATGCTAAAATCCCAAAGAAGATCTATCAGTTCGTGCTGTATTGGATCCCAACTTACTCTAATCCAGGTGGTCAAAACTATGACTTGCAAACGAGACTAAGAATGATCGAACTCGCCAGAAAATACGATCTGTTGATCATTTCAGACGATGTCTATGACCTGTTAGACTATACTCAACCATTGGATGAGCTACCTACTCCACTTCCTCGCCTTGTCCATCTTGATCGTGAAACTTGTACCAATGAATATGGTAATACAGTGTCAAATGCTACCTTCTCAAAGATCATCGCACCAGGTTTGAGATTTGGTGCACAAGAAACGGTGAATCCAACTCTTGCATATAGATTGAGTCAAGGTGGTGCTAATGTGAGTGGTGGTACTCCAGCACAGCTGAACTCGATGATTGTCGGTACTATTATCAAAGAAGGATTACTCGAAGACGTGATCAATAGTCTAAGAAAAGAATACGCTAAAAGAGCTAAAGCATTGAAAGAAGCCATTGAAGCACACTTGCCAGAAGGTACAACCGCTTATGGATTCGAAGGCGGATATTTTGTCTGGGTTACTCTTCCTAAAAAGTATGACTCCAACAAGATAGTGGAGGAACTGAAGAAACACGATGTGGTTCTGGCCAGTGGTGATCATTTTGAGGTCACCGGCGATAAAAGAGGTTGGGGTGCCTCGAGTGTTAGACTGAGTGTCAGCTTTTTGGAATCTGAAGACCTCGTGGAAGCTGTCAGAAGATGGGGCCAGGTGATCAAAGAACTTTATCCAAACTAGACAGCTTATAGACAAATACAAATATAATTGTAATATAATCGTTATAGACTTATTGTGCCAAATGGCGAAACAGCCTGCCTTATCTGGTAAGCGATCAATTTCGCACATATCGCTAATGACTTTTACGAGCTTTTAATCCCACTGAAAAAAGAAACGATGCGTCTGATCAGGCAGACTTTCGCCAACGCGTAAGTTTATTTAAGAGAAGGTACTTGAGCAGCTACGGGGGCAAAAGAAACAAGCTATGTGTCACTAGAACTGGGGTATATAAGGGTATATAAGACATGAGCTTGTAGCAACTTACCACAAAAAAAGGTGTTGCCAATTTCCGCAAAAAGTAACGTAATCTCCAAATCGGGAAATCTGAGCTTTAAACTTCACCGTTTTCAATTTCGCCATTACCGTTTTTTGACTGAATTTTCCTTAAATTAGTTGTGTCGCTTTTTTTTTGCTGCTTCAATAATTTCACAAATCACACTGAAAAAACAAACTGTTCCTCGACAGACACAAATCGCACATCACCACGTCCAACTCGCTCCCGATTGTTCGAATTCATCTTCACCAACACCGTCCAACACACAATTGGCGCTCCCAATCTTTTAAACGTCGTTTCTCCAGTTTTTTTTTCGGTTAGATCTGGTACCTCTTTAGTCTTGGTTTAGCTGTTTCACATCAGATCTTCGAAAGATACCACACTGCTAAAGTCCCTAGAAGCCCAAAGAAAGTGCTATAACCCCCATACAGGTGTCATTCCTTTGCAAATTGTCGTTTTTCATTTCTCACAGTGCCAATTTCAACAATTCTCCCTCTTGAAGAGCTATACATAAATTAGATTACACCTCTCAACATCTCCTCAAAAGGTGTCACAAAGTCAAAGACACACAGATACACAGCTGGCGCTATATCACAACCGCATCGCCTCTTCATATCTGTCACAGTCATAGCATACAACAAGTCTTTGCATTTCAATCACTAAAAGTTATACCACAGTCAAAATCTGAAACATCACCACTGGTGAAATCTTAAAATAACTGCAAATCCATTTTGTCGTTTGTCGCTTCACGAACAATACAAACAACCATTTACATGAGTCAACTCAAGAGCAGTCTACAAGGAACCCCGTCTACAAGATCACAGGGTCTGAAAAGTGCATTTGCCATAAGCATAAAAGAAGAAGATGAGGAAGAGGTCACGGTTAATGAAGAGGAAACATATGATAATGAACCACAACAGCTTGAGGAACAATACGATATACCCGAAACGAAAGGGCTTCTGCCGCCTCTCCCGGATGAACCACAGTCGATGAAATCTCCTAAGTACGAGTATAATGCTAATAACGAACAATTACAATCATCATCTCCAAGAAAAGGAAACACCACGTCTAATAAGCATTCTCAACATGCCACCCCAACTCAAGAACATGTGCATCAGTTTGAGACTCCAAAATCATCTGATATTAGAAGAAACTTGTCAAACATAGTGACATCTGCCTCTAATACCGAAAACTCTTCATCTTTGAAATCTGAGGAAGAAAGAGATATGGAGAATGAGATCATGAATTATTCTCCGGCAATAACGATAGATGAGAGATTTGAAGTGAGTTTAGGAATACCCATTCCTGAAACAGACGCACCAAAGACAGCGGATGAGAAGATCAAATTTTATCAAAAAGTTCAAAAGCAAGAAGTTGATGAATTTAATAAGACCCTTAATAGTCTTCGAAACAGTGGTTGGATGAGTGAAAGAGAACTCCATCAGCTTGAAGTCTCAAAGACAGAAAACTTTAACAAATGGGAAGCTAAAATTCAACTCTTGAGACAATCTCAACGGCTCAAGAAAAAATCTAGCTCTAACAGTTTATCATCACCATCACATACACTCAGTGGACTCAATCCTTTATCGCCTTCCAATTCAGCACAGTATCAATCTGGTAATCTCCAGGAGGATTACTTCCACAGTCCAAGAAGAATCCATTCAAACAGTAATGCTAGCTCAACAGAAAGTACATCCAAGAAATTGTTCGGAGACTTCATACGGTCTCCTACATTACAAAGTCTCGAACAGAAGTTCAGTTCCTTGGGTACGAAATGATCAATGATGAGATATTCTCGATTATTAAAACAATAATGACTTCTTCCCAATATAGACATGGCCAAAAAAAATAGACGTTTTTAGTATGTTATCATAACTAGTAAAATACCGAATAAAAATTGGCTCTCTGTAGTGATTTTTCACTCTGATTTTCAAAGGATGTTGCTACTTGCATGTCAGTTTAGAACCCAGGTCTCTAATAGCAATATCGCGCACACTGCGCGGCCAAAAGCTTCTACTATGAGCTGTGTATAGCTCGTAAATCGATCGATCCAATTGCTTTCAACGTCTAGTCAAACAGTTCGAATAACATGTGAAAACTGAGGGTACCCGTCATCTACATGTACATACGTGTGCTATCTCAACGTCCTATAAACGCTCCAGCAGAGTCCAGTGGCACATGTTATCTCGTATAACTCTTATGGGCTTATCATATGATCAATATGTGCCACGATTAATATGTATAGACGCACTGCACATCGCCTGGAGTCTGGATTCTGGACTCTGGATTAGAGTCTAGGGAATGTGCTGAAATCATTTCCATTAATTTCCAGGGCCCAAGGATCGTAACTAATACGTCATGACGTGTTTCGAGCTTGTGTGCAACTTTTGTGTACTGGAGTGACAGTGACAGCACTATGAACTCATGAGACAGCTAATCACACTCCGCCGCGCGTCACTAAATTGCAGCCGGCTTATCAACGCTCAATCTATGTGAAGCACATCTACTAACACTATTTAGTATGTACTTTGTGGTTCGTGGAAGCGAACAGGGGCCACAAGTGTGTCAAATGCATATCGTATAATTACAATTGCACAAACTGGTTACAATTCGAGTACTTCACAACTTCCAAGCAATCTCTGTCTAATTATATTTTTCAAAATGATCTGCCAGGCGCCAGCTCGACTAAAAAAAGTGCTGATCGCTTGGAATCTCGTCAAAGCTTCCAAATTCGGCAGGTACGTTCTAGAAGCTTTTTCAAAACGGTGTTAAATTCGATGAAAATTCCTTGAAAAGGGGGGAATTAAGTAGGTATGAGAGCAGGTATTTCTATATGGTGGTACTAGATACTTACCGGTACAGTCTACCGACTCTCTCCACCAATTCAAAGCTCATTTCGACCACTAAATTTCAAATGAGACATTCCCCTTAAATACTGTCATTCCAATGTTCTCCGTTGATGTGTGCAGCCGGCCCCAATTCTTGTCAGAATTAGGCGAAGAAAATCGCACTGTAGAGCCAAAAAGAAGCGTGTTTTCGCCGTTTGAACGACGCAGAGACTCGTATAAGGAACCGTCACCCTTGATGAAGTGTAGTGGCTTCAACTGTTACGACTTGAAGCTCACTCTTACAAGCATTGTACTGTGAGATTCTGCTTCGCTCACGTTTCTTTTGGGCTGAAAGCGGGAATTATCGCGTATTTTGTTTCTTTTTTTTTTTGCTTGTTTTAAGCTTTCAAAGAAAAGTCTCCAGATAAAAAAAAATGCACAAAAAAACAAAGAAAGACCAACAGCTCAACATTTAAACTATCTGGTCTGCATAAAAAGGAAAGAGTCCTGTGACTATCAGCTCATCAGTATTTGTTATATTATCAACTTGATTGTTCGCTGTGCGTGATTGATTTGAGAATTTTCATAGAATTGTTCGTTCATTAAGCAATAACAACATCGACAAAGAACGTCTTCTCCACTCAGAAGCCCACACAAACCACTACCTTTGGGTGTAGAACACTACTTACCCCATCAACTACACATCATGCCCAAACAAAACGTGCCCTCCCTGGAGTGTTTGGTGAATCAATGCTGTGAGAACTACTACTACAAACTTGCTGATGTTTCAAGCGAAGAACTGAAACACCACGAAGAAAACATGGCAAGAGTTGAACGTTCGGTCATAAATGACAAATATTTCACCTCAACACAACTGAAAGAGTTCATCATATCATCCCATTGCTCAGAAAACCTCAAATTCTTGATTGAAATATACCACTATGAGAAAATATGGAACAAAATATTCAAGAGACAATCATCAATATTGAAATGTAAAGATGAAACCATCATACAGCAAAGAAAACAATCTGTGGCCACTATCTTCACCAGTCAAAGTTCTCTAAGGCATAGAAAACATTCCATAATGGAGGAGCCTGAAATTGATGACGGAAAATGTTCAATCAATTTATCTGCATCGTCAAAATCAGCACCACCTATTTCATATTCCCCTGACACGATGGAGGACTATAGTCCATCATCGGAGGACAAACATCCTGGGATTCTTGTCACACCCGATGAAGAAAGAGATGAAAAAAGTTTAGTACCAACTTCCAATTACCTCGATCAACTGAACTTGCCAAATGTTATCAGATCAGACATTGACTTTGACACCAACTCTTTCGTCAATCAAGACGTTGCTATTACAGAATCAGATGATGGAAAAGTACGTTCCATGTCCACATCTTCTCGTCCACATAGAGGTAGCAATGAAGTTTGGGATTCGTTATTCAAGCCTTCTTTCTGTGATCAACCTCATACAGAATGTCTGTGCAAGGATGAAGTTCACAATCATGAAATAAAAGATATGAATGTTGTGGAGGAAGCTGAATACAATGATTCAGTAAGGCAGTTGGAGACCAGAGAACAATTGAAGGAAGAGCTTTTTGAGAAGTTCAACTACATCATTCGTGACTTTGTGCTCGATAACTCTCCATATGAAATCAATCTTCCTGCTGATGTTTACTCAAATCTGATATTAGAATTTGAGAACAACAAGATCTTATACCATTCACCTTTGACTCTCTTACCTGCTAAGAATGCAGTATTACAACTTTTGAGAGAAAATATCTATTACAAGTTTTTATCCAATCAACAAGCACTCCTTGCCAAAGACCCAGAACTTGCCGGCGCAAGACAATCACCACCACCATTTCCAACAACCCAATTATCCAGCGTTTCAACAAGAGACACAGAACTACAACATCCCAGACCAATTCGTTTCCCACAAACCTTTGAGAGCACAAGCACAGGTCTAACGACAATAGAATCACGCACCTCTGAAGACTCAAAAAAGACACCAACGCCCGTTCAATCGATTACCAATTTCCTTAACAAATATCATATAAAAATTCATCATAACGGTCAAAGCACACCACCAGACCTACAACCACTTTCCAGACCTACTTCAACCAATTCAAACCTCAAACTAAAAACCAGAGCAATGACTTTTAATTCCACTGACGAACTTCATGCCCAAGCACCAAAAGCAGGGCCACCAAAAAGCAACAGCAACAACAACATATCTAAAACGATACATGGTCATCATGATCCTCATTATGTAAAAGGACCATGTGGTATCGAACCAGACATATGTGCATACGATCCAAAACCTCCATTGGAGAAAGACAACTGGGGGTCCAAAATCTTCAAATTCAGAAAGAAGAAGAAGGACACTTGAACAATTAATGATTACGATATCTTGGATAGCATGATAACACTGTAGTTTAAATCAACCAATTTGTAGTACTGACATGTTATGACGTTTTCATCCGGCTAAATAAAACTGTGTATTTTTCTTTATCTTCATTCTGCCGAAATGAAATAACCAGCCATTTTTTTTGTGACACACAAATTAAATTCTCTCGTTAAAATATCTCTGTTTTCTGGTGAGACAAACTTGCTTAATATTCGCTAATCACACTAACTACGTGTTTGAGAAGTTCATCTCGCTAAGAGTTTTTCTGTTCTCTGCACTGTGAGTGTGAAACCTACAAAAAGCCCTGAATTTTCCTCATTCTGTCTTGTGCCAAATTTAAGTTGCAACCCCAGCAACAATCAATTAATCCTCATCATTCTTCATAAGACAGAATAAGTGATCACAGATATGAATGACAATATCCAGAAACTACCTCTATCACCACCAAAGAAGATCTTGGACAAGCTGACCCCGATCAAGATCCACGCATCCAGTGAAAGATCAAACACTTCACCTTCAAGAAGAAGCCCGTGCTATAGAAAGAGAAGAACGCTTTCAACAGGAGATGTTTTTGATAAAGTATCCAAGCTCAAACAAGAAATTGAGGTGGAGAATGCGAAGAAACAGAAAGAATTCCAGTTGAAGTTGCTAAGAGCTGAATCTAATAGAAAAGAGCTCCTCGAAGAGAAGAGAGAACAAGCTAGAAGACTTTCAAATGAGGGTAAGATCTGGGCCAATTTCAAAGTGAGGGTGGATTATTCTAGAATGTCTGCTATTGATGATGAATTAGGAACCCCTTTCGATGCAGACGTTGAACTTATCGATGATGTGTTTGTTGAACAGCAGAGAAAGGAATTGATTTGTCAAACTATTCAAGCATACTTGATCAGACAAAGATTGAAAGGACTCCAACTTTTCCAGAAATCGTTGGACGTCTGCTTGAAGACAAACTCATGGATTTCACTCACAAAGATGGTCAACTCAAGAACCTTGAAAGACGACATCACTTTCGCCTTGACTCATTTCCAAGCTCCAACTCTTGGATCGAAGCTTCCTCTATCGAACGTCTTTTTATACTCGTTCATCATGTTATCTGATCATTATTCTTGCAAGGGTATTGAGAGAGCTTATGATACGACATTGGGGAAAAACTCTGTGAAGGATTTCAGCGGGTATGGACTGAGAGATTTTAAATCTTTGCATTATCATGACGATGTGTTTTATTCTTATTTGGTATCAAGGTTCTTAAGAGGAGCTAGAAGACTTCTGGTGTGTTTCACAAAACTTATCCGTGATGTCTATGAACCTGGTTCAGCTGAGCATTTGAGATTCTTGAATGCCTGGAGGTCTTATGTTGAGTTGTTCAGTATTTTCACTAACTATCATTTAAAGAGATCTTTATTGTTGTTGTTGAAAGGTATCGACGTCTTCGAGAGCGGTGCTGCTCTTCAAGAACAAGTTGGTGATGTTCCAGAATATTCAAGAAGAACTTTTTTCCAGAAGCAGAAATCTTTGCTTGAAGCTCAGATTGTCATGAATGACAAGAGAAACAACAGTTCTGAGAGTGATTGGTTCACAGCTGGTACAAGCTTTCAACAAAGAGTTAAAGTACTATACGGAATGTTCAGCAAGCTTGAGTCTGGCAAAAAAAGAGTAGACTCTGACTATGTGATACCACCTGGCTTCACTGTCTCTGAATGGAGACGCTTTAGGTTACAACAAGTCTTGAACTCTTTGACTGTCCAAACGTCTCGTTTGAGAAGTGGAAGAGATGTCTTGATTGAAAACGAGTCGGTGGAAAGGGAGATGGCGGAAATTGGCCTGCCAACCTTCAGTGATATTGCGTCCAATGTGAAGGAGACTTACCAGGCCGCTGAGTTGATGAAAATGCTGCTTGGCTGTGCCGGTGTTCGACTCTCCGAAGATGAAGAGCATGTGATACAGGACACGGAAAGGGAGGATTATCTCTCTGTGGCCCAACAATTGATGAAGAAACATATCCCGAAGGACTTCAGAATGGTGTCATCGTTGCAAGGGTTTTTGAAGCTATGGAGAGAGTTAATGAATCATTTTACCTCTATGTGGATAAAACATTCCATCGACAAGGTTCCCTCATATAACCAGTTCGAGTTGCAACTATTCAAGTATGAGCTGACCCAAAGTAACCTCTCGTATGAAGATTTTGTCAACGAATTGAAAATGGATCTACCAAAAAGATCAAACATATCAGCTGCGGTACTATTATTGGAATACATTTTCTTCAAGAATCCAACCTTAACACACCCAATCAGGACATTGGGCCATATCAAGCGTCATCTAAAACCGCTACTTACACAACTCGTGGAAGATCAAAGTCCAGAACTCGGGTTTCTGTGGTGCATTTCTGACTCTGATGAGGTTAAGAATTCATTGGTATACTCATACGAGCTAAGAACGGAGAACGTGAAGCTACTGAACCAGATCTCGCAGTTGATCGAGGTCCATTTGTTCACATATAGTACAGTATACCAAAGCATCACTCCAACTTTAAGATGAAGGATGACTACATACATAGACAATAATATTAATGATCGAATATTCTTGTAGAGAGAAAAAAAGCTTCTAGAAGCCCTATATTGGAAGGTTTGCGACCCAACTCGTTTTTTTTAACTTCCACTATCTCGACTGTTATAATCACACAGCTCACTAGCGGATCATAAGTGATCTGTGATCACTAAATAATTACGCTAACTCATGTACAGCACCTCAAGTGATCTAAGGACGTTTAGATTGATTGGTACACGGTTATGACCATCCGTGCCTTTACCTCTGCAAACTATACCCGGAGTGTCTGGAAATGAACCACAAAACCAAACCTGAATAGCATACTTTGCAAATATTTTCCACTGCCGTTGATCACCAATAATCGTATCAGCGTACCAAATACTAATCACCTACAGCAACATTCATATCTATCTAAGCCCGGTGTCTCAACAAATGACCTATACTGTAGAATTTCAAAGATGGAATCCCGGTTGCCGAGGGGAAATGGGACTAGAGACTAAAGTTTATAACTGTCTGGGCAGGGCTAAGAGAAAATAACGTAAATCAACGGTCGAAATCTTCAGCTAAGTCAAGCGAGCTCGTGACTGGCTGTATACTGTTAGGGAGTCGAGATCGCTCGTGACTCGTCAGATCACTGTCATCGAATAAGGGGTACGTACATACTTCCTATAATTGTCTCGGAGACTTGAACAGAAGAGGGCTGATCTGAGAAAGTAGCAAGTTCTGCCGAGTCATAAAGAAGCGCGATCAATATCAAACATACGCATGGTATGAATCAAGACGTTTCTAGAAGGATCTCATAGCGGGAATCTACACCGCTCCTATGCCGGAGGTCAAGTCATGATTCTCCTTGGTGTCTTTGGTGAGGGCCCTGTATGTCTGTACCGGGTATCGATATTCGCAGATATAACGACGATCATCAACGTAAGCAATCTCATTAACGACAAGCGCTAGTGCTGCGTCAAATGGTCGCTATCTCACCAAAGTGTCTCATTCATGCTGTTAAAGGTCACTCCACCACAGCCAGCTGGTCAGTATTCTGTGAGATAGCTCTTCTTTTTTTTTTAGTTCTGAATTCTGGTAGCTGGACCCTTGATTAGTATAGTCGGATAATGCTTGTTAGTACAGAGACATTACGGCACCAATTATGCTTACTAACTTTCGAAATTGTTGGCTAGCCAACGGCCTCTCTGTTTCGTCTCTGGTTGAGCGGCGTTGCCTCAATGAGCTATAATCAACTAAACAATGGCGTATGACTTTGTGACTTGTGACCAACTTATCATGCAGGTGTCATGCTGTCTCACAATTAAAGAGCATGGGGACCAAAAAGAAACACGAGCTGTGATCGCTAGGAACCTGACTCCGGTCACATACCTCCATTGAGCTTACTCTTGGGCCTTTGAAAAAATCGTCACCTCCAAAGCCCATATTTTGTGCTATCCTATTCGTGAGAGAAAGCACTTTAGTTTGTCATATTTGACTAGTTTTTAGTATGCATGTAGGCCAAATCCCGAAACATATCTAGTTAGTCTCAAAGCAAATGAGCCCCTTCAAAATCACTCAGCAGGTAGACTCGGTTTTATGCCCTACTGCCAATCTTTATACGTACCGAGACTAGAAGTAAGGTCCATAAGCCCCATAAGGATTTTTTGGGAACGGAAGCCCGAGATTAGCCCGGCAAAAGCATTAAATTCTAATTTGGGGGCTTTTGTCGAGCCTAAAGTCCAGCGTCAATTGCCGAAAATGACATCCAAAAATATAAAATAAACAGATTCAGCTGTTTCCCGTGGTGCATCTTGAATCCCTCCAGAAGTCCACACAGTCACAGAGTACTACTGGGATCATGTCAACATTACATCATCTACCCACAAATAGCCACAACAGTCACCATGGCCAAGAGCACCATCAACACCATCAGCCAGATCAATCGCAGAAGCAACAACAGTTTCCCTCTTTGAAGAGACCCGTTGCTAGACATGCGTGCTTGGCTTGTCGTGAGAAGAAAGTGAAGTGTGATGGAGAGAGTCGTGCTGCCCCAGGCACTAGCGAAGGTATGGTGGTACACCAGCGTTGTTCGAATTGCTCACATCTAAATATCGAATGCATCTTCGTGAGGAGTCAAAGAGGTGGTAAGAGGAAGTCACAGCTTTCTAAATCGGTCAATCCCCCAATAACAACTGAGATCCTTCAATACAGCAGTCTACCAACAGCATCTACTGAGTTATCAACACCAATGGGTACATCGATCTCCAGTTCCACCATTGGATCACCAACCTTTGGTAGCATCAGACAGCACAGTGTGCCCAGCAACATGCCATCGGCGTCCTTTCCCTCTGCTGCTACTTCCCCGTTCTTCAACAATGGCAATGCTTCGCCTCCATTGCACCCATCGAATGAAAGGGCTCAAACAACGGACTCATTACAGGAGAAGGTGCGTCAATTACAGCGAGAAGCCGCCAGTATCCAATCGCAACTGGAAAATAGCAGTACAGCAGGTACTAGCACTGCTGGGGGAGGATCATCCTCTTCAGACTCACAATACGGTGGCAGTGACTTCCTACTGCCTCCACCGGGTAAGAAAAAGTCCTCATCATCACATCCTCGAGGAGGTCATCATGGTCCACCACCGCCTGGTCCACATCCATTTAATCAGGATTTCCATCACTGGGGGCCTCCTCCGCCTCCTCCACCGGGTGGATTCCCACACCATCATCGTCGTCATCATCATCCACATCATCATGGCCATCATGGTCATCATGGTCCTCCTCCGCCTCCTCCACCTCCACCATCGGAATTCCATGAAGGCGGATTCTTTCCACATCATCATGGCCCTCCTCCGCATCATCATGGATTCCCACCACCTCCTCCACCTCCTCCACCTCCAGGCCAAGGTGGACCATTGCCTCCACCTCCTAATTTCGAAGAAGAACAAAGCAGTAATGGTCGCATGAAACGAGGCTTTTCTCCAGACTTTGATGGGTTCAATCTTCCAAAGATCACTAAGCCTACAAACTACATCAAGATATCAGATGAAGAGCTGGAGATGTTTGATTTACCTAATTGGAAAACTGCGTGCATATTAATTGATTTGTACTACAGATACGTGCATCCTTCAAGACCGTTCCTTGCTCCAAAACATAGACTGATATACTCATTACAAGTGAGGAAAGATGCCTCGCTGCTACATGCTATGTTCTCCACTTCATGTCGTTATGCTTCAAGTTTTGTCATACCTAATCCTAATCTAAGAGACCCTCAACATTGGTACTTTTTAGCTGAAAAATATTGGGATTTCCTTGATCTTGAGTCTTCCCTTCAGGCTTTGGTGTTACTGATGGGTGCATTGGGTCCTGGAGGTTATGTCCAGCAGTCCATTGAAGGTGAAGAGAGAGTTTCCAAGATGTTCAAAGCTCACAATATTGTCGAGAGACTACAGATAAGGAACTGGAAAGAGTTCTCTGAGGTGGCTACCAAACATCAAGTTGCTCGCTATGAGGATATGATCAGAACGCTATGGGGTTCATGGAAGTTAAACGTCTTTCTGAGAATAAATAGAGGCTTCCCATTCTCAAAGATCTCTGAAGATTTGTTGCCATTCTTCCCTGAGTTGTCACTTCCTCTATCAGACACTCAGTTCAACCTAAACTTATCTTTGTTTGACTATAATGACAATCGTCGCATATCGAATCTCCATTATCAATGCTGGAAGGATCTTGAACCAGAACTGCGCAATGCAGAACATGACAAATCATCACATACAAATTTTGTTGATTCTCATCTGGTCATCGTTGCTATAAAAACAATGGAGGATATCATGGACAATATATCGGAACAGCTCCTATCACCAGCTGCTATTATTGAATGGACGGCCAAAATCAAAGTATATGAGGAAATTACAAACTCTCAACTATACCAGGTCTCACATATCAAGAAGAAAATGATTGTCATCAACATTTCCAAAATATTCGCATTGTTAATATTGGGTGTTGCTAAACTTTTGATTAACGTCTCTCAATGTTCAGAGATCCTGCTGATCAAGCCACACAAGACGAACGCTAACACAAACCCGGATAATGTCTTCAACTCACTATACGAAGGAAAAATCGAGGATATTCAACAAAACTGTCTCAAGTTGAGTCCAAGAGAACTACAACACTATGTGGATGCCTTCCTTGTCGCCATTGATCTTGTGAGATTGATTGAACTCGGTCTAGGTAAAGTCAAAGAAGGTTCCAACTCATCTGTCCCTTTCACTGTCATTGGTGGACCTTTGAACTTTACACCTGCTTCTGAAATCTCATCACTAAAGTCTCATGAAAACTGGTGGACTGACTCCATTCAAGAACCAGGCAAGACTATGAGTGCTCAAGTTCAAACATATAACGAGTTCCCTGACGTTTGGCTACAATATCCTATCTTTAGTGTTGTTATCATCGCTAATGCTTTGACTATCTTGTCTTCATCTGTCATCTTGACGAAGATCTTGGCCTTCAAGCACATACATTCTGAGAACGGTGTGAATAGAGTTGTCTTCTCCATTGCTAATAGTGATAGAACCGTTGAAACCACATTGGATGATGCAAGTTTCAGCCAGTTTAAGGCTAATTTCAACGTCATTGACTTACAAGATAATATTGGACTGTGCTCCAGATACATTCATGCTCATGGTAGATTCTGGCCATATGTTGAATCCGTGTCTAATGAAGCAGATGCTATCATTAATTACATCGATGAGATCATCTCACGTTTCAAATAATCACGAACTAATTCATGGCTTCTACAATGGGCTACTTAACCCCTGTTTCATTTATATGTAAGTCGTAATATTCAGATCAGAAAAACCACTCGCATGATTCTAATAGCTTTCATATCCAACGGTTTCCAGTCTTTCAGCTTTGTGTAAAACTTCTTCTTCTTGAGACAACAAAAAGTTTTGCATCTCAGTTAAGTATTTGCTATCTGAAGTACCCAAGATTCTAATAGCCAATAAAGCGGCATTAGTAGCGTTGTTAATAGCAACAGTAGCGACAGGGATACCTCTTGGCATCTGGACAATAGAATGCAATGAGTCAACACCATCCAAGACAGAACCTTTGACAGGCACACCAATGACAGGTAATGGGGTCATGGCAGCAACCATACCAGGTAAATGAGCAGCACCACCAGCACCGGCAATGATGGCCTTGATACCACGTTGGTGAGCCTCGACGGCGAATTTCGACATTCTGTGTGGTGTTCTATGAGCTGAGACAATAGTGACTTCGAATGGAACGTTAAACTTTTTCAAGATGTCTGCACCTTTAGCCATGACAGGAAGATCTGAGTCTGAACCCATGATTATACTGACTAGTGGTTTAGGTTTGAGGTCTGTGGAGGTTGTGAATTCGGATGATTCACCAATAATGTAAGATAGACGACGTTCAGCTTCTGTCATGGAACTGGCAACGATATTTATGTGACCCATCTTTCTGGCAAATCTGGTGGTTTTACCGTATAAGTATACAGAAGCACCTGGAGTTTCTAGAGCACGTCTGCATGGTTCTAGTTCACCATTTGGTTCTTTTGTTCCTAGAACGTTTAACATGATGGAGTTCGTGTTTGAGGTGGATAAGGATGTGAAGTTTTTAGGAAGTGGTAGGTTGGCGACAGCTCTGATATGAGCTTCGAATTGTGAAGTGACACAAGCATCGATTGTGTAATGGCCAGAGTTGTGAGGTCTTGGAGCTAACTCATTGACCAATAGTTCACCATTTGCCAATAAGAACATCTCAACCCCAAAGATACCAGCACCTGGGAATGATTTGACAGTGTTTTGAGCTAAGATTTGAGCTTTGTATTGGACGGAATCTGGAACTCTAGCTGGGGCGTAGACGAGTTTACAGATGTTGTCCTCATGAATAGTCTCCACAGTTGGATAAGCATAGACTTTATCATCGATGGAACGCACCACCATGACAGCCAATTCTTTGACAAAAGGAGCAAACTTTTCAGCATAAAGAGGACGGTCATGTAGCACTTCTAGAGCGTCTTTGATTGAATCCTTTGACTTGACGACGTAGTTACCACGACCATCATAGGCTAAAGTTCTTGACTTCAATAGATATGGATATCCAAATTTCTCACCAACAGATAATAGAGCCTCTTCGGTGCTTTCAACATCAAGAGATTCTGCAACAGCGATACCATGTTTGATCAGATGTAGTTTCTGTACATATTTATCTTGAATCAATTTGATGGTCTCTGGTAATGGGTAGACTTGAACATTTGTCTTCTTAGCAATTTCAGCCAAAGCATCAGCATCAACATGTTCGATTTCAACGGTTAACACATCACATTTAGCAGCAAGCTCAGCAATAGCTTTAGCATCGGTGAAAGAACCATCAACGTGAGCATCTAGTGCATTAATCTGTTTAGCAGGGGAGTTAGGCGCATCCAGCACGATAGTTTTGATGTTTAAACGATGGGCAGCTTCGACGAGCATACGACCCAATTGGCCACCACCTAAGATACCGACAACCTTTGAGTCCATTGTGTGATATTATTCTATTCAACAATAAGTTAGTTAGCAAGTTACGCTTTGAAAAGAGTTAGTCAAAGTTCATTTAAATTTCTGAGATGGCTTATCAAATCAAACAGAGTCAAAAATTTACTGGCAAAAAAAAAAAAAAAAAAAAAAAAAAATCACAGAGAAGCTTTTTACAGAACAAGTTCGCGGAATTCGCGGAATTCGCGGAATGTACCAAAACGGCAAAAAGTAAACAAACTTTTGAAGGTCCAAGACATATAATTCTCGAATACTTATACTTGAACGATGAACTTTGAAGAACTCAGCCGTTGTCGTTAAGTCCAACCATTTCAATCACGATGTCTAGTTCGCCTCGTCTAAACGAAGAATACGAGGTCTTGGAGCTCATTGGTAGAGGTTCTTTTGGATCTGTGCGTAAAGTGAAAAGAGTGAGAGACGGAAAGGTATGTCAAGATCTAGGAATTGTTTCCTGTACAAGTTTACTAACTCTGGTATCCAGTTACTAGTCAGAAAAGAAGTACAGTATGGTCACATGAATCAGAAAGAAAGATCTCAACTGGTGGCAGAGTTCAGAATCCTGAGTGAATTGAATCATCCAAGTATAGTCCAATATATTGAGCATGCTCACATACCGGAACACCATATGCTATTCATGTACATGGAGTACTGTGATGGAGGTGATCTGTCAAGTATCATTAAGAGCTACAAAAAGTCCAACGAATACTTACCAGAGGGGATCATATGGAATATCTTTACACAGATATTGATGGCTTTATACCGTTGTCACTATGGAGTTAATTCACCATTGATCTCAAATATCTATGATGATCTGGAATTCCCACAGACTGCAGACTCAGCTAGAGTGATTATTCATAGAGATATAAAACCTGATAACATATTCTTGGGGAATGGGAACTTCAAATTGGGTGATTTTGGTTTGGCTAAATCATTGAATCAAGAGCTTGAATTTGCTACTACTTGTGTTGGTACGCCTTACTATATGTCACCAGAAGTCTTACTAGACAAGCCATACTCTCCATTGTGTGATGTATGGTCTCTTGGGTGTGTCATCTATGAACTATGCTCCTTGCATCCACCATTCCAAGCCAAGACACATTTACAACTGCAAGAGAAGATTCAATATGGAAGATATCCTTCTATCCCAGATCACTACTCGTCTTCCTTGAAGAAGATCGTTGATCGTTGTATTCAAGTGGACTTACAGAACAGAAGCTCAACGTTTGAGCTATTACAAGATCTGAACTTCAAAATACAAATGAAGGACTTACAATTAACGAATTATGAAGTGAACTTAAAGAAGTTTGAAAAGGAATTGATGGTCAAAGAACAAGAGCTCATGAAGTCTAGAAACGTTGTCACAGATGAATTAAACTATCAACGTTCGATTATAGAGCAGGAACTGGAAGAGATCAGAATAAACTATCAGAATGAGTTTCAATACGTTGTTGAGAAAGAGGTCAACAAGAGACTAAAACAGATCACTTTATCACCAAGAAACAATAAAAATATACCACAACAGTTCTCAAATCAGCAATACCAGTCCACACAAGTCGATTATTCGTCTCCATCACCACAAAAACAAATCGTTGGACCAAGAGATAGAGAATACGAGACTCCATTAAAACTACCAGCTTCAAGAAAGCCATTACAACTGATCAACGATGATGGACCAACCTCCAAGAAGTTTACTAAACAGATCAACAACAACGGATTCGCCATACCAAAAACCAATGCCTTATTAACGAAGAACGCAAAATTGTTCGAGAAGGCAAGGTTGGGTAATGATGACGACATGGGATTCCCAAGTCCGTTCTTAAGGAAGTTCAACAATGATTGAGTCATGATGGATTCAATGTCATTTGGTGTTGGTTTCATATATATATATATATGCTCGTTCTTGGTTTACGGTTAGGTTTTCTTCATTATAGTTTGCATGTTTAATAAATTCTAAAATCATACTTTATTAAATCCATCCCAGTATACATAATGAATGGGTCTATAGGTCCCATTTGGTGTTGGTCAAAGCTTCGTAAGCTTCGATGTATTTAGCAGCAGATTGGGCTGCGATATCTTCAGGCATAGCAACACCATCTTTACCGTTCAATCCGTTTGAAGTCAACCAATCTCTCAAGAATTGTTTATCATAAGATTCCTGGCCTTTTCCCAATGCATAGGTACTAGCATTCCAGAATCTTGAGGAGTCTGGTGTTAAAACTTCATCAACTAAGACTAGTTCGTTATCTTCAGTCAAACCAAATTCAAATTTAGTGTCTGCGATTATTATACCTCTAGTCTTAGCGTATTCTTTGGCTTTGGTATATAGTTCAACAGCAAGTTCACCAACTTTGGCTGCTAGTTCCTTACCGACGATCTTTTCAGCTTGTTCAATTGAAATGTTTTCATCGTGTTCACCTTGTTCGGCTTTAGTTGATGGTGTGAAGATTGGATGTGGGAACTCTTGGGATTCTTGTAATCCTTCTTCCACTTTGACACCATGAACAGTTCCTGATTTCTTGTATTCTTTCCATGCGGAGCCAGTAATGAAACCTCTGACGATAACTTCAAGAGGAACAAGTTTGTATTTATGGACTAATAAGGCACGGTGTTCTAGTTGTGATTTATATTTTGGTTCGGATAGTTCTTTTGGCAAGCGAGTGAAGATGTCATCGACTTCAACAATGTGAGTCTTAGTGTAAGGCTTTAGGAAATTGAACCAGAACTCAGACAATTTAGTTAATAGTTGACCTTTTTGTGGAATACCATTTTCCATTATAACATCATAAGCAGATATTCTATCAGTAGCGACAAATAACAAAGTTTTACTGTCAACTTCGTAGATATCACGGACTTTACCACGAGCGATCAATGGTAAGATCCCATTAAGATTGGTTTGTGTAATAGCGGACATTATGCTTTGAATTGATCTATAAATATCAGAATTCAATCAATTTATAACAGACGTTAATTTGAAGATTCAGGAATTTTTTATATGTCAATAAAATCTGAAAAAATGACTTCTTTTTTTCGTTTCAGAGAAAATATTGACTTTTATTAGTTTGCTTCATCTGTTTCTAGCCAATCACCAGTGTTAGTAATATCAGTACCCCCAAGTCATCAATGTAGCATATCAGCCATTTATCTCTGTTGAAAATACAGGGGTCTTTCCTCTCTTTCAAATTTTGGATTTGTATTTTTTACTTCCCTCCAGGATCGAACCCCTGTCGCCGGAACGCAAAAAAGTTGGTTCCGATGCGGGGAGTCGAACCCCGGTTTGCTCGGTGAAAGCGAACCGTGCTAGCCGTTACACTACATCGGATTTTGATGTTCGGTTATGACCGATGGCACACCACATTATTCTGTGCTTACGTAATCTTATGAACTAATTTGGACTTGTGACTCTTGATTCAAGCATGATTTCGAGTTGATTTGCCTATCAGTCTATTCCATAAGATTCAATGCTTCTAATGGTTACTCTCAATAACGTGAAATAGACTATTTGAAAAAATTCATGATCAGCTTTATTCGATCTTCAATGTCAATTTCAATATGTAGATTTTGGAAAAAAGTTGATCAATTTCAAAAAAGGAATTTCCATCAAAACAGTAATGTTTAGGGAAAGCGTTCGATAGCTATGAGCGTTGACTATATAATACGGTAGCACTATATTACTATATAAAATGTGTATGATTTTTTTCTTTTGAAATTCACTGGTTACAGTAGGATTATATTATGAAAATACAGTAGACCCGGTTTGCCCCAAAAAAAACAAACAAGCAGCGTGCTTACCTCGGCTGTGGGTATATATGGCTGCTGATAGCATGCTAGCCGGTCACTTTAGATGTCAGTGATGTACACGGTCCTCTACTGATCGAACTGGACTTGACCACAGAATATAACTCCCAATGTTATTGATACTCAAAAGATGAAATTTCACAAAGTTTTTTTGACACAAAATATATTTAGTACCACTAAAATTATTGGCACGCCGGCTATATCACTTTGGTCCGTTTTTGCATGTCTAGAACAAAATAAAGAATATTTATATACATTAATGACGGTATGATATGTATGTATGTATGTATGTATGTGAGTTATTTATTATCGGTCAAAGCAGCCTCTTTAGCTCTTTTGGCCATGACGGAACCTGCATGTTTCAAGACGAAAGGTAATAGGATGGTATTTATGACAATCCAAACGACCAGGATACCATAATGAAGACCTAGTTGACCTTTCCACAAGTCCATGAAGATGACTCTTGAAATCTCACTTGAGTGATAAATAGGCATCATGTAACCGTATCTGTAAAAAACACTAGTCAAATCCATTGGAGAGAAACTTGGTGAAACATTCAAAACAACGAATGAAATCAACCAAAACCCTAAAAAGGTTGGGTTATGAACAAAGATTAACATGGCCATGTTTTCGTTAGCACCACCAACAGCTGCCATGGTTAAATATGTACTCAACCAATACACGACAAACCCAGCTTTACCAAAAGCTTTTGTAAAATCGACCTGGAAGATAGCAGAAACAGCACTGACAAAAAGTGACACGATCAGATAACTCAGATGGTTACCAATGACTCTATATAATAGATATTGTGGGATCTTCACATGTGGTAATAGTAGTTTATGTGGTTCAACAAAAGAGTTGAAAAGGAAAAATGTGATAATGATCAAATAAATAAGACCGACTTGTAATGGTGCCAATAGAGTGTTGTCATCATATTTTCTATAATCCAAGTATTCAAAAACAGGTAATGTAGTCAAAATGTGGTTTTGAAGTAAGTCAGTTTGTTGAGATGATGTTAAATTAGATATCAACGATTGTGCAATTGATGGATATATTTGGTTAAATTCTTGTTGTAAAGTTCTCAAAGAGGAAACAACATATGTGTTGACAGAACTGATGTCTCTTCCAGTCTCAAAGATATATTGGACGGATATTTGACTTTCAGTTTCACCTTTAAATGCTTGTAGAGTATCATAAGTAGCATTAGCATAGACATGAGTAGCACTCCAGAATTTCTTATGATGAACCTTCTCTATAATGGAATGTGAAAGGTTTGTTGGGTTGTTGAAATACTCATTGATATTATCATTACCTTGAATAATCTCCCAATTACCCAACTTTGCATATTTCTCAGTTTTTAGTAAGTTTACAATAGAATCACCATAATTATTCGAAGTGATAAGATCATCCTCAACAATAACAAGCATATGCAAACGTTTCAAGTGTCCTTCTCTATCATACAAAGCACCCCAATAAATAGAAAATGCACAGATGATCAATGCACCGATCATCAACCAATTCTTTACATACATCAGTGACAATTTCATCCATAACCCACTTAAAGATGGATGAAACAAACCAACTTTTGAAGGAGGACCATTTTGAGTTGTTTGTTCCGTCTTTTTTTCAGATGAATCCTGAGAATTTAAAGTATGTGATTGTGATTCTTCATCTTGTTGACGACTATAAGCTCTTCCAATGGACTTTAAAGAATAAAGCTCTTCTCCGATCTCGTCCCTGTCTATGTTGACCGAGCCCGGTTGAAATTGCACAGCATCAGTATCGTTGTTGTTGTTGTTGTTGTTGTTACTGCTGCTCATCGTGGTGTTGTAATGTAGTGAAGATCATACGATTCTGTACCTTTGAAACAGAGAAACAGAGAGAGTTTATATAAGTTCAGTTGCTAATGAGTATGAGTAATTGTAATTACCGCATAGGGAACTGTACCCCGTCACTTCAAAAAAGCCGTTTTTGGCGGAATTACTCTTTTAAAAGCGCCGGGGATTTTCAAAAAAACACAATCCCGATGTGGATTATTAATTGTTGATCTTTTAAGAAATTTATCTTTATCTTTGTTCATGTGAATAGATTTGTATTGAATTAAACAGGTTTATTTGATTGTGTTACAAGTCATTTGTCAACTCTTTCAGCGTTTCGAGTTGAGAGTTTAGCGTTTCAACCATTTGCGGATTCGATTCAATTGATCCCTCTTTCAATAGTTCTAAATTCATTAGTAGTTCCTGCTCATAACCACTTAGCACAAGTTTGATTGTGTCCGTCTCGGCTAAATCGTCTTTTATGAGTTCCTTTTTAATAGTTATGTCTTCGTTTATTAACCATGTTTTTGTGATATTAATCTGTTGGATCACGTTTAATCCATCCCATAGTCTTTCTGAGTAGTCCTCATCATTATAATCATAATCATGATCAATTCTTTCAGAATATTTTGACTCGATCTTGTTCAGTAACTTTAGATTCTTGTGATTTTTTTGCATTAGTTTATTGACAAGTCTTAATCTCTCCTTTGATTCGAATGGTAACAACTCTAACAGTTTATTTATGAACTTGATGTATTGATTTACATCATCCACTTCTGTAAGTTTGGCCAGACTTTTGAAGACGCTTTTCAGAAACTTGTTCGAGTTGATAACTTGTTTGGATATCTCAATGTTTTTAGAGTCATCATTGGATTCAAACACCAAGTTCAACAAACTAATAAAGACATTGAAGAAGACCAGCTTACTACCACCAATCAAAGACTCCAATAATTCAACACCTTCATTCTGCAAGAACAACTCAGAACCTGTTTTTTCCGATAACAAAACTTTTAGATTCAACACAACGGCATCAATATAATCATCCTCTTTGATATTTCTGGTACTGTTCAATTGATGTAATAGAACCTCAACAATTTCAGAATGAGAGCTCAAAACACCTTTTGGATCAATGCTGATAAGCTTATAGAGTATGTCCATGTATACTTCGTCGTTATTAGATGGATCAACTAATTTTATGTAATATTTCATAAACTTTGACTCAAACAAGACCCATTTCAATAATTCTTCATCATTATAATCTAATAACGAATCAATTATTTGCAATTGTATAGCTTCTTCAGACCCATCATTTCTTTTCAAGGTCTCTAATACTATTTGAAGGAAATCATATTGTTTCAACCATTTAATGAAGTCAGATTGATCAGTCTCGTATTCAACGTCAATCAAGTCAAAGAAGAACTTGAGTGTGAGTTCGACGATATCATAATTGTCATGATTTAGCAGTTCAATCAGTTCATCTCCTAACAAATTGACCAGATCATCGAATAATGGATTAGGAGACTGTGTTATATTGGTCAATTCTTTCAGTTGTGCATTTAACAAAGTTTCAGAGTCTAAAAACTTGAGTGGTTCATTCGCAAACTTCTCACGTTGTTTCAAATTGAGAGCCGATGTTTCCTTGATATCTTTAGCCAGTTTCTTTAACCATTTGATATTGATCTTCTCATTTGTTGGTGGTGCTTGTTCCTCGAGAACTTCTTCATCTTCTGAAAGGAAGACTTCTCCATCTTGATCAGAGAGGAAGACCTCTTCATCTGACTCAAAATTCGAGACTTTCTGTTTCTTGCGAGGCTGTAACATATCGCTTGTCAGTACAATCGTGTCTCAGTATGCAGATTATCGGTATTTGAAATACTAACTTGTTCCATTATTTAGCTATTTTATATATATTTTGAAAGAACATGCATGGGTTTATGGCAATTTGTCGGGTCAAATTTTTTTTTTATCATTCATACACAACTTTGTGACAAATCTAGATAGTATTTAGAAGTCTCTCCACTTGCTTCCAAATCGTCGGAGCAGTGTAAGTTTCTCTCAATATACGTCACTTTGGAATCTTTGCTGACAAGAATCACCGTTTGTGTTCTGGTGCCGTAATAAAGTCCAGCCAACTCGTTGTTTCTATTGTAATCACGTACTTTTAATGGTGGAATGAACACCGATTTACGTAGATTGTTGAAGTTGGCCTGATAATCCTCTGTAAGGTTATCCAGCGTGTTCAATGACAAGATTCCGAACAGTCCTTCGATCAATTCCTCTTGTGAACGAGTCTCTTTCTCTTGGATCAATCTTTCTAATGCGTCTTTGCCCAAATCTACTTTTTCCCATGGTGTGTCAAAAGCAGAGTTGGATAGTCCGTAATACTCATTCTTCCCACTGAACAATTTGAAATCACTTTCATTCTTATTTGAGATCACATCGAACCGACTGTCCACTAATGAGCCATAGAACAGACTAAACCCACCAATTTTTTCCAATAACGAGGAATCACCGAATTTTGCACATATCGATTGTAGAAACCCAGACTTCCGCTTCTCTTCACATGTGATGTATTCTAAAGGGAGAACTCCTCGAGAGATCGGATTGATAGACTCCTTGACACCTTCTCTGAAGTTCACTAATACGGCCAGTTTACCGTTCTGTGGATTGAGTGCGATCCAAGTTCCGTGATCGCTTCTGGCTAGATCTAATGGCGAGAGCACCGTTTGGTTGTTATATTGGTGGAATTGTGCTTTCTGGGTGGATCTCTTGAAGTACTCATCTCTATTGGAAAGCACTATGAGAGAGTAATCCGGATGGGCATTTGTGGCGAGGAGAATGCACATCTTGAAACAAGGTCTAAAAACCTGAAGATCTATATTGTTTGTTTGTTTGTTTAGTTGATTTGATTGTCATCATGTGTGTTTTTCTATTGTGCGTGCATTATTACTGAATTAGGAATATTTACGGGGTAATCTATTAATTTATGTCTAATCACGTACTAATCAATGAATAACCAGCGACATTCTCGAATCTTTCATCATTCAAGACAAACAAGATGGATAACAACTCATTATACATCTTCAAATTGGCAGTTTTCAATTCTTCCAGTCTCTTATCTGTGATGATCCAAATAGCTGAATCCTTTTGTGCTTGAATCACATAATCAAATCTATCATGGTTTAAACCTTCACTATTCCCACTGCAATTTTGGAAATGTCCCAAGATTGTCTTTGGGAGATAAGTTTCATAGATATCGGAAGTATCGTTGATCAAATAGTTTATTCTCAATAATCCCTTCTCGATTAGGATGAAGTATGATTCACTTGATTTAAAAGAAAGTTCCTCTTTAGCATGTAATGATTTTTGAGTGAAATATTCTGAAATTGAACCCCAGTAATCATCACTTTTATCACTTAATCCTTGGAATGCAAATTTTAATAATGTGACAAGTGGTGATGTTTTCGTATTGGTGGTTAACAATGATTCCTTATTTAAAGTGATTTGTGCTTCTTTGAAAAAATTGGTATTTCTTGGTGTATTAATAGGTAATGCAGTGTTTTTTTGATGAGCTTTTAAAGGTATTGATTTCTTTTGTTGGAATTGTTTATATTGAGTTAAGAATTCATTTTCACACCATTCTAAAGAACAATTTAAATCATGGAATACAAACAATCTATTATCAATTTCTTCAAACAATCCAACATTCTTCAATGCTTTATAAATGGTTGGTTTATCACCTAATGAGATGATTAAATAAACGTTGTTATCATAAAGAAAGTTTCTAATTCTATTAAGACCTTCTGCTGCACTGAAATCAACATTTAAAACGTTCTTAAAATCTAAAATCAAATAACGAATCTTTAAATCATCAGCAAATAGTAATCTAATTTTTTTTCAATCTTACCAATTGTACCAAAGAATAAGAAACTTTGTAATTTCATCACATATATCTGTTTACCCAATTTTGATAAAAATTGTCTTTGTAATGGATGTCTAATAACAGTAGATCTTGCAACTTCACCAGTATATTCATTAGAAATAGTTGGGATTTGAGTATTTTCATAAAGGAAATGGAAACTAGCAATGACAATACCAACAATGATACCAGCAACAAAGTCATAAATACCCATAGTCAACACAATGGCCAAGATAGTCAAATATTCAAACATATCAACACGAGTCCATGTATCATATAATGCTTCTTTTAAAAGTTCATACCCTAATAAAAAGATTAAAGATCCAACAACACAAACTGGAATGAATCCAACCACGACAGGTCCAACAACTAATACACCGAATGTAGCCATAGCTAACATCACACCTGCAATTCTTGAATCTGCACCTGCTCTAATAAATAGTAAACTATTTGTATAAACAAGATAATTTTGAATAGAACCCATAGCACCACTGATAAAATTACTATAACCATGTGCAATCAATTCACGATCAACATCAACATCATCTTGTTTAGTAGAAACAGCCAAAGCAGGGACATTAATAGGGACATGTAAAATACCAAAAAATGTTAAAGCTAACATTGATGGGACTTGTTTTAAAACCACTGACCAATGAACAATTTTAAAATTATAAAGGTTATAAAAATCATACCATGGTGCACTAGCTGTTTCTTCATCTGTTTGAAACATATAACCAGATTCTCTTGCTAATGAAAGATCCCAAGATGGAACAATAAGGATTAATAAATGAATTAATGCAAAGACAGCAATGAAAAAACTTGGTAAAACCAATGAATTATGATTATAATGTTGTAATAAGATCAAACCAATAGTTAACAGGATAGGTATGATTGTTTTAAGGAAATTATCAAGTTGAAATAACACACTTAAATAATCCAAATTATATTCAAATGAACCTAAACGTGAACTAATTTCAATACCAGTAACAACCAAGAAATAACCAACACCACCAATACATCCAATTAAGATATGTCTTGGGAAATAACCAACCAATTGACCTAATTTAAATTTTCCCAACATATAAAATACAACACCAGTAAGCATTGAACTTATAGCATATGAAGTTATAGTTGTACTAATAACATCATCTGGTTTATCTTCACCAATAGCTTTTGTAATACTTGCAGCCATTGAATGGAAAAAAGGAGTAACTTCAATCATTTCACTTCCAATACCAGAACCAAAAGCAGAACCACCAAGACTATAAACCAATTGAGAAATTATACATGAAACGTAAAACATTGAAAGACCAGCAGATCCTAATTTACTAAAAATTTTTTCACCAATTGGGAATATAATCATACCATATGATAAACCATCAAGTATATTTAACAATAAACCTAAAATTACACTAGGAATATATCCAATAATTTTACCCATTGTGATTTTTTCAGTCATTATTATTGGAGATGTGATTTGTGCCTCTATATCAGTATATGAGTTGTTATTATTATTATTATTATTGCCAGTATTGGTATCTGATTTCTTGTTGTTCTGTAGTAATGATGCTGTTTCTGTATGCTCAATTTCATCTTCATCTTCAAGAAATAATGCTTGTGGTTGATGATTTATTTCATATTCAAAATCTTCATGATCTTCAACATCTCCATCTTCCAATTCATGAATTGAATCATCTAAAACACTTGAATCATTATCACCACCAATTGCAGTATGTGAAGAAGGTAATTTAACACTATTAAAACCTAAATAAGACCTCCCAAGATAATTTGCTTGATCTAAACTCTTATTCCCATTAGAATAAGAAGATGATAATCCCAAAGAGATTGAAAGAGCTCCCGAAAGCGATTGCTGTCTGGTCTTTTGAGGGTGAGACTGAGACATTAACACTAACAGTCCCTCAACAACCAATTAACAAACAAACAATGCAATTTGAACGAATTTATCTTTATTTAATTCACTTCCACTTTCTTCCACTTTTAACTGTTGTGCTGCTGCTGCTGCTCATGTTGGCTGCTGTTCCTAACAAAAACGTTATCACGATTCACACTTTGGCAGCCAATCACAGCGCCCGAACGAGTTTCGCGAATCTATTTTATACGTAATCACACAAGAGATAACGTAATCACAGATAACGTAAGCGAGCCGCCGCCGTTCATTCATTCAAATCATTGAAGCATCATGTGATTAGAGTCACGTGATTATCTTTTAAGAGAATTTAATTAATTTATTAAATTTTAAATGTGTCTCTTTATTCATTAAATGAATTGTTTATATATTTAGTTCATTAAACTGTATAATTCTTCAAGAGATATATTTCCATATGAATTATAACTGAATTCCTAATATTTCCACGTAATAAAAAAACTTCGCGAATTTTAACCATTTTAAGATAAAAACACCATTACACATTTTAAGGAAATTTCCAATAATTTATAAAAAGATTGATTTCTTCAATTCAATTGATTTTCTTTAACTTTAAGTTGTTTGTTTGTTCATTTGAAGTACTTTATAATGTCTATACAATTGATCATTACTGGTGTTGTCACTTTTGTGGCTATTCTTGTTGCCCTTTTCATGTTTAAATCAAATTCAACACCTCGTAAAGTGTTAACAAAAGATCAATTTAAAGAATTCCCATTAATTCAAAAGACAATTTTATCACATAATTCTGGAATTTATAGATTTGGATTACCTTATGAAAATGATATTTTAGGATTACCAATTGGTCAACATATTTCAATTTCTGCTAAAATTAATGGTAAAGAAATTGTTAGATCATATACTCCAACTTCAAATGATGCTGAATTAGGTTATTTTGATCTATTAATTAAATCTTATCCTCAAGGTAATATATCTAAATTTATATCTGAATTAGAAATTGGCGAAACTATTAAAGTTAAAGGTCCAAAGGGTTTTTTTGAATATTTACCAAATATGGTTACTCATTTTGGTATGGTTGCTGGTGGTACTGGTATTACTCCAATGTATCAAATCATTAATGCTATCATTAATAATCCAGAAGATAAGACTCAAGTTGTGTTATTATATGGTAATCAAACTGAAGAAGATATCTTATTGAGAGCTGAATTGGATGAAATTTGTTCAAAATATCCACAAATTAAAGTACATTATTTCTTGGATAGACCACCAATGATTTGGGAAGGTTATACAGGTTATATCACTCCAGATCATTTGAACAAACTTTTACCAGCTGCATCTCCAAAGACTCAATTGTTAATTTGTGGTCCTCCACCTTTAACTAATGGTGTTAAAAAAAATGCTATTGAATTAGGTTTCCAAAAGGCTAAACCTGTTTCAAAAGCTGGTGATCAAATCTTTGTCTTTTAAACATATATTTCATTGTCTTTTAAAATTTCATTGAATACTACACATATAAAATGTATATGACTAAAATGTATCTAAATGTTAATCTGTAAAACTTTGTAATTTTAAAGCTTCAATTCTTTCATTTATGATAGGTACTTGAGCTTTTGGATCTAATAATTTTGCATGAATACTTTGTAAAGCTTTTATAGCATTTTTTTCATCAATAACAGCACTAATATTAATTTCATTTGCACCTTGAGAAATCATTTCAATATTAATATTTTGTTCAGCTAATGTTGAAAACATAGTTGATGCAACACCAATGAATTGTTTCATTTGTTTACCAACCAATGAAACAATAGCCATATTTTTAGTAACATCAACAGTACCTAATTTTTTCAATTCTTGAACAGCTTCTCTTAAATCTCTATTTGATGATTCATCATCTGAATGTTGTAAAGCCATAGAAACATGTACTTCTGAAGTTGAAATCAAATCCACAACTAATTTAAACTTATCTAAAGTGGAAAAAATATGAGCAAGGAATCCATGACTTAAAGTTTTTTTATTTGAATGAACGTTTAATACTATTATATCATGTTTTGTAGTGATTGCAGTGGCAGCTTTCTTCTTATGTAACACTGAACCTGGGATTTTAACTTGTGGTGGATGTGGTGGAGTAGATTCACCTTTTCTAGCAACATCATCAGGATAAATGATAGTACCATCACCTTTTGGATTTTCAACATTTTTAATTCTAATTGGGATTTTGGCTTTTATAACTTGTTCCATAGTGAAAGGATGAATAACTTCACTACCATAATAAGTTAATTCTGCAGCTTCTTCCGGAGTAACACTTGATAATAATCTAGCAGTTTTAACTTTACGTGGATCAGCAGTGAAAATACCATCAACTTCTTTCCATACTTGTAATTCTTCAGCATTGATTCCAACGGCAATCAATGCAGCACATAGATCGGTATAACCTCTACCAACACCACTTAATAACCCACCTGGAACAACACCAAAATAACCTGTGAAAACAGGAACAATTTCATCATTTTCAAGTTCTTTAATTTTAGAACCAAGATCATTTGATAAATTTTGATAAAAAGTATCATCAAATCCATTTTTAGATAGATCTAAACCTGGAGGTATGATATTTGATAAATCAATATATTTAGCTTTTATACCATGATCATTAAACAAAGCAGTCATAAATTGACAACTTAATTTTTCACCAGCACTCATTATTGAATCCAAAGTACGTGGTGAGATCTCTCCAATGATCTGGGAAGCATGTAATAGTTTCAAGACTTGATCACATTCAAAATTTGTATCAAGAATCAATTTTGTTAATAATTGATCATCTTTAATATGATTTTTAGCATTAGTTAAATGATCTTCTCGAACTAATTTCAAAACGGATTCATAATCACCATCAAGGGATGCAAGATCAGCAGCTCTTAATAACCTTGAAGTTGTTCCTTCACTCTTGGTCTTTGAAGAACGAGCAGAACAAACAACAGCCACTCTATTATTCTGTGAATAGAATTTAACAATGTCATCAGCGATCTTCTCGGAGAATTTACCAACACTTGTACCACCAAATTTCTGAACTACCCATCCTGTAGACACAAAAGAGGAGGAGAGTGACATGGAGGACATTCTCTTGTGAATTTATATATTTATAAGCTGATAACTAACTAACTTATAAATTTATATAGATTCAGATATAAATTCATGTAAATTCGGGTCAAATATGATTCACTTTTCGGCGATGATTCAATTTGATCAAAACTTTTCAATATTACGTCATCACATCACATCACATTACTTCAGTTATTCAATTATTCAATTATTCTATTGTTCTATTGTTCTATTGTTCTATTAACTGTTTATGTTTATTGTTAAGTGGTTATCTTGAAGTGATAACGATTCAACAATCTATTGAATCTATTAAATCTATCAAATCTATCAAATCTATTGAATAATCATATAAACAAAGGCATAATATGATGATCGCGAATTCATTATATAAAAACTTATTTATCTATTTTATTAACGTGTTTGTTTATAAACTGACTGAATTGAATTAAGTGGCTGAAATGGGTAAACAGAGATACGGTGTTGCTATAGATTCAGGGTCTTCAGGTTCACGGATCCAAATATATCGTTGGGAAGATCCAAATGAACTCATAAAGAATAAAGATAATGATGAATTTATAATGAAATCAATTCCTCAAATATATCAAGAAGAATCTTGGAGTTTTAAAATCTCTCCTGGTGTTTCCACTTTCGCTGATAAACCACATAAAGTATGGGATGATCATTATGAAGATCTGATAGAATATGCTGAAAAAATCATTCCAAAAGATTCTTGGGAAGATACTCCAATCTTTATATTAGCTACTGCTGGAATGAGATTACTTCCTGAAAAGAAGAAACAAAATATCCTTTATCATATATGTAAATCTGTTCATAAACATTCTGATTTCAAACTTGAAAATTGTGATGAACAAATTCAAATCATTGATGGTGAAATTGAAGGTTTATATGGTTGGATTAGTTTAAATTATTTAATGGGACAATTGGATAATTATGATCCAAATTCATCGATCCATTCATCTTATGGTTTTATGGATATGGGTGGTGCTTCAACACAAGTATCATTTGTTCCAAATAAAGCAAATGAAATTATCAAACATAAAGATGATATATCAACATTATTCTTAAAAAATGTTAATGGTGATTTACAAAAATGGGATATATTTGTTAGTACATGGTTAGGTTTTGGTGCAAATGAGGCAAGAAAAAGATATTTAAAGAATTTAATCAATTTATTACCTGAAAAGACTAATGATAATGATGAAGATGATTTCCAAACAACAAAGATTAATGATCCATGTTTACCCAAAGGTGCAATTTTAGATTTCTTATATCAAAATCAAATTTATGATATAATTGGATCTGGTAATTATGAACAATGTCTTAAAACAACTTATCCATTATTATTGAAAAATTTACCTTGTGTTGAAGAACCTTGTCTTTTCAATGGTGTTCATGCACCAGAAATAGATTTTTATAAAGATAAATTCGTTGGTGTTTCAGAATATTGGTATACTGCTAATGATGTATTTCATATGGGTGGTGAATATAATTTCTTAAAATTTAGTGAAAAAGTTCGTGATTTTTGTGAATCTGATTGGTCTGATATTGAAGCTAATAGTATTAAAGGTGATTATAATAACGTTGCTAATTCTTTATTGATCGATGCTTGTTTTAAAGCAAATTGGTTGTTAAATATCTTACATGAAGGTTTTAATTTACCAAGAGGTGGTATTGAAACTTTTTTACCTGAAACTGAAACTGATGATGATGAAAATGGTGGTGGTGGTATGAATGATAATAATCATATTCCATTCCAAAGTGCTGGCACTATTAAAGGTTCGGAATTATCTTGGACTTTAGGTAGAATTATTCTTTATGCTTCAAGTGCTATTACTATTGGTAATTCAGATCAAATTGTTGGTATTCAACCAAGTGAAAATGAACATAAAGATTTTATCATGGGTGGTATATCATCAAAAATGAATCAATTCATTGATCAAGATAGAGATTATGAAAGTTTAAACTTCATCCCATTATTTTCATCTTTTATCATATTATCAGTTTTGATCTATTTGTTCATTTATAAAAAAAATTCATTGAAAAAAGGGTTTAATTCAATAACTCAACTCATTACAACTTTAAAGACTCAATATAATCATTATAGATATATGAAATTATCAAATCAAATCTCATCAGATTTAGAAGAAGGAACATTTGAACAAACAATCCCAAAATTACCATCCTCATCATCATCATCACAAATCAATAATGATACTGCAAGTGGGAGTCTTAGTCCTTCATTATCATCAGCAGATATGACTTCAAATCTAAGAACAAGAAGTTTTGCAAATTTACAACAAAATTCAAAAATTTTGAACAATAACAACAATAACATTGTCAATAACAATAACATTTCAAAAAAATCATCAAGATTACCTCCTGGTACTCCTTCATTTCTTGATTTTAGTAATTTTAAAGATCATAGTTTGAAAAGAACCATTTCTACAAATTCTGTTCCTGCATCACATGAATATTAACAACATCACATGAATATTAGACTAACAACATCAATCATCTACTAAGTTACATTATCAATCAATAAATGATCTAGTTCATTAAAAATCATTAAATTTTTGAAAGAAACAAACACACACTATCATTGATGTTTGCAATTTCTCTTTTATGTATTGTTAGTAGTAAGTTTTCTTTTCTCCCTCCATAAATATTCATTATTCTCAATTTCTTGGAATATCCTCCATTTTAACTTTTCCTGAATCGATCCATGATTGTTCAATCAATTCTTCTCTATTTTCATATAAGAATCTATAACTTGTCTTTATGGTACCATCACTTACACCTAATTTTTCTGCAATTTTTGAAGGTGAAAGTTCAGATTTAAAAATAAGAACAGTCATATAAATAACAGCAGCTGCAATTGTTATTGGAGAACGACCTGCTAAAACACCAATCTCTTTACAACGTTTGGCAATATGTTCAGCTGCATTTGATAATTGCATCGGTAAACCAAGATGATTTGAAAATCTTCTAATTAAATCTTCTGCTGTAGTTTGTGATGATTGAATATTTTCTTGAGCATTTAAATGAGAATTAACTTGATGTTTCTTTTCTTCCAAGATTTTTTTAATTATTGAAAATACTCTACCAATATCTCTTTTTGGAACTTTTGTTAATGAACCAATTTCTTTAAAAGTTCTATCAACACCAGCTCTACGACATCCAATAACAATCACTGCAGCCATTATTGATTCTTGTGATTTACCTTTCAATATCTTTTCATCATGAGTTAATTTATAAGCTTGTTTAGCACCATCTTGAACAATTCTTGTTAATTGACCAGCATCACAAATCATTGAAATTTTAGCATAAGCAGCTTGTAAAGCATTATCTTTTTTATCAACAATACTTTTACTTTGTGCTTTATTTAAATCTCTACCGGCTCTTGCAAATTCACCTTGGAAACTGATGATTGTAGATAATTGATTACCATCCAATAAAGGATTACTAGCTTCACCAACACGACTTGGATCATCACCATTTTGATCATCATTTGAAAAAGTACGCCATTCAGATCTTGTATCAACTATTCTGTTTGATAAAACTAACCCACATAACGCACATACAACATCACCTTCCGCGAATCTCTCAGCCAATTCAGGTGGGAACACTTTACATTCCGGACATGATAAGATAATGTTTAAATCAGGTCCTTCTTTAACAGCTGTTGTTGTCATCCTACTTCCTTTTGCTTATAAATCAATAAAGAGTTCAGTATAAATCAATATCTGAACCTGGGTTTGAAAGAAAAAGAAAAACAAATAGATTGCCCGACCCACTAGACCTTAAATCAAACACGGTTTATGCCCGCTTTGTGAGATGATTCTGGTAAATTTTAACTAATCAAAATCAATCAAAATTGTTCTCTCTCACTTATATTCTGAAATTATTTTCGCGAAAATATATATCCCGGTTTTATCACGTGAAATTGACATATACCGGAATTTACCGTTTTGGGAAGTAGGTGATGAGGGATCAAAAAAAAAATTTTAAATTTGTTAATAAACAGTTAACAATTGAAAGATTTGTTAGTTGAACTTTTTTATAAAGATATTCACAGAATTTATATAGATCAAAGATGAGATTAAAGAGTACGTTGTACCCAAAATTGAAGATATAATATAGTGACAATCATACTAACATACCTCCTTCCAGAACCAGTCAGTAAAAGAGGAACCACTCGTATGAGAGAAGGTATTAAGAAGAAAGCTGCTGCACATAATAAGAAACAGAAAAAAATGTCTAAAAAAGATGTTACTTGGAGAAGTAAGAATAAGAAAGATCCAGGTATCCCAGCTAGTTTCCCATATAGAGATAGAATAGTCAATGAGATTGAAGAGAAAAGAAGAGAAGATGCTGAAGAAAAATTACGTCGTAAAGAACAGAAAAAAATTGAACTACTCGCATCAGGTGTGCTCCCAGGAGATGCTGATCTTGAATTAAATGATGAAGAAGAGGAAGAAGGAAATGGATTAGCTGCTCTTTTGGAAAGTGCACAGAATGCTGCTAAAGAATACGAAGGTGAAGATTCAGATGATGAATTAGATGATGATGATGAAGAAGAAAGTGAATTAGAAATTGTTGATTATGAAATCAGTGATGATTCAGAGGATGAATCTGAAATTGAGAAATCCCGTAAAGCTTATGATAAGATCTTCAAGAGTGTTGTTGAAGCTTCTGATGTTGTTTTATACGTTTTAGATGCTAGAGATCCAGAAGGTACTAGATCTAGAAAAGTTGAACAGGCTGTTTTACAAAGTCAAGGTAAGAGATTAATCTTACTATTAAATAAAGTTGATCTTATCCCAACTGATGTTTTAAATAAATGGTTGGATTTCCTAAAATCAAGTTTCCCAACCATTCCAATTAGAGCTGCCCCAGGTGCTGGTAATTCTACCACTTTTAACAAGACATTGACACAAACTGCTACTGCTAATAGTCTTTTAACTTCATTAAAATCATATGCTGCCAAATCTAACCTAAAGAGATCAATTATTTGTGGTGTCATTGGTTATCCAAATGTTGGTAAATCCTCCATTATAAATGCTTTAACATCCCGTCATGGTGGTTCTGCTAAAGCTTGTCCAACTGGTAATCAAGCCGGTGTCACAACTTCTTTAAGAGAAGTCAAAGTTGATGGTAAACTGAAGATTTTAGATTCTCCAGGTATTGTCTTCCCAGCTGAAAGTAAAAAAAAATCTAAAGCTGAACAAGAAGCTCAATTAGTGTTATTAAACGCTTTACCACCAAAAGACATAACGGATCCAACTCCAGCTATCATTTTATTACTGAAAAGACTTTCAAAATCACCAGAAATGACTGAAAATTTCAAAAAATTATATCAATTACCTCCATTACCAGAATCAGATTTGAATGAATTTGCTAAACAATTTTTAATTCATGTTGCTAGAAAGAGAGGTAGATTAGGTAAAGGTGGTATTCCAAATTTATTCAGTGCCGGTCTAAGTGTGTTAAACGATTGGAGAGATGGTAAGATTATCGGATGGACATTACCAAAATCTTCAAAAGATACTGCTAATGAACATGTCATCAAAGGTTCTGGAAGTGGATCAGCACCATCTGTTGAACAAACTACCATTGTTTCTCAATGGTCTAAAGAGTTTGATCTTGATGGATTATTTGCTTCGATCGACAATCAGAAAGATCAGGAGATGAGAGATTAATGGGGTTTTTTAGTATATTGCATCAAACAAGCAGAACGATCATCATTAGGCTCAATCATTGTACACTAATTTAAATAGCTTGTAGACGTGGAAACGATATTAATTAGTCTTTTATCTCAAACTAACATAATCATCATCATCAGAAATGGAATTACAAGTAAAGTGCGTCATACCAATTAGCTTCAATAATATGTATGACTCGGAAGGAATTAGTTAAATCTTGTAGCTTTATGATGATATACGCGGTCGGTTTAAGAAAACTGATTGTATTCACTACAAAACAATAATACACTTTATAAATCATCTCCGAAATTGAAAATCTACATCTACACCACCACGCAAAAGCATTGCGTAATACCACTGTGTCATATGTCGTTCTTCATTGGACAAAGACTCTCATACAATGAAGAACTCTGCACCGTGAGGTTCATTGGTGAACTGCCCGCATGGCCTAACGAATTGGCCATTGGTGTTGAGTGGGATAACATCGCAAAAGGTAAACATGATGGATCTCATAAAGAAGTTCAATATTTCAAAGGTGAGTTAACCGTGGTCTCTTCTACAAGTTATTATACTAATGATCTGGATATAGCGTCTCACAAGTCTTCTGGTTCCTTCTTGAAAGCTTCAAAAAAACATGATGGTTCAATTAGCTTTTATAATGCATTGATAGAAACATACGGTTCTAAAGTGGATAAGCAAGAGATTAAGATTGGAAAGAAATACGTTGAAAGCTATGGGTTTGAGAAACTTCAACAACTACAAGCTGACCTTGGATATTTGAAGAACATCTCGCTTAGTAGAAAGCTTGTGAATAGAATCGAAGAAGAAGATATGAAATTTGTTAAAGATGGATTAGTGAATTTAAGAGAGCTGGATCTCTCTTTCAATTTGTTTCATGATTTGTCCAAAGTGCTTGAAATAACTTCCAATCTGGACCTCATAAGTCTCAATCTAACTGGGAATAGAATCACAAAGTTGTCATCATGGCAAGAATCGTCCATTACATCACTTAACGTTTCACTATGCTTTCTTCCACAGAGTATACTGGAAGCTATACCCATGATCTTTCCATCACTAGAAAAGCTTTATTTGGAAGACAACATGATCACATCATTTACAACCGACATATCAGCTACGAAATCCTTGAAACTGTTGGATTTATCGTTGAATGCACTTTCGTATATACCCACTGTTATAAGGTTTACACAGCTCACCAATTTAAATCTCGCTGACAACAACATTTCCATCACTTCACAACCCATCATCTTCATAAATGTCAAATGCTTGGATCTAAGAAGAAATAATCTACAAACATGGAAAGAAATTGAACTCCTTCAGGAACAATTTCCAAATGTTACAGAACTACGAATCAATGGTAACCCTGTATTTGAAGGGTTGTTACCAGAAGAGGCCGATTTCCACGTCATTGCAGTGTTTCCAAGCATAAACAACCTGAACGGTGTCCATATTACCGAACAGGAGAGAATCAATGCAGAATTATACTTCATCTCTGAGATCAACAAGGGAAACGTGACATATGATTCTAAGAAAGCAGAGACACTGGCTGCAAAATACGGAAGGAAAATACACACAATGGAAAAGGATCAACTTCATAATGAAGATATCATTACTTTAAGAATTGAAGATGGGGATAAGGATCTAGAGCTTCCTATATTGCAAAGTAATGAGACTATAAGAGTTAGAGGAATGCTAAGTCGATTATTGAAAAAATCAGTACTTGATTTCCAAATCACATATACCATTGGTGAGTTTAAGGAAATTTTGAATAACGATCTAGCTCTAATTTCATCATATAATTTTGAAGATGGACAAACACTTACAATAGAGAATAACGAATAATCAACAATTATTAAAACTAACTATGCACTCATTACACAACCATCATCACCTCATGGATCATCTCATTCAATCACCTCATAGATTATCTCAACTTAATCAGCATGGAAGTTCCATAGACCATCACCTAGATTGGTGAACAATTCAATACCAATACCTTTGTTAATGGACTTGATCTCTTCTGTACTCATACTTAATTGTCCAATGGCTAAAGCATGTTCTTTACCTTCAGCATAGATAGCAACAAGGGTATCTTTCTCATAACCTGGTTCTTCTGGTAAGATTGCCCCTTTTGATGTCAAACCTGGACACATGACATTTGCACCCGATAATACGAATTTAATTGCACCTCTATCAACGGTGACTCTTGGGAATGCATCAGGGTATTTATGAACAATTTTTAAAGATGGAATCAATTCATTGAACTTCTGATAGAATACAACTTCACCATCTGATATATATAATTGAATTTTTTCTTCACATTTAAGTAATTCAACTTGAGATTTTTTCGGTATAATATCATCAATTACAGGTTCTAATCCTTCAAATTGAGAAACAAATTTTGATTTCAAATTTCTTTGAACGGATGATTTAACATTTGTTCTGGTATGAACGTCTTCTTTGGTAAATTTCTTAAACATGATGGACTTAACCTTCAAAAATTTATGGAGTTGTGTCAACAATAAAATGAGACCCAAATATAATTTAATTTGTATGTAAAATGCTCTTTTCTTTGGAAAAGTATACATTTTCGGTAAGGGGCACACACACAACACCTTTAAAGTGTATATAGAGCCGGGTAACTAACAATATGAGACTATACTACTTACTACTTACTGTTGCTCTTGTTATGGGAGTGAGTCTACAGATAAAGTCATATACAGATTGTTGGATTTTAAGATACACATCACATTCATAGACCAGTCCAGAATTGAGATTTTTTGACTTCGAAGCTTTCAATGACTTCGACATCATCAGAAGATGGACCGACTTGGACTTCGTAAGTACCGGCTTGAGCAGACCATTTGTTTTGGTATTCATCAAAGAAGGAGATGGAGTCTTTCAAGTCTAGTGCAACTTCAACAACTTTAGATTCACCAGCAGAAAGTTCGATTTTTTCGAAACCTTTCAATTCCTTGACTGGTCTGATAACATCTGAATCAGGTTTGGCAATGTAGACTTGAACAACTTCCTTACCAGCAACTTTACCAGTGTTTGTGACCTTGACGGTAACATTTAGCTTATTGTCAGCTTCGTTGGATGAGACTTTCAAGTCAGAAAATCCGAAAGTAGTGTAAGACAAACCGTAACCGAATGGGAATGCAACTTTTCTTTGTAACTTTTCGTAGAATCTATAACCGACAAAGATATCTTCACCATACAGCACTCTACCTCTTTCAGTCTTGAAGTTCAAATAAGCTGGATTGTCTTCGAATTTCAATGGGAAAGACAATGATAATTTACCAGATGGGTTGACATCACCATACAATACATCAGCAATGGCGTTACCCAATTCATTACCACCGAACCAAGCTTGGACCAAAGCTTTGACGTCTTTCAACCATGGGAACTCAACTGGAGTACCAGATTGATTAACAACAACAGTGTTTGGGTTAGCAGCGATAACAGCAGCGACTAGGTCATTTGTGTATCCTGGAAGTTGTAAATCTTTACGGTCGTAACCTTCAGATTCCCATTCACCATTCAAACCAATGTTTAAGATGACTTTATCAACGGATTTGGCTAATGCGACAGCGTTGGCAATTTCTTCTTTTGGTTCAATGACTTGAGCAGCACCAAAGGCCAAACCACCATTACCGGCAAAGTTAACAGTGTTACCACCAGATAGAGTGTAAGTTGGACCAGAACCGAATTCTAGACGAACGTTGTATTCTTTACCAGCTTCCAAATGGACTCTTCCAATTTCTTCAATGGTACCAGAAGCGAAGAAAGATTGACCCAAGGTTTGTTTTGTCTTGTTATCAACGACAAGTTTGTCATCAATGAAGATTTGACCAGTACCAATCAAAGATAAACCGAAATCATATTCAGCAGTTTTTTCTGGAATGAAGATACCTTCTAGATCAGCATAGAATGGAACACCAGCATCAATACCTGGAACCATGTAATCGAACAAGATATGGTATGATAAATCAATGTTTTTAGCATCCAACAAAGTTCTCTTTTCAGATCCATATGGTTCTTTAAAGAAATTCATACGATAACCTTTTTCACGAGTTTCTGGGTGAATCAACTGTGGACCTAGACCTGGTAAGGAAACATGAGCATGAGCACCAACGGTGTAAGGTGGGTTGGAACCAATCTTGTTAGCAACACCTTCGTATGGAGTGACAGTATAGTATGGTCTTAAAGAAGCGGAACCACCACCAGAGTAAGTAGCGACTTTAGCATTTGGACCAATAACGGCAACTGTTTCATCTTTTTTCAAAGGTAAGACATTGTCTTCGTTCTTTAATAGAACAATGGAATCAGCAGCTAATTTTCTCAACAAGGCAGCTGTTTCTGGAGTGTTGTTTGCAGAAGTTTCTTCAGCATTTTGTGGGATTCCAGAAGTTTTAGCAAATTTGATCAATTTTAAAACGTTTCTAACTCTGTCATCTAATTTGCTGATATGGACTTCTTTCGAACCAATTTGCTGAGAAACAGCATCTGCGGTTCTGTATTTGGCTGGACCTGGCATTTCAATGTCTAGACCGTTTTCAATGGAGGTCTTACTGGTATATGTACCGAACCAGTCAGACATAACAGTACCATCCCATTTCCATTCATCGTGTAAGATATCTTGGATGTATAACTTGGATTGAGAAACGTGTTCACCATTGACTCTGTTATAACCAGTCATAAAAGCCTTTGGGTTAGCGTACTTGACAGCCAATCTGAATGGTTCCAAGTAAATCTCTCTCATGGCTCTTGGAGTGACAATTGAGTCTGAGGAGTTACGTTCATGTTCTAAATCGTTACCAACGTAATGTTTCATAGTGGCAGCGATGTTTTCACTTTGGATACCTTGGACAATCTTAGCAGAGACTATACCGGATAAGTATGGATCTTCAGAGAAGGATTCGAAACCTCTACCACCGTTTGGACCTCTTTGAATGTTGGCGGTTGGACCCAAGTTGACATGGGCACCTTTGGTGTGAGCTTCAACACCGGTCAATTTACCAGCTTTCTCTAACAATTCCTTGTCAAAAGTAGAAGCTAGAGCAGTACCATTAGGCAAGACAGCACCTGGAATACTGTCAAAGAATCTAGTACCTCTAACACCATTTGGACCATCACTGAATCTTAATGAAGGAATGTCCAGTCTGTCGACTGGGTATGTGTGCCAGAAATCAATACCAGCCAAAAGGCCGACCTTTTCATTCAGAGTAAGTTGTTCCAAGACGGATTCAACATCAAAGTCAGACATATTGTTCAGTGTGAATGATGTTTATTGTTTAGTTGGGAGATCAATTGAAAAGCGGGTGGAATAAGAAAAGGGGAAAATCTGGGGTTTAAATACTTTTTCCGTTCGACTTCGTAAGTTGTATACATATTCGACGGAGCCTCTTTTTCGGCAGCTGATACTCCCAAGCGAAGATTTTTATGGGGAAGGGTATTAGGGAAAAACTTTCTCCCCGAAAATTAACGCATAATGCCTTAATTTTGTGACTGGGAAGACATCGTCATCCCAGCAATTAGCGCCCAGCAGGCTTGATATCTATAGGGTACAACTGTACAAGCAATTGACTCGCTTCACGGTCAGTTTCCATATGTTTTTATGCTGAACGGAGCAATCGCGATGTTAAAAGCCGCTACTGAAACGCTAAACTTTTGAAAAGTTCTGTACCGACAATAAGCCCTCAACGGCCGGAGAAACCTGAGACATTAAGTACTGAACGAATTACACAAACCAATCGACGCACTTCAGTACAACAGAGGCGTATCTGCCAATCTGGGCATCCTCAACCAGCTAAATCATCGTTCAATTATCCAGTCACCTCACGTCACTCGGGAAAATTGTTGGAGCCTCCTTCCCGGTTTTGTCACGCCTGTTTCGGCTACGGCGCGTAGAATAGCCTATATAATCCCTATTTGGGAAATCCCAAGCTTTTACAATAAACACCCCACATTTTACAGCATCGAGTGGCATAAACTTGAAGAAATACGTGATCTCCACTCTTGACTCCTTACTCCTGAGTCCAACGTCATTTGATCTTAGTGCTTACTGCCCAGTAAATATTGGTTACTGACTTGTTGGGAAGTTCAATCATCAGAACTATGGTGTTGAAGGTATCGTGATCAGATCGAGCACACCTACCAAATTAATTACAGAAAGTACTCAGTCAGCAGATAATAGCTACAGTTTTGAGGCGTGTCTTGAACTGAACAGCACGTTGTGTATTTGATGGTAGAACTGTATGTAATAAAAGGTTAAATCAAGTAAAGACAAGGCCACCATCAACTAGAATGGATTGTCCAGTGATATAGCTGGCCTTATCAGAAGCCAGGAAACTAACCAAGTTTGCAGCATCTTCAGGCTGTGCACCACGACCTAGAGAGATACCTTCAATAACTCTCTTTGAAGGCTCTCCAGATGGTAAGCCCATGATCTCACACATCTTATCATCAATCTCCTTCCACATAGGGGTGAAGACGATACCAGGACAGTAAGCATTCACAGTGATCTTTCTTGGTGCCAATTCTTTAGCAGCAGCTTGGGTTAAGGCTCTGACTGCGAACTTTGTGGAAGAATATAGACCTAGAATAGCGATTGCACCATGACCGGCAGCTGAGGATGCATTGATGATCGTACCAGGTTGGTCACCTAGCTCTTTGAACTTTGCAGCAGCAGCTTGTATACCCCATAGGACACTTCCAACGTTGACCTTGTAGATTTGATCTAGATCTTCTTCAGTAGCGTCTTCTAAGGTTTTCACTTGAGCGATACCCGCATTATTGATCATTGTGTTGAAACCACCCAGTAATTTATGAGTTTGTTCAACGGCATTGAAGACATCGGCACGCTTAGCAGAATCCGCTTCGATAAAGATAGCTTTGGCTCCCAGTAGTTCGATTTCCTTGACGGTTTCTAAAGCGGTCACTCTTTGGGAAGGAAGATCAGTGATTGCAACCTGATACCCATCTTTGGCCAATTGTAAAGCAATGGCTTTTCCAATACCTTTGGCAGCACCAGTAACTAAAGCGGTTTTGATTGTAGACATTTTTGTATGAGGTGTAATAGATAACACTACATTTGAATCAAGGGTGCTGGTTCTTTTATATTCATACCTGGTTCTATTGTCATCTGCAGATGACACAAAAAATGGTGCCACCTATGTCCGCCTCACAGTAAAATAACGAGCTGATGAATTATACCAGGCAGCCCGAAGATTAAATAATATGCAAGCCCCCTAAGCACGGTACGAGAAACAGTCATGGAGCCATAAGTACCTATAAACGTTACTGATCAGCCCATCAGTCCACGGTTGAATAAACTAGCGGTGACGAAACGTGTGGGTTCCGTTCAATAACCGTTTAATAATAGCAGGGATTGGACCCCATTGTTTGTGGCAGCAGATCCTAAATTGTTCTAGAGTAATTACGGTAATTCAAACTACTGAGACAAGCCGAAAAGGTTTATCATCTTACGAAAGGGATAAACAGCTATGTCCATTCTATTCCGAATCTAGTATGCAAGCTCGACTCACCAGATGTTTCAATTGAAGACCATACCACCATCAACCAGGATAGATTGACCCGTCATGTAATCAGACTTATCAGAAGCTAAGAAGCTAACTAGATTAGCGACATCTTGAGGTTCAGAGCCACGACCCAAGGCAATGCCTTCAATGTACTTCTTGACCGTCTCACCCTTTGCCGCTCCCGTGATCTCACCCATTTTTTCGTCGATCAGATCCCACATTGGTGTAAGAACAATTCCGGGACAGTAAGCATTCACAGTGATCTTTCTTGGGGCTAACTCTTTAGCTGCAGTCTGTGTCAAAGCTCTCACTGCAAACTTGGAGGCCGAATACAACCCCAGAATAGGAAATGCTTGATGACTTGCGATTGAGGCAGCATTGATGATCTTACCAGGCTGGTTGTTTAGCTCTTCAAACTTCTTAGTAGCAGCTTGGATACCCCATAAGACACTTCCGATGTTGATTCTGCTAATCTTTTCTAGATCATCAGCAGTAGCCTCAAGTAAAGGTGCAACCTGTGCGATACCAGCATTGTTAACAATCGTGTTGAAGCTACCTAGTTTCTTGTAAGTCTGATCCACAGCTCTGAAAACATCCTCACGTTTACTCGAATCAGCTTCAATGAAGATGGCTTTACCTCCAAGTTTTTCTATTTCTTGCACGGTTTCTAAAGCAATACTTCTTTGGACTGGTAGGTCTGAGATTGCAATCTGATAACCGTCTTTGGCAAGTTGTAAAGCGATACCTTTCCCGATTCCTCTGGCGGCACCAGTGACTAGAGCTGTTCTAATTGGAGACATTTTTGATATAACCAATGGTACCCGAAGAGCTCATGGTATAGAAAGTGTATATGGGCAGTCCTCAGAGTATTTATACACCACCTCATCGAGCACTCGAACCGTTCCAGTTCACCTGACCTCGGAGCCAAATGCATCTCTTATTCACATTTTCTCTGCATCTTTGTCATCAGTCATTGGTCGTTACTGTAGATCCTTAGCTATCACTCCACAAAGCTCATCTCACCGGTTAAATAAAAATAGAGTGGAGTCGGATAAATCTTTAATCTAAACTACATGCCTTCAGCATTGACAGGGAGTGATGCTAGTGGGATACTCAGGTCTTTGAACACCTCTTGTGTCCTCTCTTCCACACTTGATTTGACTATTTGGTGTCTTCCTGATGAAAACTTTGAAGGTTACGTTAGTCAGAGGACCCAAGGAAGTGACTAAGATTGACTAAGAGAAGTGACAATCATGATACACGTATGGCACCACCAACATCACAACGAATCATGAAGTACTATTAGACGCACTGTAACTGCCGGATGTTAAACTAGTCAGCGCTGTCCGTACTTTCACAATATTGAAGTTGCGATGTATAAGATAAGCCAGATCTTGGTAGGCCGGGTTTCCCGCTTCTTGTATGATCAGGTTAGTAGAATTTAGCTAGTACATACACGAAGTGATCTACAAGATGGTGATTTGGTCATAGTTAGACTAGGATGAATTATTATTATGAACATGATTAGTGATAATTTAGAAATAGGCAGTAGAAGAAAAGATGCAAATGTAGGAAACGCAAAAACAGAGAAACAAATAGAGGTCATTAAAGGAGATAGATTATGGAGGTTCTAGCAAGATAGACATGTCAACTCATACTCTAATTCTATCACTGTGGATATCAAAGACTAGCTTCTTCACCACCTTTTCTTTGACATCACTCAACGAGTTCGATCTCTTCAAGCCAGTAACCTTGTCTTTCACATCAAAACTGATATGCTTGATTCTCTTTGACGTATTTCTAGGAGGAGTGACATACGAGGGTATGGTCAATGTGTTATCATTTGTCCAAGGCGTGTCTAGTTGCTGTACTGGTTTCAAGTGATTATTGTGAAATTTGACAAATCCTTTGAACTCAGAGATGTCTAGATCTGCCAGCACTCTTCTCTTTGTGCTCGACTTGGATCTTTCTTCTAATTTCAATGGTGCTAGGTTCTCTTTGTTCTGCGTTAGCTCATTCTCATCTTGGATGTGTAGTGTGGATGAAAGAGCCAGTTCGGTCGAGTAGTCGGTTGGATCGTTATAGATGACGAAGCCCAGCGATGGGACAGGTTTCTTGAGGATTGAAGAGCGTGGTTTTGTAGGCGAGCGCGAATTGGAGCGTGTATTAGCCAATGAACGAGTAGGACTCGTCTTCAAAGGACTTAGATTTGGAGTTGAGGCTTTCAGAAGCGAAGTTTGACTGATGATGTTGGAGTCTTTGGAGGAAAGGGCTATTCTTCTTGGGGACTTGTTTGGGGAAGGGCTTCGTGAGAGCATCGTTTCGGTGGTGTGTGTTGTTTATCGTTGTGAGCTATGACTGTGAGTTGTGAGTTCGAGAAAAGGAAAAGCACACAATTTAAAGCATTCCTTTAGCCAACTGTGCCTTCAAGAATTGCGCGCGTAATAACTGACCTGGCATCTGCACGCCAAAAAAATAATTTATATCGCGATCGTGTCACAAAAGAAAACAAAGAAAATAAACAAAGCAAGAATTGTCGAATTAGGAAATGTACTAATGACTTCTGGATTTGTACAGATTGGGAAGACGTTGAAAGAATGGGAAATTCATAACGCGTTGTGATGCGAATATTTTGGAGGCATATCCACCTCGTACCTACCACTTGTACAGAGCCAGGTTGTTGATTTCTCCCTTGAGGAGCTCCCTTCGCTATAGGCAGGTGGTGGAGAATACTGCGCTGCTAACGGATGCAACAAGTAAACTGGTGCCTTGAAAGTCAACTCTGCGCTCTCACAAATGGCGTGAGACTTCTTCGAGGAACTGAGTATAGATTTGAAGCTTTGATGCTTGCGGTTTTCATGATGGTCAGTCTCCGGTAGCAGGTCCTTTAGTTTGACATTAACAGTTGCCACGATGAGATGGACTATTCTCATCTGTTTCCCGGCCTCAGTGTCATCGTCATTTGGATTACTGGTGTATGGGTAGACCTTGAAAGGCATATCATTTGGTAGCTTCAATCTCCAGGTCTTGTCAAATGATTCGTGAAGTTCTTTGATTTTGTTTGATCGAGCTTTATGATAGGTCTCTCTTCTCAATAGCAGCTTGTCACAAACCACGAAATATTTCCGGTCATCAGCAACTGTTTGGTCCAGTATGATCTTTGGACATTTCATCTTCTGGATGAAGTATATCTTGATATCTGATACAACACCTATCTTCGAAGCAAGTTCAACCATTTCAGGAAATGTCTTCATCCGAAGCTCAAAGACTTCACCAATTATGAATAACCTGGAGGTCAACGATAGGTGATATGGCATCAGATTCCTCCAGTTCCCTATAGCATCCACACTCTCTGAAGACACCAATGAATTATCCAGTGGGCATCTGATGAACTGAATGGGTTGGGTGATGATGGTTTCAGTCTTGTCTTCCACTTTAAATAGCACCTCCACATGATACATTCTTGAACCCAAGGTACTAAAGAGTGATTCTGGTATGTTTGGACCAATGGCAAATTGGAACGGCACATCGTATGTTCCTTTCACTAATCTTGATGAGCCTGTCATATAGGTATATGAATCGTCTATGAGATACCTTTCAATGGAGTTGATGGACGCTCTTTTAACTGGCTCGAACACATACACCTTGTCACGAGATGTACCGACGAGTCTGATCTGAATCTCTTGAAGGGGAATTGCCTTTGCCTTGACACAGATCTTCAGCACACCTCTAAGAACACTTGGTGGCGCCTGCAATCGTTCATGATGATTGATGCCCTTCAAATAAACAACATTGTCATTTATGATCAAATCTGCAGTGAAATTACCCGTCAAAAAGCCTGTAAAGCTCTTCCATAGCCGCTCTGTCATGAGGAGGTGTATCGAATGAGTAACCGCCGTGTACAATTGACCGAACCGCAGTCTTACTTGAGTTTTATGTAAAGGAAGAACTGTTTTTTATATTGATATGTAATCATGAAATGTGTCAAGCGAAGATGGGGTCCATATAATTAGATATTTGTGAAATCACCTCCTATCGAATTCGAACCGATGGTCATAATAAGCAGGGTAACCAGAAGCTAAACGAATATAATGCTGCGCATACCAACATCATCAGCAAATTTACCACTCCAAGGTGCGGATTGATGAGAGATCCCAAAGAAGAATCGACCCGATCCGTAGACAAAGTGGCACCTTCACCGAGCCGTGGCTGGAGATGACAGCTGACAGCTACTTAAGCACACACACAGAACCAAAACAAACAACACTGGACACCAAACGAACACTTATTGATCGTATAATAATGGCCCACTGAACAAACGATGGGTGCTGTTTCCCCAATCAAAAAAGTTTTGCCATGTGAAAGGAAAAAATATCGACATCGAGGAAAAACCGAGTTATTGTCTACAAAAACTGACTTTGCACGGTTTGGGCTTTGTTTTAATCGCTGATTTGGACCTGATCTGTACTTCAAAGAGCTATGAGAATCAGTCACAAGTTACAGAAGGCACATGAGAACGACGAGACCCCAACGTTCTCGTTCGAGTTCTTTGTCCCAAAGACGTCCCAAGGTGTCCAGAATCTGTATGACAGAATGGATAGAATGTACAACCTCAACCCACAATTCATTGATGTCACATGGAACGCTGGTGGTAGACTGTCCAACTTAACCACTGATATAGTCCAGACAGCTCAGTCTGTTCTAGGACTGGAAACATGCATGCATCTGACTTGTACAAACATGCCTATCGCTTTAATCGACAAAGCCTTGAAAGATGCTTATGACTCAGGATGTCAGAATATTCTAGCCTTAAGAGGTGATCCACCTGTGGAAGGTGGTGAGTGGACCGCTGTTGAAGGAGGGTTCACATACGCCGTCGATTTAGTCAAATATATCAGAAAGAAATATGGAGATCACTTCGATATCGGTATCGCAGCATACCCTGAAGGTCATCCTGAAGAACCAAATGCTGATATCTTGATAGATTACCTAAAGGAGAAAGTTGATGCTGGTGCAGATTTCATGATCACTCAAATGTTCTACGATGCTGAAAACTTCATCAGCTGGTGTGACAAGTTGAAAGCTAAAGACATCAACATCCCAATCATTCCAGGTATCATGCCAATCAGTTCGTATGCAGCTTTCCAGAGAAGAGCAACGTGGTGTGAAATCAACGTGCCTCAGCATTTCGAAGACAAATTGGTCCCAATAAAAGACGATGATGCTTTAGTTAGAGAAGCTGGTACTGAATTACTAGCTGAAATGTCATCTCAGTTACTCGCATCTGGTCATGTCAAGCATCTACATTTCTATACCATGAATTTGGAAAAATCCTCTATCTTGATTCTAGAGAAGTTACAACTTATCAAGAAATCAAGTGTTGTTGAAGACCTACCATTTAGAAAATCTTTAAACCCAAACAGAAACAACGAAACTGTTCGTCCAATCTTCTGGAAGAACAGAAAATACAGTTACATCACAAGAACACAGAACTGGGATGAATTTCCAAACGGAAGATGGGGTGATGCAAACTCTGCCGCTTTCGGTGATTTCCAACTATTCACATCTGGTCTATTACGTCAATCCCCAAAGAGATCAATTGAGCTATGGGGAAAACCTACTTCCATACAAGATGTTGCCAACCTTGTAATCTCATATCTAGAAGGAAAAATAACGTCACTGCCTTGGTCTGATACTCCTGTCACTTCAGAGATCGATTCAATCAAGCAACAGTTGATCAATGTCAACAAGCAGGGAATCTTAACCATCAACTCACAAGCAAAAGTTAATGGTGTAAGATCCGACGACTCTAGCTTTGGTTGGGGTCCTAAGAACGGTGTTGTCTACCAAAAACAATATCTAGAACTCCTCATCCCAAAAACCAAATTGAATGCTTTGATTTCTAAAATTGAACAGATTGATGTCCAATCAAACTCCCATGCCAACTCCAAAGACAATTTCAACATCTTAACCTATTTTGCTATTGATAAAGAAGACAATCTATCATCAAACTCAAAAGACGATTCTGCTAACGCCGTCACATGGGGTATCTTCCCATCTCAAGAAGTTTTACAACCAACAATTGTCGAGAAAGTTTCATTCCTTGCATGGAAAGACGAGGTTTTCAGAATTGCTGAAGAATGGAGCTCGATCTTTGAGGAAGGAAGCGAGTCAAGAAATGTCATCAGATCTATCATCAATGATTATGCTTTGGTGAACATAGTCGATAATGACTTCATCGGTAAGGAAAAGATCTTCTCTTTGTTTGAAGACCTATGAATCAACACATATCTCAAAACTGACATCAACTGTCAAAATACTAATGTTTTTAATGGCCTTTTTGTTTTTCTTCTACACACAATTAAAATTAACCAGCAGCTCATCAAGGGCTCAGACTGGATTGAACAGTGAGCTTCCTAGAAGGTCACTCACTATACTTCAATATCATTGCATTTTACCAAAAGATTTCGAGTTCCCATTGGAACGCAAAGAGGGAATCTCGACTAAAATAGAACACAAGTGGAAAGTCGATCCGTCGCTATGCATATATATTGCTCCCACTAATACAATGACACACTTCAACCGTGTGGACTTCATCATCATAAAAATTTGGTGTAGACAGTAACACCCAGACACCCAAATTCGCGGTATGTGTAATAAAATATTACGTAATTAATTTCTATTAGTTACCACGTTAACCACTAACGAAATAGTGATTGATTCGACGATTGACGATGTTGAGGAGATTCTGTGGATTCGTGATTCTGCTGACCAGCGTTCTGGCACAGATAAACATCCAGCTGAATGCGAATTGGGAGAATCCGCCCTTTCAATTGAGACTTTTGTAAGTTGAATTCTTAAATGAGGTGTTAATAAGATGGCTAACAAATCAATAGGGAAACGGTTGCCTCAGAGAATGAGTCCTACTACTTGGATACCATCCGTTTGATCGGCGGAATTATTGATGAGGATGAAGCCGAAGATGAACAACCGGAGGAACAGACAGATCAGGAACTCTACTCTTCGGTGTTTGATCTTTTGACACCTTACGAACGTTCACTATACGACATCCCATTGGCGAACAAATACTACTCTCCAAGAGTCATCGCACATTACAAGTACTACAATGAGTCCGTGCTTCCTCACTTCGAATCAAAGCTTGCGAAGAAATGCGGCGCCGTGAAGAGTTGGGTTCAATTCAACGACGTGGTATATTGCAACCCTGATGATGTCTATGCCTTAATGACTGATGGAAAGCAGACAAGCGATAGAGAGATCCTACTTCCATTCGATAGAGTGATTGGTTCATCTGGTCCACTCCTTGTATTCTATGCTGACGTTGATGATCCAAACTTCAAGCCTTTCCTGCAAAATTTGTATGAAAGCTCTTTAGGTGGTAAGTTTAGATTTGTCTGGAGATACATTCCTGCAAACCATGGAGTTAAAGAAATCCTATCTGGATATGGCGTGGACTTGACCTTGAAGAGAACCGACTACATCGTTATCGATGACAGAGATCTAGCAGGTGGTGAACAAAAAGTCATTGGAAACGAGCGTGCCTCTGATTCTGATTCATTCTTGGACCAATATCACGATGACATCAGAGCAGTTAGCAAAGCAGACATCACTGATCTGGACTTGAAGATTGCAAGTTTTGGGTTATCATCAGACAACAACACTGAAAACTTCGAGACCCTTTTGAGAGTTGTTCAAGACCTGCCAAAATTCACTGCTGATATCGCTCAGCTTGATGTTGATTCAGAGCTAGTTGCACAAGTTGATTCCAATGCACGCATTGGCCTAACACCAGAGAACAGTGCTATCTTCGTCAATGGTAGAACTTTGAGCGGAAATCAACTGGACGCGTTCTCATTATACAGAATCATTAAAGAGGAACTGAAGTTTATTGAACGTTTACAGGAGCTAGGGATTGACGCACAGACAGCTACACATCTGATTGGTAAATTTTCATTGTTTTCATTGTTCAAGAATCGTGCTGGTGCAGCACCAACTAAGAGATACCAAGTTGAGTCAGAAACAAGCCCAATCATCTACTTCAATGATATCGAGACGGACCCTATTTATGATACGCTACCTTCAAATGTCGGTGTATACTTACAAAGATTCCAATTTGGACAAATTCCACCTTTGAAAGCCAATGTTCACACTGCTGTGTTTGTTCTCAACTTATCCAATCAAGATGATCTTAGATTATTGATCAACACCGTTGATGGTGTCAAGACCAATCAAATTGCTCAAAGAGTCGGTATCATACCAATCATCAAAACCGAAGAAGACAGAGTTCTAGCCAACAATCTGTTCCATATAGTGGAGAAAGATGGTGTCATCAAAGCTTTCAAATACTTGAAAAAGCTAGCCAAAGCTGAAAAACCAAAGAAACTTACAGATCAGGACTATGTCTCCGAGCTTGTTAACCCATTCACACAACAGTTTGATATCAGAGCTCCAACTTTGATAGTCAATGGTGTGTTCCATCCACTCGATGAGAATTGGCCATATGCTTTGACCAGACAAGTCACTGAGGATGTACAATATATCAGTGCCATGGTCTATGGCCAGAAAGCTAAAGATGGTGATGATATTATTGATACGCTTTATGAAGATGCTGCTACTCTCAGAAGCTCCTTATTGGTTCCAGAGGATAGATCTTTATTCAAATATAAACTGATCAGCAGTGAGTTCATAGAACAAGCCAAGAAGTCACATAACAAGATCTTTGAGTTCACCAATGGTAAGTCTGAGGAGGTTGGACTGGCCACACTAACAATAGGAGGTAATCTTGGCTCAAGGTTGATCTTAGAGCAATTGGTTGAGATTTTGAAGTTCATTCAAGGCTATCAAACCGCTTTGAAAGTTAGAGTCATTGACACTTCTGATGAAGTTTCCTTCATTGGAAGAATCAGACAGGCCCTACACTCATCCCTGGATAGCGGCCTTCAGACCATCACTGAGATCATCGACTCAAACGAAATTATCGAAACTGAAACAGTCAATCCAAATATTGAAGCATTGTTGAACCTGATCGATGTTGATGCCCAAAAGGGCTTCATTTTATTTAATGGTCGTCATATTGAGCTCTCAGACTACGTGTTAAAACAAGAGGCTTTGAAGTTTTTTGCTGATAATGAAATCACCACTAGAATATCATCTGCTAGAGATATAATGAAAGGCAAATTCACCCCACCAACAACTGAGGATCCATATGATTGGTTTGAAGTTTATTCAACTATCATCACCAAGACTTACTTCATGGAGAAGAGTGTTTTTGAGCCATACGCTATCACAAGATATGATCTATCGACTGCAAAGACTGATAAATCGATCAAGTTTGGTGATAAGTCTACCAGTTCAATTCATGTGATACTATCGATTGATCCAGCTTTGGAAATCTCCCAGAAATTGCTTTCCTTGGTTCAATTAATTAAGGATCTAAAATTCCTATCTGTTGATATCCTCTTGACTCCCCAGAAAGCTTTGGAGGAGATCTCAGTGAAGAGATTCTACAGAGGTAATTTCAAGTCACGCGTCGAGTTTGATTCTGATGGAAAAGTTACAGAGACTGAGTTCAATGTCTTTGAACAAGTTCCAGAAAAGACATTGTTCACGCTCGACGTTGATGTTCCATCTTCCTGGATCGTCATCCCTAAAATTGGTGCTACGGATCTAGATAACGTTCTATTATCGCAATCAGGACAAGTAACAGGTATTTATGAGCTAGAGAACATAATCATCGAAGGAAATGCATTTGAAGCTGATAACGACAATGCCCCAACAGGCCTCGCTGTTCAGATTGAAGGATCTGATACTTACGTTATGACGAATTATGGCTATTTGCAACTCAAGGCCAACCCTGGTTTATGGGACTTTAGTATCACAGGCGGTAGATCTTCAGACATTTACTCATTGTTGTCTATCGATGATTTCCATTCAAAGTCATTGGTGCCAATTACAGAATCAAGATTGCCTGTATTCAACTTGGATGGTGCTCACATTTATCCAAGAGTGATCAAGAATCCTGGAAAAGAAAACGAAACCTTGGTTTTATCTGATGACGCGGAGGTTGTTAAGGCGGATGCAGAAGTCCAAAAATCTGGATTCTTCTCAAGTCTATTGAAGAAACCAGCTGCAAAGAAACATGCTGATATCAATATCTTCACTATAGCTAGTGGTCACTTATATGAAAGACTGTTGAGCATCATGACTGTGTCAGTGATGAAGAACACTAAGCATACTGTCAAGTTCTGGTTGATTGACAATTACATGTCTCCAACATTTAGAAAGTTCTTACCACACCTAGCAGCTCAGTACGGGTTTGAGTATGAACTGATCACATATAAATGGCCATCATGGCTAAGAGGACAACGTGAGAAACAGAGAACCATCTGGGGTTACAAGATTTTGTTCCTTGATGTACTATTCCCACAAGATCTGGATAAAGTGATCTTCGTTGATGCTGATCAGATTGTTCGTACCGATATGAAAGAACTTGTTGACTTGGATCTAGATGGTGCACCATATGGTTATACCCCTATGGGAGACTCAAGAAAGGAAATGGAAGGGTTCAGATTCTGGAAACAAGGGTACTGGGAGAAATTTCTAGGTGACGAATTCAAATATCACATCAGTGCCTTATACGTCATTGACTTGAACAAATTCAGACAGATTGCAGCTGGTGATAGACTAAGACAACACTATCAAGCGTTATCAAGGGATCCAAACTCGTTATCCAATTTAGATCAAGATTTGCCAAACAATTTACAACATCAGTTGAAGATCTTCAGTTTACCCCAAGAGTGGTTATGGTGTGAAACATGGTGTGATGATGCAAGCTTGAAGACTGCTAAGACGATTGACCTGTGTAACAATCCGTTGACCAAGGAACCAAAACTAGACCGTGCGCGTCGTCAAATCCCAGAATGGAGTGTCTATGACTCGGAAATTGGCGAACTTCATACTCAAGTGTTCGGTGGTCATCGTACAGTGGATACCGTTGGTGCTACAATCGAGACACAACAAGTGCCAGATGACAACGAATACGAACACGATGAACTGTAAATAGAGATATAGCATACACAAGTATTATACTAATAACGCTTATGGTAATTTCGTGTGACTGATCAATTCGCCCGAGATTGTGAAAAATAAGTTGACTAGTTATCATGATCCAAAAATACTTGCTTTGGTTTTACGACAAACAAAGCGAACAGGCCGATATACATCATGTTGAGAGCATTAGTAAGAGGGGGTTCCACCCAGATCACACAACGCCAAATTGTACGGAGTTACTCGTCGTCGTCCTCGATTCCCACATCGAATCTGGACAGTGGGAACACAGCATCCTCAACGACAGTAGATAAAGATAGTCTGATAAAGGATATCAAGAAGTCGATAATCAAAGTCCCATCACCAAAACAGCTCAAGAAATATCTGGATAACTACATCGTTGGACAAACCACAGGAAAGAAAGTCATGTCAGTTGCTGTTTATAATCACTATCTACGAATCAATGATAAGTCCAAGAAGCTGGCAAAGAAGCTTGAATTGGAACAACAAAAGGAAGATGATGCTTTATACTCTTTCAGTGACACGGTGATACCGGTAACGAAAGCCCCTGAACAATTGAGTTTCAGTCTAGACTTACAAGATGAGGATCTGGAACTCAGCAAATCAAACATACTACTACTGGGCCCCTCGGGGTCTGGTAAGACGCTACTAGCTAAGACACTGGCTCGTGTGTTGAACGTTCCTTTCTCGATCACAGATTGCACACAGCTGACTCAAGCAGGTTACATCGGAGAAGATGTTGAGCTATGTGTTGAAAGGTTGTTGATCAATAGTGATTATGATGTTGAAAGGGCTGAGAAAGGTATTGTCGTATTAGATGAGGTGGACAAGCTCTCCAAGCCACTGGTAGCAAATGGAACCAAAGATGTCGCTGGTGAAGGTGTCCAACAAGCTTTGTTGAAGCTGATCGAGGGAACAACAGTTCAAGTCCAAGTGAAGAAACCGGTGAACATGGATAAAGACAGTAAGAACAATCAAACTACTGCAAAAAAGAACGAGATGTATCATGTCGATACCAGTAACATCCTGTTTGTGCTGATGGGTGCGTTTATCGGGCTGGATGAACATATTTCCCAAAGATTATCGAAATCTTCCATCGGATTTGAAGCAGACATCAAGGCTTCAGAAGAGATTTCTAAAAAACACTCTATCAAACAGATCAAGTTGGAAGATGGACGTAAAGTCTCTGCATTGGAGCTCGTGACACCTCAAGATTTAACGTCATACGGTATGATACCTGAATTGATAGGAAGAGTTCCTGTCATCACCGGTTTGGACTCACTTAATGAAAAGGACCTTCTTTCGATATTGACTGAGCCTAAGAATGCCATACTGAGCCAGTACAAGTACATTTTTGAACAATTTGGAGTCAAACTGACCATCACACAACCAGCACTAAATAAAGTGGCAGAGTTGGCGTTGAAAGAAGGTACGGGTGCTCGTGGTCTTCGTGGTATCATGGAAAGATTACTGCTGAATGTGAACTACGAGTGTCCTGATTCAGGCATTTCGTTCGTGCTGATCAACAGAGAAACCGTTGACTCAATCTATTCTGGGAAAGTCAAGGCTCGGTATTACGCCCGTGGAGACCTGTTCCAGTTTGTGGATGATGTGATGGATGAGGATAGGGACCTGGGAAGACTGTTACAGGAAGAGCTCAGGATCAGACCTAATAACGACAATGATAACGAGGCTGAGATAGCAAGTGGGTAACTTATTATAGCAATAGACTACGATTTATGGTATACAGGCGTATGATACGTGAACTATGTAGTACAAGAGTCATACCATTTGACTGTCTCTCTACTAATTACTCTTGTTGTAAACACCTACATCGTAATTAAGATGAAGTCCACTCTTTGTGAAGTCTGAGAAGTTATGAATCAGATGAACCTCAAGTACATCTTAACCGGTGATCATGCCCATAGCATCAGTAAATTGACAACAGTGACAAGCGCACAGATATTGACGACCGTATTGTATTTGAGCTTTGTAGGTCTTCTCGACGTAATACTGTATGTATCCTAGATGTTGGAGGCGTTCGCTGATCAAAACATCTCTTATAAGCTAGCTGCTTTGATCATAACGACGCCGAGAGCTGTCAATTCGGGAAAGTTAGGATGATACCACAACACTCAAAGGGATATCTGTGTAATCATTACCGTCATTCGTCATCCAGGCTGAACAACGAACGAGTAACCAGTGAAGATACACCTATTTGTCACTCTTGTCATTGATGTAAAATGTAAACGTACCGGGCATTGCAATCGCCAATGTGCTACGTATTGTGCATTAGTCTATTATACGAAGTACAGCGCCCAGTGCGGGATGCGGGTCTGTTGCCGCAAATGCACAAGTCAACTAACACCTACCACTAAGCAGTGTCCGATATCCATCAATCGCCGGGCACAATTGAGCTGCCTACTGCCCGTGCCTAGCAGTAGCCTAGCACCTATTCTGCGGGGAGTGGGGACATACGCAAAGTGCAAAGTCCGCGAATCCATGTAGAGCAGCAATAGAGGAGCCACGTAAAGTGATTCCCGGCAGGGACGATCAGTAGCTGTGTCGTCAACTCCGCGCACAACATTTTCCTTCGACTACAAAGAATGAAGCCAAATACCAAAATTGACAAATTGGAGCTGAGACATTGTTCGTGTCATCGTCGACGTCCAAAATTCTTCTGTTTATATATCCACAAGCGCCCACTTTCCCTTGAAGAAGCAACTCCACAGTCCCGCACTCCCCAGACCAACACGCACAATGGCCAGCCCAGCACAGACACAAGCCCAGTCGAAAGCTAGCGCTGCAGCACAGACCCAAGCAGCGCAAGCAGAAAGACAGGCACAAGGGCATAAAAACTCGTTGTTCGGGTTCAGAAGGTCCAAGCCAACATTCTCATCTGACAGCAGTCTCAGTGGCAGCCACGGTTCTCCACAGAACCTCGACAGCTCCCCAAAACTTCATAATCCTGAAAGCGAGGGCACATCGCCGGTGAATTCTCTAATTAGCAGCACTGCAAATAATTCAACAACCATCGGAAAAGCGCAACAATCGTCAACCATCTCTTTACCATCACAACCATCTACAGCTGCTACTCCCCAGAAACATAAGCATAAGGGAAAGTTCAGTGCCTTCTCGAGGCACGTTTCTATGACCCCATTTGATAAATCTTCTACAACTGCCTCCATTCCAAAGATCCAAACCGCCGCCAGTCCAATAGCCAACATCAGCCAAATATACTCCAACACAAACTCTTCAAAGTCACAAAGCTCCATCATGAGTGGGAACTCCGCTGCCAGCATAAGGACCGGGAACGCTCCAAGGAAGGTCTCTGCTAAGTCGTTTGCAGAATCAGTAAGGGAAGCACATAAAAGAGACACTGAAAGATGGCTGCTGTCGAAGCAACTGAATTCTAAAGCAGCACCCACGGATCCACTTGTATACTCATCTGCAAGACTGGACTTACTGCTTGACCTCTATGACTCAGTACTACGAGGAGAAGACATTGAAACCATGGCACCGAAAGTTGATTTACTAGATTTTTGGTCTATTAGTGCTTTGAAGTCTATATCCGGTGTGGATAACCATGTCACTGGGAGTATCCTAAAACAATTTCAAAACTTTGAACTGGTTGGAAAGGAGAGAGTCAAGATATTGAAACTTCATGACCCATATTACGGTATTCAATGGCATTGGCAACTAGCACTCGATAACCCAACTGCTAACGTCTTCAACTATTCAGTCACTCCAATACTTTACACAGTCAACAGTAATACTGAGTATAGAAAGATTGGCCCAACCAACTTTCATGTCGTCCACGGGAGGTCATTTGCAGAGTTGCCGTTCTCTAAGAATTCCTTTTCCTTCACCCTGGCTTACTCACTATTCTACTTTTTGAAACATGAAGAGTGGATCCCTGTCCTGACAGAGTTATACAGAATCACACAGCCGAACGGGACGGTTAATCTGTTCTTGCTGGACCTAGATGCTGTGAATTGTACAAATGTGATTTATAAGCAGTACCTGGAGAAGATCAGAACTATCTTTGAAAGAAAGGGAATAGACCATAGTCCATGCAAGAAAGTTCAAGGGAGATTGAAAGATGCAGGGTTCCAGAACGTGAAATACTCCTTGATATCACTGAGGACAGGACTCAATAGCAACCTGGGTAACATGATGGACTTCTTGATCACATACTTTGAGTTCATACTTTTTACCAAGATCGGAGTAGAAGAACTAGATGATGAAGACTTAGTCTCGTTCCGTGAGATGAAACTTGAACATAATAATAAACTGCGGAACGGTGAGCCTATGGATGGGCTCGGAGACATGTACATAATGTTCGCCTTCGGTAAGAAGGTGCTGTACTGATCTCTGATATGATATGAAATGAAATAGACATTTAGTTGTTTGCTTATAGTGTAGTACCGGTTTTATCTAGCGCTGAAATTTACGCCGGGATGTGTCACTTTGTGTAACTTTCAGAACTAAGGTTTTTTTCAGTAGCCGACAAAAAAAGTAAAATGAGATTGAAAAGTCACTTTCAGTTCAAAATTTGCATGGTTTTTGGTCTAAAAAACACCAAATTTGTTAGTTTTTGGAAACCTTTAACTTTTCAGAAGATTCACGGAATTGGAAACCGCAGGATGTCTACTCAATCACAAGAATGGACCGCCCAGAAGGTGAGTTTTCGTGGCAATTTGTTTCTTTCTTTTTAGTGTCATTTCGCCATTTGACTATCTTTATTGATGACGCATCGAAAGATAGAAATTGGTGTACAACGTGACACTGATTGGACCTTTAACCTATAATGATCAAGGCGCTAACATCAAACACAGGTTCGTAACACCTTCCTGGACTATTTCAAAGAAAGAGGACATACTTTTGTTCCATCTTCCTCAGTTGTTCCATTTGATGATCCAACCCTGCTATTCGCCAATGCTGGTATGAACCAATATAAACCAATCTTTCTAGGTACCGTTGACCCTTCTTCTGACTTCTACAACCTGAAGAGTGCTGTCAACTCACAGAAGTGTATCAGAGCTGGTGGTAAGCATAATGATCTAGAAGATGTTGGTAGAGACTCTTACCATCATACATTCTTTGAAATGCTGGGTAACTGGTCTTTTGGTGACTACTTCAAGAAGGAAGCCGTCCACTACTCATGGGAGCTGTTGACTAAGGTCTACGGGTTGAATCCAGACAGACTGTATGTCACATATTTCGGTGGTGATGAAGCTACTGGATTAGAACCAGATCTTGAAGCCAAAGAGCTTTGGTTATCTGTTGGTGTTGAAGAAGATCACATATTGCCAGGTTCTGTGAAGGATAACTTCTGGGAGATGGGTGACCAAGGCCCATGTGGTCCATGTTCTGAAATCCATTATGATAGAATCGGCGGTAGAAACGCTGCACACTTGGTCAACGAAGATGATCCAAACGTGTTAGAAATCTGGAACAACGTTTTCATGCAATACAACAGAGAAGCTGATCGTTCGTTGAGATCATTGCCAGCCAAACATATCGATACCGGTATGGGTTTCGAAAGACTGGTTTCTATCTTACAAGATGTTTCTTCGAACTACGATACTGATGTATTCCAACCTCTATTCAAGAGAATCCAAGAAATCACCGGCGCTAGAGAATACACCGGCCACTTTGGTGCTGAAGATGTTGATGGTATTGATACCGCATATAGAGTCTTGGCTGATCATGTTCGTACTCTGACCTTTGCCATCTCAGATGGTGGTGTTCCAAACAACGAAGGTAGAGGTTACGTTCTGAGACGTATCTTAAGAAGAGGTGCTCGTTATGCTCGTAAATACTTCAATTACCCAATCGGTAACTTCTTCTCTCAATTGGCTCCAACTCTTATTGAACAAGTTAAGGACATTTTCCCAGAAGTCACTAAGAACACTTCAAACACTTTCGAAATTTTGGATGAAGAAGAAGCTTCTTTCTCTAGAACTCTAGACCGTGGTGAGAAATTGTTTGAACAATACGCTGCTATTGCCAAAAAAGGAACCAAAGTCCTGAATGGTAAAGATGTTTGGAGATTATACGATACATATGGTTTCCCAGTTGATCTTACAACCTTGATGGCTGAAGAAGCTGGATTGAAAATCGATGAAGAGGGTTTCGAAAAAGCTAGAATTGAAAGTTACGAAGCTTCCAAAGCCGGTGGTAAATCCAAAGGTGCTTCATTACTGAAATTGGACGTTCATGCTTTAGGTAAACTATCTGAAGATGGCATCGCCAAAACTGACGACTCATCCAAGTTCGGTTTCGATAACGTCGAAGCTAAAATTTTGGCCATTTACGATGGTGAAAACTTTGTCACCGAAGTCACTGACTTGACCAAAGAGCATGGTATTATTTTGGACAAAACTTCATTCTACGCTGAACAAGGTGGTCAGGAGTACGATACTGGTAAGATTGTCATTGATGGTGCATCCGAATTCAACGTTGAAAACACTCAACAATATGCCGGTTACGTCTTCCATACTGGTAGATTAGCTGAAGGTGCCTTGAAGGTGGGCGATGCCGTTATTGCCACATACGATGAGCTGCGCAGATGGCCAATTAGAAACAACCATACGGGTACACATATTCTGAACTTGGCTCTGAGAGAAGTATTGGGTGATGATATCAGTCAAAAGGGTTCTCTAGTCTCCTCAGAAAAACTGAGATTTGATTTCTCACACAAACAAGCTCTGACATTGAAGGAAATTGAAAAAGTTGAACAAATCTCAAACGAAGAAATCAAAAAAGCCCAAGTTGTCTACTCCAAAGAAGTTCCTCTTGATGCTGCTAAATCAATCTTTGCTGTCAGAGCCGTTTTCGGTGAAACTTATCCAGACCCTGTTAGAGTTGTTTCCATTGGTCATTCAGTCGAAGATCTATTAGCTGATCCATCCAATGAAAAATGGCACTCAGTCTCCATTGAATTCTGTGGTGGTACTCACGTCGCAAAAACCAATGAGATCAAAGATTTCGTCATCGTTGAAGAATCTGGTATCGCTAAGGGTATTAGACGTATTGTTGTCGTCACTGGAAACGAAGCTCATGAAGTGCAAAGAATCGCCACTGAATTTGAAGATGAATTGCATCACATCGGTAAACTCGAATTCGGCTCATTGAAAGAAAAGAAACTGAAAGAAGCTGGTGTTAAATTAGGTCAACTGAACATCTCAGTGTTAGCTAAGAACGACCTGAAATCCAAATTCAACAGTTACGATAAAGCTTACAAGGAGGAAGTTAAGACCATCCAAAAGGCCGAAAACAAGAAGACCTTGGATGCTGTCAAAGATTACTTTACTGCCAACGAATCATCTTCATTCCTGGTAAAACATGTTGAAATCGGATCCAACGCTAAAGCCATCACCGAAGCTATTAACTTCGTCAAATCCAAAACCCCAGAGAAATCCATCTACATCTTCACTGGTGATTCCGACAAAGTTGCCCATGGTTGTTACGTCTCCAACAGTGCCATTGAAAAAGGTGTCAATGCCTCTGACTTGGCCAAACAAGCCTCTCAATTCATCGGTGGTAAAGCTGGTGGTAAAGGTAACATCGTTCAAGGTATGGGTGACAAACTGAGCGGTATTGAAGATGCTGTCAAAGAAGTTGAGAAGCTGTTGAGTGAAAAACTGAACATCTGAATCTCAAGCCCATCACACTTTGCACCTACATAATTTCAACCTTTAATACAATCATGCAGTCATAATGCCAACTACTGGAGATGCCAGTCGTAGAAGCGAAACCCAAGGTCAAAGTAGCATAAGACCTCAGATTCTTATCCTGATCTCACAGAACTGTGTGGGTTCAAATATCAGGCCAAAATTCTGCGATGGTAATCGGCCTTCCAAAATTTTCATGGCGAAAACAAAAAAAAAGAATACATTGCACTACTTCAGCCTAAATAAATATCAATACAAGTGTACGCTGATCAGTTGAATAGAATCCCCAACTCACAACAAGATGGTGAGACTGAAACAGAGATACATCCTATTCGATATTCTTTATCCAGACGTCGACAATGAGCCTGTGAACTTCTCCAAACTCACCACATTAACGAAACTCCACTCAACCTCACAAAACATCAGTCTAAGGACGATAGCTGAACTTATCAAGAAGAATATCCAGATATTATTCGGAGACCAAGGAACCGGTCTAGCGAGTCTCTCACTGGTGTTGAAGTACTTCAGCGCAAAGACCTCCACGGGTATCATACGATGTTCAAGAGATCATTATAAACTAGTACAGGCAGCGTTGACTAGCATAAGGAAAATCAACGGGAAGGACGTGATAGTGAGGGTAATTAAGATCAGTGGGACGATCAAGAAGTGCGAGGACTCGGCGATTGAAAGAAATAGAAAACTGGTAAGAGTGCTACATATGACTAGTTTTCAGGATGATGATATTGGTCGTATTGAGGACGATGATGAGGAGTTAGATGATTAATGTACATAATTTGCATCACGTGTGAGAATTTGTAAACTGCGGACTTGATTAATGAAGCTGAGTGTGTGTAGTACGGCATACTTGAGGTAAGAAGCACTTTTCTACTTACACCATATAACCTTGAAAGTCACGTGCTGAGTCACATGACCTCGGATATAACAGAGGCTTTTAAAATGCTCACCACCGATTGAACTTCCAAGACTTTAGTTCGCCAATGTTTACTTTGCAGAATCAAAATAGCGTCAAACTTCAGTATGATTGTATGTTCCATCACTTCCGAAGCATGACTGCCGTCTCGACGTGATGAATACCGAAGTCATTTCTACACTGCTGTGCCCTGAACTTCTGAAGCTGTTCAACGTCATTCCTCTTCGCCCCAAAATTTTCCAGTGAGCTACCATGCATGATAAACGCCCAAATTCCACAGCGGAACTATTGTTGCCATAATCATTTCGACTCTAGTTTATACAATCAAACAACATCACGTACTATATATCGATATTGCATAGTAGCTGAGCCACTAGTCAAATCATGATACCGCCCATCAGGTCACAGACCGAAACGTTTCCCTCCATACAGCAAGACCTGGCTCCCAACGAGCAAGAAGACGTTGCTAGGGTCCAATCAGCAGCAACTGAACCTAATCCAACTCTTCAATCATCATCATCTACAGAACGCGTTAAGAAAAGAATGGTGTTTCAGCGAGCACAGACTTCACCGATATTGAACAACATGAAGAGTGAGTATCTCGTCCCGGAGAGACTTATGGAGAAGAAACCTACCGTAAGACAAGAGGTTTCGATTTTTTATACCATCATTCATTACTTTGATGCTTTGAAGGATCAAATATTAGATAAAAGTGTTCAAAGGGCCGATGCTTTCTATATGTGGTTCTGGAGTCTCGGCTTCATCAACTCATTCGTTCAAGCTTGGGCACGATGGGAGAAGATTCCAATCTGGGGTCAGTTCTTACAGATATTAAGATGTTTCTGTAATACTAGAGCTATAGTGTTCCTGCCTTGTTTCCCAGTCGGTATTGTCTGTTGGAAGTTGAAGTATGATTATCCTGCTGTGGTGTTCTTGTTTTTGGCTTTGATGTACTTTGCTAAAGTGTTGAGTAATACCACTGAGATTGCTGCTGAACATTATGGTCCAGTTATCGGTTCTTTGTTGAATGCCACGTTTGGTAATCTCGTTGAGTTGATCATATCTGGTACTACTGTCTCCAAAGAGGATGCTACGCTGACCATCACTTCTTTGATTGGAAGTATCATCTCGAACAATTTGTTCGTCAACGGTACATGTTCATTCTTTGGTGGTATGGAAGGTAAACCGATCTATGAAAAGAAGGCACTCACAAGTCATTTGGTATTCTTTCTCTGTGTCACACTACTATTATCAATGATGTCAGTTGTGAGTGATATTGATAGAGACATTTCAGATAAATTCAAAAGAGACACCTCCCAGATCGGTGCTGCCTTGATCTTCATCAATTACTTGGTCTACTTAACGATGAACACAAACGAAGAGTTCAAAGCTTTGAAAATCAAGAAGGCGCAGAAAGACGAAGAAGAAGGAACAGCCAGTGATAGTGATAGTGATTCTGATGATGAGTCAACAGACTCGGATACTGAGAAGGAAGAACTCCCATCGCAAGTTGTCTGTTTTGGTGCTCTAGCCCTCTGTATTGCAGGTTTGGGCCCTACAGCCAATTTCTTTGTTGAGACACTGAAAGAGTTGACCGATAATAAACCTATATCAAAAGTGTTTATTGGTCTGATTATCTTGCCATTAGCCGGTTCACTTCCAGAACATATCTCCTCGATTGTCGCAGCTCATAAAGGCCGTATGGATCTGTCCATAAATCTGGCTATCGGGTCCTCAAATCAAGTCATTGGGTTCGTCTTGCCGATCATCCAGTTCATCAGTTCGCACTACCCAAAGACCAATTTCAACCTATACCTAGATGACTATATCGCAGCTTACTTGTTTGTCACTGCTTTCGTCTCTGGTCTGTGTCTATTGAACGCAATGGCCTATGGCGTAAACGTGTTCCATGGCTGTATTTCCCTTTCAACGTTCGCATTCATCGTTTATTTGACATTCGCTAATGACTAGTTCCATTATAATGCATAAATCCGTCATGGATCTTGTACCTATTTCCGTTATAATAAACGATATTTCTTGTCTCTTGTGAGTAAATACCGTTATTGAACAAAACATAAAAGTCCACCAGGGTTGTCGAATTGTAACTGAACATGTGGACAGCAATTGTACCGCTGTGCTTCACTAAAACCACAGTAAATAGAGCCACATGATCACTCGGTGTCCAGCTGCTCGGTGTCTTACTTGCTTCTTTTACCGTGACACGGGAAAACGTGGTAGTGAAATCGCAGATGATCTTCCCACAAATTATTGGTGATTGAGAGTATGGGAAATAGAGTGTTCCTGATTCCCGAGGGCACATGTGGAAGTGTTCGAGTGCACACTGCTCAGCTGGATGTTTATAAAAGGAGGCAGACTCCCTGATTTCACGACCCGCTAATTGATATAAGAAATATGATCAAATAGACACAATGCTTCCTGCTTTAGTCTTAACACTCGCGGTACCAGTTCTCTCGAAATGGACTTTCACAGCCAAAGATTACTTTGCACAATACTCTGATGACTCTGTGATCACCACAACTGCCTCAAACTTCGGGCTTGACTCAGACTACACTTGGGACACCTTAATCTCTGAGCTAAAATCAAAAACCGATGCCAGTGAAGATACATACTACAAGTTGATCTTCTGGGCTCGTCATGGTGAAGCTGTGCACAACGTTGTTAAGGAAGAAGTCGGTGACGATGCTTGGGATACCATAGGTACACAAGACACGTACGATGGACAAGTGTTGTTTGATGCTGATCTTACCGCAAATGGTGTTGCGAATGTCACTAACTTGGCTGGTGTTTGGAAACAAGCTATTAGCAATGGTGCACCATATCCTGAGAGCTTCTACACATCACCTCTACAGAGAACATTACATACTTTCGAACTTACTTGGGGAGCTTCACAGACAGGTGAGATCGTGGAAGATTTGAGAGAAAGATACGGATACTACACACCTTATGAGCGTCACAACAAGACTTGGATCGAGGAGAACTATCCACAATTCACGTTCGAAGATGGTTTCAGTGAGGATGATACACTTGGTTCGTCAAGTGATAGAGAATCCAATTCTCATGTTCAAGATCGTGTCAAGGATTTCTTGAAGGCCTTGTATAAGAATGATGATAATTATGTCGTCAGCATCACGACTCATTCTGGAACAGTTAAGCAATTGCTCAAAGTGATTGATCATCCAGAGTACCATCTACCACCTGGATCGTTCATCCCTGTCGTCATTGAAGGGAAGAAAACATAATCGAATATCCATACTAGGTCTACAAAAAATCTCATGCTATATAGTGTTTGACCTTGTGAAAAGGAGTCGTATATGAAAAGTAACCAGACATCTCAATCAGTAAAGGCTGATAGAATCCAGGCACAATACTGCCTCATCGTTTTGCAACAATATATATTCATAAAAGGGTTATGTGCCATGATATAAGCTGACGTAATAAAAAGCGCGATTTTGCTTCACCAATCATTATGTCTCTGTTAGTAACCGACGCCTCTGTGTCTACTGTATGCTGAAGGCGAGTCTTTTTGGAGCTCTAAAAGTGACAGTCAGGGAGAAAAATAGATCCATGAAACGTGAGAGTGTTAGATCAAAGTACTTCACCAATAAAGTCGCTGTGAAGACCGAAAATGAAGAGGAAATCGTACCCAAACTCGAATCTCAAGAGCTAGAGATCCCAAAAGATGATGATTTACCTTCGACTAAAAGAAGAAAGATCGTGCCGATTAAAGTCGAGATCAAAGAGGAAGACCAAGAAGGTCAAACTGTACATGTACCCGAGAAGCCACTACCCAAAAACTTCCTCTCCATATATGAGAAAGTGAAAGAGATGAGACATAAGATCATCGCACCAGTCGATACGATGGGTTGTGCAGAGATACCCAATACATTGAATTCTGAGCTTGAGTTGACCCCTGAAAACTACAGATTTCAGCTTTTGGTGTCCTTGATGCTTTCATCCCAAACCAAAGACGAGATCAACTTCAAAGCAATGCATAAGATGAAGTTATACTTTACAGAACAAGGTCATGAACAAGGCATAACACTTAAAGCCATACTTGAAGTTCCGGAGAAAAAACTGGATGAGTTGATCTTTAGTGTTGGGTTTCATACAAGAAAGGCCAAGTTTATCAAGGAGACAGCAGAACTATTACACATGAATTGGTCTGACGATATTCCAAACACATTAGAAGGATTAGTTGCATTGCCTGGTGTGGGACCAAAAATGGCGTTTTTGACATTACAAAAGGCATGGGACATCACAGCTGGTATCGGTGTGGATACACATGTGGATAGACTATCGAAGATGTGGGGTTGGGTCCCGAAGAATACGAAGAATCCTGAACAGACAAGAATTGAACTTGAGAAATGGTTACCGAAAGAGTACTGGAACCCCATCAATCCAGTATTAGTAGGGTTTGGTCAGTCAGTGTGCTTGCCTAGAGGGAGAAGATGTGATTTGTGCACTTTGAGTACTGATAGACTATGTTCGAACGTCGATAGGGCATTATTGAAGAAGGTATCAAAGTTGAACGAAGAGGAGATTACTAAAATGAACAAAACATTACGAGGAAATGTCACACTCCTGAAGGGGGATATTGAAGATCTGGTATTTTGAGAAGTCAAGCTGTGGTCAATATAATTCATTATTTATCTATTTATTGCAAATTCCGCCACTATTGGGATATGATCACTAGGGAAGTCTCTGTTCGGTAGTCCACGAATTGAGTTGATATAGTCACGATCAACACCACTTAAAAAGCTCAGTAACTGGAAATCGGCATCGTTGAACCATATGTAGTCGAATATACCGAATAAATGCTGAGTATAGCATGTGAATAGTCCATCTTGCTCAATGACTTTATCGAAGATGTTTGATGATGTTAGCACCGGGTTGGTGAAAGAGGTGTTCTCAGATTTCGAGGTGATAGGGGATCTTTTCTTAAGGTATTCGGAAATGTCTGGATTGGAGATGTCTAGTTTGTCCTCTTTCAAGAACTTATAAACCGATGAATCTGGCTTTGAGTTGAAGTCTCCAGTGAAGAAGATCTTGGAATTAGGATAGCTCATCTTCAATTTATCCAGAGCTTGCAGCAAGACCATTATCTGGAGTAGTCTTATGTCACCAAACTTCCAATATAAGTGTGTGTTAGCAACGATAATGTATTCATTAGATTCTTTATGCCTCAGCACCACTATCAAGCCAACCTGGTTTCTGCTCTCGAATATCTCATCAATCTTTTCCAAATCAAAATCCAAACCATATTTGTTATCATGAAAGTTATCTCTGAAGTAGTCAGTGATCTGGAACTTCTCCACATGGATCAAATTAAACTTATTATGATCATAAAAGATCGAGACTCCATCAATCATATCCTCATCTTTCTTAGAAGCATCCCAATAGACAGGTCTCCCCTTCTTGATGAACTCCGAACCATAGCCCCAGTCCTTCATCATAGGGTTCCAAAAGTTATTGAACACTCTGCCTTCCATCTCCTGAAAGCACATTATATCCGATCGTATAGTGTCATTTCTTATAGTTTGTTGCAAAAGGGGGAACCGGTATTCCCAAGTCCTATACTCAGCAGGTACGTATCTATCGTAGACTTCAGGCCACATATAAGACTGATTCAGCATGTTGAAACTGGAGATTTTTACTTTCAGTGAACTGGGGACGGTAAGGAATGGGTTTAGTGTGATCCATTGACGATGCCTTATGGGGTTAAACATTGGGGAGTTTAGGGATTTCACAGCGTGATTGAGAGCCATATCTGATCACAGAAAGACAATTGCAAGTTCTGCGAAGAATGGAAAGAGTTATACTATGATCGAGCTGTAAGCAGAGACAGATTATCAGAAGAATCAAGGAGTTAAATTTGATTGTTTACAAGATTTTTGTGTAAAATTTGTGTGCTTAAATGCGACCGGCTGAATGATGTGTATGAATCTTACGTAATAGATTGACACAAATCTTGCCCTAATCTAGTAACTTTTCCTTCTTGGGAAGAGCTACTTTATACTGATATGCTTGATGTTGATTGGCCTCTCGCATAATCTGTCAAAGATCTGGTCTACAGAATCACCTCATTCTTACGGCTCAATATTAATAACATTCACATCAAACCCCCATCGCTTATTCTCAAGATCTATGTATAGAGTACCGTCACATACTGCCATCATCCTTTCCAAACTGTTTTAAACGAGATGGGTTGAGTGTTTGACGAAGTCCTACAATCTCAACGCCCAGTACTTGATCAACTACTAATTAGTTGATTGATGGATGTCAACAACTTACCAGCTCATAGTTTTATTAATATCGTAGCACTGACCGTACGGAATCACTTCCTTACATAAAATTCATTTTGATGATATAATTCCAAATACCGTATTCGCTCCTAGCTGCTCAGAACGTTACCGCAAAGTTTCACAGATTACGAGACATTTAGTAGATATATGATTCTATTGTGAATAGATTAGTATACAGAAATTGATTAGGTCACAGACACAAAATCAATAGGAATGGGCGAAGCGTATAGCAGACAGGGAAAACAAATTAACAATAGCATAAACGATAACGAAATCAATAACAGTAATAAAATTGGCAAACATCATCATTATCATGTCTTTCTTGAACTTCTAAACTCGGCTTTCATATCTCTCTTTGGGGTTTCCTTATGTTGTTTGATTTGGAAGCTACTGAGTAATGGCAAATGATCAGAAGGTAAATGAGCGTTTGGAAGACCAACATAATGACTAACATACTCATTGTCAATCTTACCAAGTAGTCCATGAACGGCCAATGTGGCTGGTGTGTACCAGATATAATCCAACACATCTGTGAAAGTTGGTGAGAAATTTGTGAATGGTAATTCTCCAATATTATCATAAGCTGATTTTAGATGAAGTGAATGTTGGAACCCAACCTCAGTGAATTTACCATAATCACGACCATCGATATCCTCGTGTTCTTTGACGAAACCTTCAGACATCAGCTTGTAAACAGCAGAATGTAATTGAGAGTTGAAATCACCACAGATCAAAATAGGTAATTTTTTGAAAGCAGTTGAGTCATAAGTTGACTTGACAAGTTTCTTCACCATAATCTCGACTTCTTCCAATAACACACCAACTTGAACAGTCTTGACATCGTTATAGGCTGGATCCCAATGTAAATGGGTGTTAGCCAATAGTATGCTTTGACCGGTTTCAATGTGTTTCAAAACAGTAACAAGGGCAATATTATCACGGGCTTGTAATCTATTGAAAACATCATCAGATTTTTTATATCTTTGAGAGTTTAAAACAATCTGAGTGTATTCTAATGGTTTTCTTTCCAGAAGTGTAAACTTATTGTGCTTGTAGAAAGTTGCACAACCATCAACTTTCTTTGCGTCTCTTTCATTCATTCTTCTGGCTCTATATTTAGCATGGAAGATACCTCTATAACCATGTTCAGTTAATAGTGGTAGCCAATAATCCTCAAATGACTGTGCTTCGACTTCTTGTAGACAGACCACATCGGCATTGAATTCAAGAATCTGTTTCTTCAATATATCCTTTCTGTAATCCCAGTTCAAAGCCCAAGATGGAGTCACATTGAAGATCTTGGAACTAGCATAATGATGACATAGAATGTTGTAACTTAGGACGGTGAAGCTATCCTTGGAGGTAGCTGAATATGTGGAGCTATTATTCTCGGTGGATGCTTGAGTGGTATCTTCTTCATCGTCATCGTCATCGTCATCATCATCTTTCAAAACAATCCATTGTCTCTTTGGAAGTGGGGAGTTCTTTGGCACGTTATCTCTCAAGTGTAAGATCAATGATTTGGTTCCTTTTGTTGCTAGGATCTTGACAAACTCTTTATTGAAGTTTGGATTTCCTTCAATTCCTAAAAAGTTCAACTCAAACAGATTTCCAAACTCGAATGGTAACGTTTGCAAGTTATTATCAAACAGGTATAAATATTTCAAGTTGAACAACAACCCTAGTTCAAGTGGTACTGAAGTCAAAGAGTTGTTGGAAAGATCTAGCGTCTTCAAGAACTTAAGGTTCTTAATAGCTTTTGGAATACTAGCCAAATTGTTCCCATTCAGATAAAGTTTCGTTAGGAATTCATACTTGAACAAGTTAGGTGAAAGATTTGGAATACTTTGTCCACTTAAATCTAAAGCACCCCATAATTGATGTGGGAATTCTTTCGATTGAATTCTTGGGAAAATGTTGTCATCGGTATCTTCATCATTTTCCTGTTCCGTTGACTTTTGATTGAATCCACGACTCGAATTGCTGGCATCGTATGACGATTGGCTGTGATCTGAATCTAGCAGTTGTTTCGTCACCTCTACTAACGTAGGAGTTTTGGAAGAGGTATCCATGAATTGCTTTTTGGATTTTCTGGAAGATAGAGCAGCATGTCTAGCATAAAAATGTGGAACGTTTGACTTTCTTGAGTACTCAACTAGTTGTTGTTGATCTTTCCAATGTCCTGATGCTGCAATTGTTGGATCCACAGCTATAAAACGGTGATTCAGCGACTGCTGTTGTGGTAATTGCTGTTGCTGTTGCTGCTGCTGTAATTGAGATTGTTGTTGCTGTTGTGGCTGCTGCTGCTGCGGTTGCTGTTGAGGCTGGAGCTGTTGTTGTTGCTGCTGCTGTTGTTGTTGTAGTTGTTGCTGGAACTGTTGAAGTTGAGGTTGACCAGACTGCGTTTGTTGCAGATGAATCTGTCTCTGTTGTGGTGTCTGCGATCTGAATTGCTGTCCTTGGTATAGTGTTTGTGCTAGCAGTTGAGCTGTGTTCAAGCCTTCATTGGTATTCAATCCAGCAGCAGATGCCCCAGTGTTACTGACGTTGTTGTTTGTATTCTGGAAAAGATCATTGAAGTGGAGCTGCGTCTGACTCTGGTTCTGGTTCTGATTCTGCTGCTTCTGTTGCTGTTGGTGCTGCAGTAGCTGCTGGGCTGGTCCCAGGTTTTGATGTTGAAAGCCTTGTATATTCATGATTCATCAATCTTACTGCGGCAACCGAGTCTTCAATTTGAACAAATTTCGTCAAATGATAATCTTTCTCTTCGATTCCTTCGTAAGATCTTTATCTGTGAAATGTACAGAGCAATTCAATGTTCGATGGAGTGACTGATGTTTAAAAAACGAAGCAAATTCAGGGCTGATTGTTGATGACTTTCTGATTGTTTTGATGAAAACCGCCCTCATTTTTTCGTTGATGAAAAAGATGATGGAAGTATTACCCGGACACTCGCGGAGAACAAATATAAATCACACTGCAATTGACACTTTAGCTTCATTGGTCTCTGGTGATCCAATGGTAAACATCATCACTAGTACGTCCGGCGTGATGAACTTTCCATATAGACTGTGGTCGTTTGAGTTCCTATAATAACGAAAAGTCACATCATGATTTCTTCCTAGCATAAAGAAGGCATTGATTACAGATTTCATACACTTTTGAAAGATTACTATGAGAAGCTACGAGGGTGATTCGAGACAGCAGAGGAGCTCAGACAAGCAAGCTATGATATGCTGTATACCCCATCAAGGTAGACCAGCTATATGGTGGATGAGACTAGTGAGAATTTCTCTGAGGTTCAACTGGTGATCTTTTATTCACTAGTGATCGTGACTATCTTCTAATCACGTCATTTTTCGAGTGTACCAGTGCAAAGATTTCTATACGTATTAAATACATCACTGTATGTATCGACGGGGCCCTTCAATTATGAAATGCTCTGTTTAGTATAGACTAGTGAGCAGTGGGATTGTCTTGATCGTTAATGTACTGTTAATAGTGAACCGTCTTGAGATATAGTAACAGATTTAGAAGGCGACGTTAGTTCGGGGCGAGACAATTCTGCAATAGAAACACAGGACCGGCCCTAGCTCGTAAACCTTTTGTCTTCCCTTTTGTTAGCAACTCCTAGCTTGTCACTGTGAAACTTACTATATACAAGTTTCGCGGGTAGATCTGAGCCTGCCATTCCCAGAGTGTCACCAATAAGTTCAATTGTATAGGCCAGTAACTTCCTGATATGTATAGTCTTCGCGAAGGAAACGGTTGATTCATACTTATGTTACTGTTATACGTGTACTATGCCACTTTGTAGATGCCAGATAGTGGCTATTGGATCTTGATACCAACCACCAAACGTCTGTATTGTGCACCACTAAAGACGTTGGTTAGTTACAACTGATCATGAACCAATCAGGAAGTTGTTCCCGAGCTCGATAAGCCGCCTGCCACAGGGTAGCAATTTACAACGAAGGCCACGGGGCATCTAGGCTGCCTGCCGCCTGTCGCCTGCCCTGTGCCCTATGCCTTATGTCCAATTCACACTGGCCTCCTGCCAAGCTGGTGGTCCCTGCCTAAAACTAATCAGCTGCTGTTACCCGCTCCGTTGAAAAAAGCGCCCAAATTCCAAACCACCACCACTGTAACCAAAAAGAAACAAACCTTTCCGGTATCACCAACCCATCGCCAATTAATCACCTTTTCTAGCACGAGCCGCTGCAACTTGACCGCTGCTGTCACATACTACCAATTACCTCTTATATCTTGTTGACTTGCTGAGCCGGTCTCCTCTTTCCTGCCCCCTCAGTGTGTGTCTCTAAAGCGTGTTCCTGTTATAACAACCACTAACGCCAATGCCTTTTGGAATACCAAAGCTCACGACTTCTTTGTCGAACTCCTCCCTCACAACCAAGACAAGTCATTCAAATCACCATGGTAACCATGCTTCGTCACCACTGTCCGCAACATCAAACAACCTTGTCCATAATGGCACCAGTCACCCATTCGAGTTGTCGATAGACCTAGAGAGTCCTCCAATCGTGCTGTATGGGCCTTCCAGTGAAAGTACTGGCTCTTTATTATCTGGTCAACTGAAGATTGACATCGCTGAAGACTCATTCATCCATGACCAGCCTTCTCATTCTGGATCTGGTACTCCATCAAGACCACAGGTGAAAAGAATCCCTTCAGGCTCACTTAGTCAAACACTATCAAGCACCTTATCAAACTTGAACCTCTCACCTTCCAGCTCCCATAATGTCACTCCACTCCAGTCTCACAACAACTCTGGTACAAACCTGGCTGGTATGTTGACATTGAAAGATCATGTGTTGATCAACTCGGTGCAATTATGCTTAGTGCAGAAAACTACATATGCCAAACCATTCTTACCTCCCTCAAGCATGTTAGCCAACTGTCAAAGTTGTAAGAAGCACACCGTTGAACTTGCAAGATGGGACATCATGAGTCAGTCACATAATCTACCTGCTGGGGAACATAGTTATCCATTCTCTCATTTGTTACCTGGTCAGTTACCTGCCACTACATCATTAGGATCAAGTTCTTTGACAAACATCAAGTACGAGCTCGTTGCAATCGTCTCCTACAACAATCATCAAAACCATCAGACCCTTGTGAAGGTCGTGCTACCTTTAAACATCTCTAGATCTATTCTTAGAGGACCTGATAGAAACTCCCTGAGAGTCTTCCCTCCAACTGACGTTACTGCCACTGCTGTCTTGCCAAATGTGATCTATCCTCGCTCGAATTTTGCTCTTGAACTAAAACTCGACGGAGTCTCCGCACAGTCCAAAAGATGGAGAATGAGAAGAGTAGGTTGGAGAATCGAAGAACACATAAAGGTTAAAGCCTCATCTTGTGTGAATCATAGAGCCAAACTAAAATTAGTTGAGGAACACACAAGAAAGTCACAACATCTACATAAGACCCCAGTCATAAAGAGAAACCAGCAAAGTGGACCAACTACACAAATCACCGTCACTAACAACGCTCAATTACAACCTTCTATCACTCCATCTCAATCTCAAGCCGGCCAAGCACCAACTCCCTCAGAAGACAACATCAATGGTGGTGACTCCACTACAGATCTTACTACTGAACCTACTTTACACCCAAGTGATCATGCAAATGACGAAATACGACAACAACAGGAATCTGATCAACAAAAGGATCAAGAAGCCGAATACGCGCTATACACCGAAGAGACTCGTACTATCACTAGTGGTGATCTAAAGAGTGGATGGAAATCCGATTTCACTGGGAAAGGTAAGATCGAACTGGTCGCTGACATATCTTGTTTCAACCTAACAAGTGCATCAGGCGTTCACCACACTCACGTGTCATCGAAGAAGCAGATCGACCTACCGATCCAACATCCTACTGTCAGTTGTGACATTGAGGATCCTATTCTTGGTATCTCTGTGGGTCATGTATTGATTGTTGAAGTTGTGATTGCTGAAGAAGTCTTACAGTCATCGCAATCGCATGGTCTAGCACCTACCACATCGCTGACCGATGCTGTCAAGAGGGAGTCACAAAAATCCACAGATCAAAGACTTGCAGAAGTTTCACCTGCTTTTGCAAACCCACTCAAACCTTCACACACAGAATCTGGAACTTCCAGTCAACCTACCAATCATTCTGTTGTTGGTGTTCCAACTGGGTCTGCTCGTGTCTTAAGAATGCAATTCAAACTGATTGTTACTGAAAGAAGTGGATTAGGAATCGCTTGGGATGATGAAGTCCCTCCAATGTACGATGATGTCAGTGCACTATCACCACCAACTTACGAACAAGCTGATACACCAAACTTCGCTGATGGATCAAACCCACCTTTGTATCCATTGAATCTTGCCCCTGCTCATACGCATACACATCATAATGGAACGTCTACACCAGGTGTCATATATGGTATTGGAAACACACCAATGGTTTCACCTAGACCATCTGGACAATATCAAAGTTTGAACGGTGCAATGGACCACTTGGATGATAACTTCACGCTCTCTTGAATCAATCACTACAACTTGGCTTAGATAGTACGTTATAGATAGCCTTGAAAGACCAAATGAACGATTTACCGTTATGAATTTCCAGCGTAGAGCTTTGTGTATCATGTTTTGACTGAGTATATGGCTACATGAAATCAATCACTTATATATTTATTTTATTAGATGATTCGATACTATATGCCGTTTTTGTTTTGTCAGTATGATTTTTTGAACTTGGTCATCATTGATTTACCTAAGCGATTCTCCATGTTGATAACCAGTTCAAGTGTTTGTATTCTCTTGAAGGACCTTCTAGACCGAATGATAGATCTCTGAAGTACCAGAAGGTACCAATGACCAAGATATATAATGACAAGTACAAACCTGTCAATATCACAGTGTTCTTTGTTGATTTTATCAATCTTAGAGGTCTAGTGAAGTGTTCAAGTAAGAAGTTGAAGACAATCAAGGCAAAATATAGAGCAGGTAAGTAATGATGAACATATGTGACTCTTGCCATGATAACGAATGGAACGAAATGCAAACCCCAACCGAACATTGGATAGATACCACCCATCAAGAACAAATTCAACTTCTCATCATCATTTGCGAAATCTTTGAACTGTCTTTGCCATCTGATCAAGTAATATAAGACTAAACCAGCGAAAACAATGACACCAACGGATGAAGGCCAGGTTGTAGCTGGAGAACCCATCAAAAAGTATTTTGGATTCTCATCACCCCATCCACATAATCTAATACCAACGTTCAAAGTTGGCCATTGCCATGCTTCAGATGCCAAATCATCTTGTTTGTCCTTATCTGGAACCAAGGCATTGTTGGTTGCCATCATTGCAAGATTTAATTGAATGAAATCTTTGAAGAAGTTGGTCTTTGGTAATTTGAAATCTGGAGATGGATCTGGTAGGGAAGGATTAGTATGTTCTTCAATGTTCCACCAAGTACGTTTGTCTCTTGCAAATGGATTCTTGACACAGGCAATTTCACCTTGACGGAAACCCCAGTGTGGTAAATGGTTACCGGTTTGGGCCAAGTAACAACCTAGGATTTTGTGTCTGAATCTAATGGATGAAGTCAATGGATGTAATCTTAGTTTATCTTCGGATCCGTATTGATGAGGAATCTCAAGAATCCAATCATCTTTTTCATCACCAGTGGTAACATTACCATATCCTGCAACTTCCCAATCTTGTCTTGAAACAGGAGCAGCAACTTCATGAGAGTGTAAGTTACGACCGGTGTTTCTGTGAACAATTCTAACGGTCATTCCATCAACAAGGTATTCAAGCACATCACGGGTTTCATTGTATGGAGTTCTCTTTCTCTCTCTTTGGAAGTACCAGTCATTATTAGCATCTTTATGAGAGTAAGTAGTGACTTGTTGTTGGCCTGAACCTTCTGGATAAGTTTGAACATGAGAATGCAATAAACCACCACCTAGACCTTGATTCTTTAGAGTGACCACTGAAGTAACCATGGTAACATCTCTTGGACCACCACCAACACTTGAACCACGAAGATTTGCTTGGAATAATGAAGACATGTTAGCATCACCTGGACCAGATCCACTTAACAAATCGAAATGGATCTTGAATGAGAACAAAAAGACCAAGAATGGGATGACAACTAAGGCAAAGATTCTAGCAGCCCAATGAGCAACATAAGTCTTGGTTGAAATTGACTTATCAGCCAATTTATTCCATAGATCAACAACGGTATAGATACCAACTAAAGTCGTCACGAATAGACCAACCATTTTAACGGAACAAGTACAACCAATGGCAATACCAGTCAATAATAACCATTTCCACCATTTACGACCAAATGGCTGGTTTCTAACGTTATGGAATCTGATGAATGCAAAGACAGTAGCAACGGTGAAGAACAACAACATTGAATCCAATAAGATGAATTTTCCTAAAGTGACATAAGAACTTTCAAAGATAACCATCAAAGTGAATAACCACACAGTTGGTGTTGAGAAACCGATGGCCTTAGCAGTGAAGTAAGCCAATGGGACACACAACGCACTAAAACTAGCATTGAACAATCTCATCTTGACGAAATCGATGAAATCTGGGTATTCTTGACCAGATGGGAAATCCCAAGATCCATTGTAACCAGCAAGATATCCAGAGAACCCAACAAGCATTTTACCTAATGGAGGATGGACATCATGATAAAACTCATGACGTAGATAGTATGAACCAAATTTACCAAAATGAGCTTCATCCCAAACAACATTATGATTTGATCCGATCTTATAACAACGAGTTAAAAAACCCAAGATTGTGAAGATTATAGGAGCAAAGATAGCTTCGGCATGTCCTAGAGAGTCTTTAAACTCACTGACGGCTTTAGCCTGATCTTTCTTGATATCAGCGACCTCATCAACTTGTTCCACCTCAGCTGCTTCAGCTTCAGGTTCAGATTCTAAGAGCTCGTTGCTGGCAGGCGTAGCAGACTTTCTACCACGCACACGCGACGCGATGTAGCTGTCGCCGGAATCCACACCAGTACTCGACATTAATATGAGTGACTGACGATTGTTTGTGGGCGAGCCGGAATAGTCGAGATGATTTTTGGTGTTGTTGTTTTGAATTTGAGTCTTGACACGTAAATGTTTTCACTTGCAAAATTGAAAGTGCGCGTAATAATACAGTGTTACCCGGTCTGAGATACAAAAAAAGCGCGAATCCCTTGTAATGCACTGTGCTCATAACCTACTTTTCTAACTGTGTTTTTTCACAATTACTTGATTCGGCAATTGCACATAAATCTGACAGAGTTTTTGCGAGATCACTGATTTTACGCATATTTGCGCAAACGACAAATTTGTGCCAAATTGTGCAAGTTCGAAATCGGCGCCTTTCCGGGATTTCATTGAACTTTGAAGTGACGAGCTTTAGTTTGAAAGGAATTAAATAAATTGAGAAAAATACAACAACCAAATCAAAAGCTGTCAGATTCAATTTTAGTCAACTTTGTTCGATTTTATCAGTCTTATTGTGTCCTTTCATACCATTCTCTGAACTTCTTTTTGTTTGGTGTTTGGGATTTCTGCAATTGATTGTTCAAAGTACTACACTATAAATCAGTCCTCGATCCCGAGTCTCTCCAGCTCTTTTTTCCCATTAAATTAATTATATTTAAATTACTATTCACAGTACAACCATGTTGAGAGCTTCTTTGGCCAAACCTCAACTCGTTTCTCAAAGATTTGCTAAAGCCGTCACCATGTCTGCCAGTAACTTGTCCACAACCTCCGCTCTTTTGGCCGACTACAGAGTCGAATCAGATGCTTTTGGTGAATTGAAAGTCCCATCAGACAAATACTGGGGTGCTCAAACTCAAAGATCGTTACAAAATTTCAAAATTGGTGGTGCTAGAGAAAGAATCCCAGAACCAGTCGTTAAGGCTTTTGGTATCTTGAAGAAATCCACTGCTATCGTTAACACCAACTTGGGTACTCTAAACCCTGAAGTCTCCGAGGCTATCCAAAAAGCTGCTGATGAAGTCGCTGCTGGTAAATTGTTCGATCATTTCCCATTGGTCAACTTCCAAACTGGGTCAGGTACTCAATCCAACATGAACGCTAACGAAGTCATTTCTAACAGAGCCATTGAACTTTTAGGTGGTGAATTGGGTTCTAAGAAACCAGTCCATCCAAATGATCATGTCAATCAATCTCAATCTTCAAATGATACTTTCCCAACAGTCATGCACATCGCTGCCGTCACTGAGATCACTAACCATTTGTTACCAGAATTGAGACTATTGAGAGATTCATTGGCTGCCAAAACTGAAGAATTCAAAGACATCATCAAGATTGGTAGAACTCATTTACAAGATGCTACTCCTTTGACTCTTGGTCAAGAATTCTCCGGTTATGTCCAACAAGTTGAAAACGGTATCGGTAGAGTAGAACACACTTTGATCAACTTGAAATTTTTAGCTCAAGGTGGTACTGCTGTTGGTACTGGCTTGAACACCAAAAAGGGTTTCGCTGAAGCCGTTGCTGATCAAGTCTCTAAAGAAACTGGTATTGATTTCAAAACTGCTCCAAACAAATTCGAAGCTTTAGCTGCTCATGATGCTATTGTTGAAGCTTCTGGTGCTTTAAACACTTTGGCCACTTCATTCTACAAGATTGCTAACGATATTAGATACTTGGGTTCAGGTCCAAGATGTGGTTACGGTGAATTATCTTTACCAGAAAACGAACCAGGTTCTTCAATCATGCCAGGTAAAGTCAACCCAACCCAAAATGAAGCTTTGACCATGGTCGCTGTTCAAGTTTTCGGTAACCATTCCGCCATCACTTTTGCTGGTGCCTCTGGTCAATTTGAATTGAATGTTTTCAAACCAATTTTGATCTCTAACTTGCTATCATCTATTAGATTATTAGCTGATGGTGCTAACTCTTTCAGAATCAACTGTGTTGATGGTATCATTGCCAACAGAGAAAAGATTGAAAAGACTCTACATGAATCTTTGATGTTGGTCACTGCTTTGAACCCAAAGATCGGTTACGATTCTGCTTCTAAAGTCGCTAAGAACGCTCACAAGAAAGGTTTAACCTTGAAGGAATCTGCCTTGGAATTAGGTGTCTTATCTTCTGAAGAATTCGACCAATGGGTCAAGCCAGAAAACATGATTGGTCCAAAAGATTAGGTCCATTCTAGCTTATATATAAAGTCATTTATCTAACTTACTACATGTGTAGTCTCTTTATACAAATATAATGAATCATGAACATTGTAATTGGCTATATACAGGGCATAAATAGTTGATCACTTCGCAATCAAAGAAGTAACCTCCTTCAAAGGTGGGATGGACTGAACGCTTCCTAAAGCAGCGATTGATACAGGTTTATCTTTCAGTCTATAGTTAGCCCAGTTGATAACATCCTCTTTGGTGATGATGTCGACTTTTTGGAACACCTCTTCTGGGCTCAATCTTTGTCCAGTTGTCACGATTTGTCTTCCAATATCTTCAGCAATGGCAGTTGAACCGTCTAAACTCAGTAACAAAGAGGCTTTCAGTTGTGCTTTTGCTCTCTCCACTTGATCCTCGGTGAATTCACCTCTCTTTAAACGATTCCATTCTTTTCCAATCTCTTCAATAACTGGTCTCAGATCGGTTTGCTTCTCAGCAACAAGATAAACACCCCATATACCTGTATCTGAATAACTTGTTGAGAATGACATATATGAATTAGCCAATGGTTGAGAACCATCTCCACTCAAACCAGCACTGACTGATAAGGCTAATCTCGATGGTGAATTGGAACCAGTTCCAAGAGCTCTATCCCAATTACCAACGATCGACTGTGTGACTAAAGCAGTGAAATAATCTGGTGCATTCCAACTTACACCTTCAATGGCAATAGCAACATGTGTGGTAGGAATCGAAACATCTTGAATTTTGATCTCATCGCCATGGAAGATAGGTAATTCACCTCTTGGAGATCCGAGAGGTAGCTTAGTAGGAGATGGTGGAACGTGGTTGAAGTTCTTCTCGGCTTCTTCGACTAGTGCAGCATGATCAACAGCACCAACACCAACCAGGACCATTCTATCGGCTTTGTAGTTCTTTGTGATATAGTCCTTCAAATCAACTTGTTTGATAGTTTTGATGTTTTCAATAGGACCCAAAATCGTACGTCCCAGTGGTTGGTCCTTGAAACAAATGGCATGCAGATGATCGAACACAACTTCATCGTGCATCTTATCGACTTCCTCAGACTCACGAATGATCACATCTCTTTCTCTCTCGATGGCCTTTGGATCTAAGATGGATTTAGTCAAGATATCAGATAGGACATTCACAGCAGTTGGGATATCTTCCTGAGTAGACTTGGCATAGTAAACTGTGTTTTCTCTCGAAGTATAAGCGTTCAAATGAGCTCCCAAGTTTTCAATCTCGATCTCCAATTGATGTTGAGATCTCCTCTTTGTTCCTTTAAAAGCCAAATGTTCCAAAAAGTGTGCTGTACCATTATTCTTTGTATTCTCAGCCCTAGAACCGGCATCCACCCAGATTCCAACAGTGGCAGTGGCAGAGTTTGGGATAAATTCAGAGGCAACGGTTAGCCCATTTGGCAGAACGGAGGTTTGTGTGGTGGGTAGTTGTGAAGCAGCTGTAGCCAAATTTCTCGCAGAGAAGCGAATACTTCTTGTTGATCCACGAAGCATCCGAAGCATTATTATGTATGATTGAAGCTGATCAAATAGCAGTTAAGTAGCACTTTATTTCAACTAAAGATGATTTATGAATTGTATTAATTGATAATGTATAGTTGGTGATTTTTGATTAGTGATTTTTGATTAGTGATTTTTGATTAGTGATTCTAGCCAAAAATGCCAACTTTTGAGCCGGAACTCAATGAAAGTCACGTGATAGAAATGAGAAGTGATAGCTAAGTTGACTAATTTAGTGAGGTTAATTTAATCAAGACTTTCTTGAAGTAACAAACTATCAGGCAATTGTGCTATAACGAACTGCCAACGAGATGTCAGACGAGGAGGATTTCATGATGTCGGACGCGGAGTCCTTCGAATTCGAATTTGAGGACGACGATGACGATGAAATGGCTGGAGGGCAAGACGAGGGCTCTATGGATGGATCACAGAACAATAGTGATGAGGACGATGGTGATGAGGATGAGTCTGCCGAGGGATTGTACTACAATGCTAAGAACCTCAAACAGGACAACTTGGAAGGAGCATTACCTGTCTTCAAGAAGATCCTAGACGTTGAGGATCACGGCGATAAGGAGATCATCGAGTTCAAATTTAAAGCTATTAAACAGATACTGAAGATTGAGTACAGTTTGGATAAGATTGAAGATTTCCTTATAACGTTCCAGAAGTTCTTCGTTCTTGACCTAAATAAACTGGCTAAACATTACGTTGATGATAGTCTGGGAAGAATTCTTGACAGGTACATTGGACTCGATGCAGCAGTTGAACTGCAATTCCTCGAGACATTCATCAATAACTTTCACTCCAACGAAAGGTCAATACTGAAAGCACAGTTGAAAACATGTCAGATACTGCTTGACATGAAGAGATTTGATGAAGTGACCAAGCTTTTGGAGGAACTATACAGAAAACTGGATTCAATGGCTGAGAGTGCGAAAAGCACATATCTTCTTGAGCTCTACTCTATCGAGATTCAGGTTTACTCTGAGACATCCAACAACTTCAAGCTGAAGGAGTTATACAACAAGACACTTTCGGTTCAATCGACGATACCACATCCTAGAATCAATGCAATCATCAAAGAGTGCGGTGGAAAGATGTATCTTCGTGATGAAAATTACGACCTTGCTAATGATGAGTTTTACGAAAGCTTCAAGAATTATGATGAGATAGGTAATCAATCCAAAAGAATCAACGTCTTGAAATACTTGATCGTGTCGTCAATCCTCAGTGATGGAGAGATCAATAAATTTGAAAGTCAAGAAACGAAATATTTCTTAAAAGATGAGCACATTCTAAAATACGTCAAGTTATTGAAATCCTTTGACACCTTGAAGAGCAAAGACTTTGAGAACACTCTAAAGGAACTTGCAGAGCTTGAAAGGAAAGACGACATCTTGGTGGATCATCTATACAAAGTCAAAGGTATTTTCAAACTAAGGTTCTTGATCCATTACATCAAACCATTCAAAAGATTAGAGCTTTCAACGCTCAGTCGCAAACTTCAACTATCACTGGATGATATTGAAGACACATTTCTAAGCTTGAAAAGCAATGGGAAACTACAAACGGCCAAACTTGATTTGATCAATGGAGTGATATACAATCAGTAATATTATGATAAGGGAGAAGGGCTCACTTACGGTACAACTCTTGTAGAAATCAAATAGGGGTGTTAGATGTACATATATACAAAATTGGTCACACTAAGCACTCAACATCTTCACTGGGGCTAGACCAACTAAAGGTTTCAATAATCTCACTTTGGTTTCGTAATCAATCGAACTATTACCATTCAATGAATTGATAACAGTAGCACCGTTCAACTTCAAGGCTGGTGTATTCAATTGTGATAGGATCTCAGAAGGACCATTGGTGACTTCGGAGAATTTACCAGTAAGAACACCAGAAACATCAGCAGTTCCATCATCAGCTAGTCTTTGATAAGCTTTGATCAATCTTGAAGATTCAGTTTGTGAACTTAGTGGGGAAGCCAACATCAACTCAGTTAAAGAGACTGGCTCTGGGGTGTATGAAGTTGCAATAGCTGTGAAGTTTGGGTTTGCGAGTGGTGCTTTTTTGTTTGTGACTGGTGTGGAAGGTTTATTTCTTGAGTTGGATGTCTTTCTGTTGTTGTTGTCGTTGTTGTTTGACCCGGTGAATTTCTTGTTTGGAAAAGATCTTTGACCATTTTGTCTTGGTCTGGATGGGAATCTGGACTGTTGTGGACTTCTCTGTGTATTAGTTCTTGTTTGTGTGTTAGGGGTATGTTCTGACCCGACGAATTCTGTAAATAGAGCACCAAATTCATTAGTTGATTGTGAGGTTCTTGGTTTTGGTTGGAACGATGGGCTCTTAGCCACCACTTTCTCACCAGTTGTGTACTCTTCAGGTTGTTTGACGAATCTTCTCTTCTGGTTCTTGTTGAACTGAGGTTTTCTGTTCTGAGTACCATGATTGGTCTTGGTGCTCAAGGCATCGACTCTAGCTAAAAGAGAGTCAAGTTGCTCCTCTATGCTTGTAGCGCCCGACTTCCCAGTTGCATATCCTCTGACAGCACGGAAACCTCCAACAACGTTCGATCTGAGCATTTTATCGTGTATTTGATAACGCTGAGTTCTTGACAATTCACTGTCTTCTGATTTGGCCATATAAATTATTAGTGATTTTTTGGATGGAAAAAAAAACAGTCACGTGAAAATACCGGATTGTTACGTAATAATATACACCTATAATGTCTCTATTCATGACTATTTATGATTAGCTATGGCTATCGCTGGGACATCTCCTTCAGTAGCTCCATGGCATTGATCCATATTTTTCCTAAGTACTCAAACCCACGTCTTTCATCTTCCGTGAATTGCACAACAACCCCTTTTGCATCACCGACTATATCATAGGCACACACAGTATACGATTCACAATACGGCCTGGAGATCCAGCCTCTGTCAGGGAATTGACTTGGTACGTTGACCAACGCACCAGGGACATGTGGGACTGGTGGGATGATGGCAGCTTCGATTTTAAGAGGTGCTTTTTGAAATGCAGTCATTTCTTGTACTGTCCAACTATGGAAGAAAGGATTGGTGTGATCAAGCATCAGTTTCTTACAGAACATAAAGCCTGTGTTGATCCATAGAAGGGTATGATTGTCTTTTGCGATATGGGCAGGATGGTTCGAGCATAGTTCCTGGACCATGTCACCGGCTTCTTGGAAATGAGACTGAGGGCCAACTGATAATTGACCAATAGAAGCAGCGAAGTTCTCATTAAAGTGGTAATCTTCATCTCCAGAGATAGACATTGCAACCCAGTATAGTTCCTTGTCTCCATGGATCTTCTTCATGATAGTCTTGGCGAACCTACTCAGTGTGAGAGTCATCAGTGCATTATCGAAATGCTTCAATCTATTAACGATCACAAGTCCACTTTCCATCAAGTGAGCAAATCCAGGTTTGAAAAAGTGTTGGTTCATTGTGAAATCAGTTGGAAGTTTGATTCCAAATTTTGCATCTTCTACTCGTGGCATCAGACTCAAGAAGTCATGATCTATGTTTGATTTATCATGTCCATTGAGTAATGATCGATCTTTGAAGAAAAATGCACCCTTGTCCTGATATTCTTCAAAATCAAAGAACTCACGCAATGGGATCATTGGAACAGTATCAACATCTATCAAAATGACCTCGGCAAATGAATTGAAGAGATATGCTAAAAGTTTATTAGCGAATCTCTCAAACCTTACTTTGTAATCATCTGCTATGCTACCGCTTATATCAACAAACGACACGTCCAGTGGTGGGAAAAGCCTGTTAGTATATGAAGAAGATGTGGGAAGATCTTTCAAGAAGTTCTGGAATTGTGGGAAGGTTTTTAGGTCAGCAGTAGCAAACTGGAACAGTTTATCTTGATTGAATTTTGGGATGTCACCTCGATGAACAATCTGGATCGGCAGTTCTGTGTCGAGAGCCCTGAGAAGCATGAATAGATGAACCAACTCCTTGAAGTGGAACTCAGTGGCACTCATGATGATACCTTTGCCAGACAACTGTGATTTCATTTGATTCAGGAAACAATCAGTTTCCTTGATGTCAAAGAGATCTTTCACTTTCCCATCAAATCTAGTTACTTTTGGTGATTTCTGTGATAACCACTCATATATCTTAGCTTCTAGTTCTGGGTTGCATATCAACGGTACTTTTCTCTCGAGTTTGATGAAGCACTGATTGTAATTTCTAGTCCTTATGATAATGTCTCTGTCAGGCTCATCATCGAGGAAATCATTCACTTTCAACGGGCCATCTATGGCATGATTGTTCCAGAACGTGATACAAGGGTGGTCTTCCTGTTCAGTTATTTCATCATTGAGTCCGTGAGCAGCTATGTTCGGTACTTGATCTGATGCCTCGTTACTGTATGTACAGAAATAGTATCTGAATAGAATGAGGTGAGCACTAATGAAAATAAAGACGGTGAACACCAACAACCTGATATATCGTGTATTTAAAACAGCCATTGAGTACCAAATGGTCCGTCACCTAGTTTGAACACCAGCGCGAACATCAAAAGTCTACTTTATGGAGAATTTCTTGTCAAATCAAGCTTGAACTTTTGGAACACCCCAGTTTCCCCGGCAACGATTTACAATGATATTTAAATCCGATAATTTTTATTGAAGAATGAAGAGTCTTCTATTAAAATAACAATGCACTGAATAAACCCAGATCTACTCCTTCTTCGTGTCTGGAGCACCGTTCATCCACAAATGGCCAATGAAATCGAACCATTTAGTCTCATCTTCGTCGAATGTTACCACGGTTCCTCTTTCGCTAGGATCAGAGCCGGTGCCAATGAAGTCGTAAGCACACCAAGTGTAACCCCAACAATACTTATGCTCATCAGTCCAACCGTTGGTAGGGTTGCCTGACTCATTAGGACTCTCATTCTCTTGTGGTGGCGGGATGATAGCTGCCCTGATTTTGGTGATGCCTTTGTATAGGTTTCTGACCTGATCTTCTGACATACCTTTATATAATGGTCTATCTTTGTCCATACCGGCAGCATCTGTGTTTTTACAATATGTGAATCCGGAGTTCATCCAAGTGAGACGCTCTTTCTCTCCGTGACCGTCGACATGACCAGGATGATTCGAACATAATTCTCTGGATTTGGAGTTTGGTAACCTTTTGTTGTCGTTCTTGGTCATTTCACCAATTGAGGCAGCACCGTACTTGTTGAAAGAGTAGTTTTCATCACCGGAAAGTGACATACCTAGCCAGAATAGTTCTTTATCCCCATGAACCTTTTTAGCAGTTGGTCCCCAGAAATTCAACTGAACCGCCATCAACATACCAGAGAAATGCTTCTTTCTGTTGACAGCAACAACACCGGATTCCATGTAGTGGTTTCTGCGACCACCGAAGAATCTGTTATCCAATGTACGTGATGTGACCTCTTTGATTCCAAAGAAGAAGTTGTCCAATTTTGATGGGAATAATCTCTTGAAATATTCGACTTGATTCTCACTGTTTTGACCTTTCAAGTTACGATCTTGGAAGAAATAAGCACCATCAGCAACGTATTCTGGGTACTCTAAAATCTCCTCCAGTTTCACAAATGGAACAGTATCGGTATCGATCAACATCATCTCTTCGAATGAGTTGAACATGTATGCCAATAACTTGTTAGCATATCTCTGGAAATGCTTGTTGAAGTCTGAATGAACTGCTTTACTGACATTCACAAACCATACTTCTTGTGGAGGGAATGTGAATTGCTTGAAATTTTTGACATCTTCGAACGAGGATGGTAAAGCATCCAGAGAGATCTTTCTTCTAAATTGATGGATCAACGTCGTTTGTGACAGTTCAGATAGATCACCTTTGTGAACAATTTGGATAGGTAAGGTGTTACCAATAGCTCTCAAGACCAATGCCAATCTTTTCAGCTCATCGACTTGACCGTCAGATGCACTGATCACATAACCTTTACCGTTGATATCGTGCTTGAATCTCGCCAAGAAGCAGTTCAATCTAGTTGATCTCTTCTCTTTGTGACTTATATCAGAGTATTCGTCTTTCTCATACTTTCCAACATCTGATAGATCTGGAAGTCCGACTGAGACAAAACCATCCCATCTTGTATAAGTTGGAAGGAAGTTGGACAACCATGGAAAGATACGAGATTCTGTGTCCAGGCACAGATCTTGGTTGTCCTTTGACTTGGCACCCTTCTGTTCGTCTCCGGTAACATCTTCTTCATCGTCTTCTGAGCCTCCGATGAAGTTGGACACTTTGAACCCGGTGTCTGGCTCAGTCTCGATAAAACACTTGTCGAATACTCTTAGAATAGAAATAGCATCGATGATCTTGGTGTCAATCTTGTTGCTGACAGTGGCCTTCTCTAAGTACTCTTTCTCTATCTCAACCAGCTTCTTCTCGTCTAATTTCAAGTCCTTTTCTTCAGATTTTTTATGGTTGACGAATGCATCAAATGAATATAAGTTATCATCATAACCATCAGTATTGAAGTTGTCTAGTTTCCAATCGGTTTTCTTGAGGTTTAAGGTGTCAAAAAATGTGTTACACTTCTTCGAGAAGGACATCTTCTTGAACTTCTGAGCAGAGTACTTCTTCAAGACTGTGTCATAATTTGTAGCATAAATATCACTCTTCGTCAACACCAACGCATTATCGTATGCATCACCAGTACTGGCTCTATTCAAAAAGAAAGATTGTAACAAGATCACCAGAATCAGGAACCCAACGATGATGTTCAAATTGATGAATCTTTTGTTCAAGGAGAAGCCTTTTAGTGCCGCAGCAGCAGCATTGGCGTACCTCAAAGCGTGGTTTGCGTATCTTTCAACACTCATCGTAATGAAGTCAGCCTTTCACACAGATCTGGTAAGCTCAGAGTTTGCACGAGATCGTCAATTCAAGTAGGATAACACCGGGAAAGCTCTAAACAGTCGTAGGATTGTACTGCACAACAAAGACAGAAAAGTTTTCAGGCTGTCCAGATTTAGTATCGCTTTTTCGTAAAAAAGGCCATCTTCGATCGGGACAAAAGTATAATCTGCAATCAGCGAGATTGAAAAATTAAAAATGAAACAATCCGCGTTCGTCACGTGCTATATGTCACGTGCATGTCTTAAATGTGTGTATATGACCACACTGACAGTTAGAGTTCTAGTTAGATATTATTAGGGCTATATTTCTTACCACTGTAGAGGTCCATCTGCTGGGTTGTATTCAAGAAGAAAAGAGAGTCACTTTTTCCGGTTATTTGGTGTTATGGTGGTCATATCAGTACTGGCATCGATTAGTTTGACCCAGTTTCCACAAGGTCTACGTCCCCAGGTCTAAAATCAATTAGACACTATTAATCGAAATATAACATTTTCAACATCATCACTGTACTCTCAGCCCAGCAGTCGCTCTGAAAGTGTATAGAAAAAGAGAGTTACTTAAGAAGTAATTATAGAATATATGTCACGTGAAAATCACGTGCATATATCTGAAATGTCATAATATTGGCTTGACTGGTGTTTCACTCTGTAATCTCAGGTATCAACAGCCAAATGCTCTCTTCTCTCAGTCCCGGTTCGCTCAGCCCGATGCTGAACAAGGTTCCCATCAAGCGGGTATTGATCGCGTTCGCAATCACGATCTCGTTGTTGGTGCTTTACACCCAGATCAAAGTTTTTGCTGACGACGATACGCTGGATATCATAAACAAAGTCATCCCTGCCAACCTTCCTCATGGCTTGGCCCCAGCTGTTGCAGACAAAACCGATGAGAAACCTGCAACTGAAGAAGCCTCTTCTGACAAACCGGAAGCTGTTCCAGAGAAATCTACAGAAGAGGTGGTGACTACCGAAGAAGAAGAAGACCCTGAAGATAACGTCGAGGACGACATCCAAGTGGTGGGAAACGTGAATGTGATAGACAACGAGGATGGTAAGATCAACGAGGATAGCCTACCCAAGAAACCTGACGAAGAGGAGGAGGATATCTATGAACCTGAAAAAGTAGAGGATGAGGAAGAAGACAATGAGGGAGAAAACGAAGTGGAACCAGATAACTTGAAGACGGTCCCTGTGTACGAACGTCTAGCCAAACTATACCCATACAAAAGCACAACCGAACCGCTTGAGAAAAATATTATCCAGAGTTGGAAAACCACAAATGTGAACGAACTGGGTAAAGATGGAGCTTCATGGCTGGCTAATGAAGGATTCACTCACATTCTGTTTGATGATGCTAAAATCGATATTTTCTTGAAAGAGCATTTCGAAGAGACGATACCTGAGATCATCACAACCTACAACCTATTCCCTAGAAACATACTCAGGTATGACTTTTTCCGTTACGTCGCCACATTTGCCCTTGGAGGTACTTACACCGACACTGATACACTACAGACAAAACCATTCTCTGAATGGATCACCTATCAGGAGAAAGTGCTGGATACACCAAACACCGTAGGTGTAGTGGTTGGTATCGAAGGCGAATGTGATTGTGCTTCATGGGAAGGAATCTTCACCAGAAGGGTTCAATTCTGTCAATGGACCATCCAAGCAAAGAAACACCATCCAATGTTGAGACTATTGATCTCTTCCATTATTGAAAACGTTGAAATCAACTACAGTGAAGAAACAAAAATCTTGAAGTTGAAGGGCAAAAGCTATGATCTAAGTAAGGGCTCTCAAACGTACTATGATGGGATATTAGAACTCACGGGTCCTGGTGCTTTTACTGATGCTGTGTTCAAATACGCAAACTCACTAGACAATCCCACAGTCATCAATCCTAATGATCAAGAGGCTGCATTCGTCAAATTGAAACATCCACATCCGAAAGACAAGACCTGGAGTAAGGAAAGTCCAGAGTCTTCCATTTTGGGATGGGAAGACCTCACTGTGATCAAAGATCCTGTCTTGGTTAATGGCGATTTGCTAATATTACCTAGAGTTTACTTCAATAGCAAGTCAGAAGATGAGCAACCTGGCTTGGTTCAGCATAGATATCACGGTAGCTGGAAGTCTGCTAATAACAACTAACATTGTACGCTTTAATTCACTTCCTTAAATTAATGCATGTCGTTATATACACTGAAGACAAGATGAAGTAGAGCAATAGTTTTAATGAAGTATACTACCAACTTCCAGAGTAAGTAATAAAACATGTATGAGGTACAAATAGTATAAAAAACGTGCAGCAATGTAGGTAGATTTACGGAACATGATTAGCGAGCAGGATGAAGTAAAATCTAATAGTGTCTTTTCATGAGAATCATTCAAGCAAAAACCATAAGCTTATCTGGAATATGGATTACCCTGGTCATATGGGTTAGAGTATGCATTCTGTGGTGGTCTTTGTTGCTGAGAAGCTAGAGCTCTTTGATATCCATTTGGTGGTGGTGGTTGTGATTGTTGTTGTTGCGGTTGCTGGTATGGATTTGGCTGACCTTGTGGCTGTTGTTGCTTATAAGAAAGGGATTGTGGTTGTTGCGATGGTGGTGGTTGTTGGTTTGGATATCCCCTTTGAGGTCTCTGTTGGTGTTGGGGTGGAATGGGCTGTTGTGCACTTTGTTGGAGCGGTCTTGTCTGTTGGTGTTGTGGAGCTTGTGGTGGGTAACTTTGTTGTGGTTGGTATTGCGGTTGAGGTGGGTACGCTTGCTGTGCAGGATATTGCTGTTGAGGTCTTTGTTGTTGCGGTTGTGGTTGAGGCTGTGGTCCCCCATATGGTGCTGCTTGTGGATATCCTGGTCCAGGAGCCTGTTGTGGTCTCTGTTGTTGGAACTGTTGTGGTCTCTGCTGTTGCTGCTGCACTGGGTAACCCTGTTGTTTTGGAACTTGTTGTTGTTGTTGCTGCTGCTGTTGTGGTGGTGGGGCTTGCTGGAATTGAGGTTGTGCTGGACGTGCCTGATAACTATTTTGTTGTGAAGCCTGAGGGTTTTGATGATGGGAGGTGTATCCAGCTTGTGGTGAGTGAGGTTGTTGTGGAGCAGTATAGCCGGTTTGTGGAACAGCATAAGCTTGCTGTTGTTGCTGTGGGTAAGTTGTAGGTTGTACAATTCTGTTTTGAGGAGGCTGATTGACCGAGCCAGGCTGAGTAGGTAGCGGAGCTTGTTGTTGTACTTGCTGTGCCGGTGGTTTTCTAACAGGATGATGAGGCAGCTGTTTCTGAGCGACCTGTTGATGTGGTGGAGCCTGCGGTTGATGAGGATGTGGCACAGCTTCTTGCCTTGTACCATATGAATCGCCTTGATAAGACTCTGAATGGGCAAAGCTTTGAGTCTGAGGTTTCACAGTTTGTGGTTGGTGTCTTAGAGGTTCAGGTGATTGTGTCTGTGGAGCACCTTTCCAGCCACTTTCAACAGGAGAAGAGATTCTACCACTTGTGTATGGCGAAGAAACACTATCAGCTGTAGTGATAGGGGTTGGAAGTTTCTTGCTGTTGGAACTAGCAACTTCAGCTCTTCTGGTGTTGGTGAAATCTGGATTGAATGGATCAGATTTGGCAGTTTTATCATTAACGGCTAAAGCACTAACACCGTTTTGGAATATCTCGTCATCATCGAAGTTTTCATCCAGGTCATTGTGTGACTCTTTAAAGTTTGAGTAGGGATCAGAGTGATGTGACTGAGCAGCAGTGTATGCTGACATCTTCGAGCTTTGTAGAGAGTCTTGTGAAGCTGAGTTATAACCTGCAGCATGAGGCTTGCTGAATGATTCTTGCGAAAGACCAGCAGATCTAGTTGCAGGTAACCTTCCGAAAGAATCCTGGGAGGCATTTCCATAACCACCACCGTAAGGAACCTTGATAGGCTCTTGTAGGCCAGTACCTTGTTTCGGTTCTGAACCATTGTCACGCACCATTCCAGAGTAGTCAACGTAGATCTGTGTGATCTCAGATAATCTATTTTGGCGCTTGTCTGGGGAAACGCTCAACAAGTTGTTGTCCTCGTCTCCAGAGTCGATATTGATAGAACTAGCCTTGGACATTTGTGAGTCCCTCTTGAATTTTGGTTGAGGTAAGAAACTTGGGGACAAAGGTGAGGCTGGTGTGTTACCGAAAGCGTTGGCAGGTTGTTTGGCATCAAAGAAGTCTTGGGAACTTATTGCAGGAGATGACATAGCACCAATAACACCGTGTGATGAGCCACATCCAGTATAACCACCTGCTAGCTTTCTGGCCAACACCTCTTTCACTTTAGCTCTCCAGTCATTGACCATCCAGCTGGAAGATGCCGAGTTACTTGCAAGCAGGATCAAATCATCAACCTCCAGATAGTGGACGTGGGGTAAAACTGGTAGACCAAATAACAAAGAATTCATTTCGGTCTTGTTGGCATTTAATCTTTTAGGTCTTCCGTACAGAACAAATGCATTTAGCAGTGGGATCAAAAATCTGATCAACGTATCATACCCTTGGACAGCACTGTGTTGTTCTGGCATAAAATACACAGAAGCCTCTTTTGGTTCTGATTTTCTGTTGCTATCAAAGTAGACTGTGCCTTCTAGCTTGATCATTGTAGAGTGGTCAATCATCTTTGGGGAGTTTGGATAAAGAGCGTATGCAGCACTCGCATCTTTGATGATAGCCATTGCTGTTTTCTTTTGTCTTTTCTCGTCTTTATAAAACGAGACTGTACCTTTGTAGACTTTCTTCTTCGATTTCTTGGAAGGTTGTTCAATAACAGCAAAGCATCTTTTCCATGGCATACCGGAACCAAATCTAACACTGACCCAATCTTCGTAATCGAATTTTGTCTCGGCCAGAATAGTTCTGATATCACTAAGCTTTGAACCTCTAGCAGACAACAAAGCTCCAGTGTACGCTTCTTGTAACGAGGTGTACTCGAACGTAGAAAGTCTGAACGCAGCATTCCAGCGATGGAAGTCTTCCAGCTCAGAATATTGAAGTAGGAACTGGTTCTTCAAAGTCGTCGACACGATGATGACATTTCTCAAATTCTGGTTACCATCCAACGAAGCAACAGCCTTGAAACTTGAGTCCGTGAAGTTGATATAGTCTGGCTTGGCACTGGCATTTATCAAAGCATCAGCATCGTTATGATGCTTTTCGAGTTCTTCGATGTCCCACACAGCTAATTGCGTACCAAGAAGAACACCGTACACCTCTCTCCATTTTCTATTGGCAACAGGTTCCCCATCAGAGTTGATGCTCTGAAGTAGCATGAACACACCTTCGTGGTAACGGCGGTGGGCCTGGGCACTGAGGAGAGTCACAATAGGAGATAGCTCGGGGCTGAGGCCATCGCTGCTGTTGTTGTTGTTATTGTTGGCATTGATGGAGTTTGGCGGCTGAAGTTGCTGTTGTTGTTGTTGATGTGATCCCTGAGAGTTGGAGCGGGATCTGAATCCACTCAAGATCGGGGAGGAAGCGCCTGATCTGTTTCCTGAGAAGATTCTTTTCATATTGATTTCTTTCCCAGTTCGACGAGCGCTATTGTTGGCGGTGAAATTGGTACTAATTTGATTTTTCAGGGTTGTTTACTTGTTTGGTTTTGGTGATTTTTTTAGGACTTTGTTGACCACAGCTGCGAAAATAAACGAGAATTTTGTTAACTATGGCGCGAACTTGTACTGTGTTTACTTTTTACTGCGATCGACTTTGTACTCGCATATTGCATGCAGTAAAATGATATAATGCCATGCATCTTTACAGGCGTGCGCAGTACATTTTCCAGATCCCGAAGTCTTGTGATAGATAACTTCCAGTTGAACCTGTATAAAATGCTATAAATAACAACACGGTTGTCTAGTTGAGGAAGATGTCCGCTTGAGGCAAAGCCTTCTCGTTTCTCGCCTTCCAGTAGCTACCGTTGTACTTCCAGTGAATCTCACCGCTCAATGGATGTTTCTCTCTAGTGAAGAAGCTAGGATGGTACTCAATACCGCTTTCTTCTCTGGCTCTTCTAGCAGCTCTCTGTTTATTCTCGACGCTGGTCTTTAGCTCACTGGCATCATCGTATCTACCTTCTTCCATCGCACGCTGATCAGGTCTCAATCTAGTATCAGTAGGAGATAGCCAACCCAAAAGTTTTGGTTGAGGAGCATTCAAACTTATAGCGAACGACGTGAGGTTGAATGGAACAGTGGGTCTTGGGGTTGTCTGCCACATCAAGAACTTCACACCCTTTTGATTTGGACCAGGTTCAATCCTCTTCGTAGAATAATCAATGTGAACTTCATTCTTGATGATTTTCTTACCATAGATCTTGCTGTCCCAATGACCACCGATAGCCCATTGTTTATTACCTCTCTTGTCGGCCACATAACCTGTTACTTCGTAAGCGGATTTGCTGGACCATCCTCTAGGTTTGAAATTCACCGTTGCTTTATCACCAGTTTGATGATTTGTGATAACCATTTCACCATAATTATCAATAGAAGGGTTACCAACCATGATACCAATGACTGAAGTAGTGATCTTCCTCCATGTGTAAAGTTCCTCTTGTTCTTTACAATCTGGTCTCATATGCAAGTGCCATGTACCTGTTGGCGTGACATCAAATGAACGACCATTGAAGCCAGACTTGACAGTAGTTTCACCGAAGTAGTCCCATTTTGCTGATTCGGCAATAACAGCACTGACTGGAGGATGATGGCTGACCTGTTCTGTCAAGTATCTGTATCCTTGATCCGGTCTACTATATTCAAAAGTTTCTCCTAGCAATGGGTTGAAAGGCTTAGCAACACGATTGAGAGTTGATGAATACTCTGAAACAGCAAAGGCAGCAACATATAGCAATCTCAACGATGAATCTTCGAATGAGGCGGCTTGGTCTAATAAATAACTGTATTCCAAATCTTCAGCACATCTTTGTAGTAACGATGTCGGCTCATTGAATGATACAGGTAATGTGATCTTTGTGATATCTTTACCAATCATTGACTTCAAGATACCCCACAGACTGATCTTTGGACGGTCATCAGTTTTCAGTCCTAGGTCTGTTCTCAAAGGATCTTCATAACCGTTGAAAGAACCTTCCAATTTCATGATCTTACCTTTCTCTTTCTGTAAACTAGTAGCGAACTCGTCCGAATCCTCAGAACCATCTGCCAAAGTTTCATCGTCAAAGGATCTCTTGAATGTGGTGACTGATTTCAAAGTGAGAACATCATCTGCATTCTCGTCTTCGTCAGATTCCTCAAATTCATCAGCATCGAAAAATTCATCATCTGACCCTTCGTTTTCAAAAATTCTTGAAATTTCATCATCTGGTGTAGGTTGAGTAACAGCAGGAACTGCATCTTGCAGTGGAGCAGACTTCACATGAGGATCAATTCCTTCAGATGTTTCATTATCTTCAAAACGCGGGGTTGGGGCACTCAATGTTGCTCTTCTGGTTAGCGCTTTCTTGATCTTTCTTCTTTCTGATTCAAAGGTCTCTAACTCAGTACTCTTTGAGATCAGCTCGTTCTCTAATTCTTTGATTGAGTTGATCCATAGTTCGTTTAGATTTTTCTGTTTCTTCAAAGCCTTTGTCAACTTTTCGTCTCTGTTGGTGATGAGCTCATTGTAGAGGGTATAATCAGTGATCAATGAGTCGATACTTTTCAAAGAGATACCAACAGCTTCACTGGACCCATTTTCGATCTGAACGTTTTGTATCAGGTCTCTTAAAGCACTGAGTTCCAGGCCGAATCTATTCTTGCAGACAGTTATCTTCTGGGATGCCTCGATATCAAAGTTATCGTTTTCCAAGCTGACAGCGTAAGACTCTTCGTCATCGTAGTCATCCTCCTCATCTGAGCTTTGAGCGTTTTCCGGATGATCTGACTTCTTCATACCAACAGGTTTTGACTCATTGGTATGGCCAGTAATATCACTAGATACAGAGACACCACTTACGTTTCTATGATGTGTCTTGCTTTCCAAACTGATCCTTCTGGTTTCGGCTGCTTGCTGTGCCAAAATTTGTGCTTTTGCCCTATCTTTGGCAAACCTTATCGATCCTTGTAAGGACCACACCCATCTGTTAGTTTCTACTGGATGATTGCCTTTCAAATGCCATCTATCACCACTCTTACTGATGATTTCAAACTTCAATTTCTCCGATGAATCCAGATGAAGGACTGCACTCTTCATGTTTAAAGAGCCACGACATGCGTTACTTGCATCTTCCTGACATCTATAGTATGACAGGACTCCATTATCATCAAGAACGAACCACCTCAGCTTGTATCCCGAGGCGTAGTTTGTCCATTTTCTCAAATATCCCTTATAGGTAGGAGCCTGGATTCCAGTGTTACCCTTGTTATGCAGCTCGATGACACTTTGGCCTTGTGAAGCCTCTTTCAATAATTTTATCATGGTATGGTCTGTCTTTGCGACAAGCTCGATTGGCAATCTTCCTTTCTTGTCTCTCTTGAAAGGATCGCCACCATGAACGAGAATCCATTTGACCATTCCGATGTCGTTCTTCTTGATGAATTCGTGAAGCACAGTATCACCAGTTTCAGGATCATAACCATTGATATCAAGTAGCTCATAGTTTCTTGGCTGTACGAATATCTCGTCTAACTTAGCGAAATCATGTTGAGTGAAGGCCTGTTTGAACTCTGTTGCAATGATCTCCACATAACGAGCACGTTCTTTCTGCATCAATGCAACCATGTTCAAGTCATTTGTGAGCTCAATTGGCTGCTTGTTGGCATCATTGAGGATGGTATCGTTTATTTTCTCGTTTCTTAAAAGCAGTTGAGCAACATCTATTCTGTTATTGAGAGCAACAGTGTGTAACGGTGTGTTGCCATCACCGTCTTGAAAGTTGATATCAATGTTGAACAGACGAGATACATTATTGGAAAGGAGAGTCTCGATGAACTTAGCAGAGGACACCTGAACAGCAAGATTCAAGACTGAGTCCTTAATAAGTGCCAGCTCATCGCGATTTGAGGCGGATTCGATGGACTGGACAGTTGTTTTGAGTTGCTCGAGATTGTTGTTCTTGAGAGCATCTAGGAGCTTAAGCTTAAACAGGGGAGGTGTAATAACGACATGAGCTGTCTGTGTAACATCTGGTGATCTGAGCAGACGGTTGTTAGTATTCATCTTGAAAAGGTGCCCTTGACACATACGTTGAACTGGGCTCAGCCATCTTGCGCTTAGCAGTAGATTCTGAGTTGTGTAGAAACTGGACGAGAACTTTGTACTTCAAAGCAATAAGTTCAAGTGAAATTCTGAAGTGTGCTTCGTACCACTTCTGCCCCTTTTCGCAAACGATTTCGAGAGTTAAAAGCTGTTCTGTCTGTTATTGCGTATTGGCAATCGTTGCGATGTTTATGTTGTGAAATCGCCCGATTAGGCAATAAACAATAACAAGCGTATTTCTTTCTGACACTTCACTTCATTGCTCAATTCAATGGTGTTTTGGATGATTTGGTACTGGACTGCAGTTTTATGGCTGGAATTCTACAATTTCATGGGATTGAACAGATATATCGTGTATTTTCGTGCTACTGACTTGATCAGTAATGCTTAGCTATAAATGGACCTAGGCGATCAGCTCTTTGCAGACAAGCGATCATTTGTTACCACCAGTGAAGGCATCAGCGATCTTTTGTGTGGCAGATTTAGATTGATCTGGTTGAGCACCACCTTGAGCTTGGTCAACGGCGTCAGTGACGGCTTCTTTACCTTGTTCAGCGTAGGATTTTTGGCTGTTTGGTTTCAAGGCTTCACCAGCTTTATCAGATAAGTTTTTTCTTCCAGCGTCAGACATTGTATTTTGTATGAGTTATTAGTTCTAGACTATACTTCTTTGCTAAACTAATGAATGATTCTAGTGGAAAAGGGTGGCATTTATAGTAAAACTTTCTGTCAAGTTCGTGTGTGAGTCATGGAATCTTGAAGAACAGTTGTTACGTCAGATTTTAGCAACTATTGCTGCTTCGGTACCCTGAGCCTCGAGCGTCGGTCTGGTAGTATTGTGTCATGAGCAATGTTAACTAAGAACAGAAGGGGTCAACTACGGTAATTTCCATGCAAGCGCACCGGTTTATTTATTTGATCACACTTTGGAATGAGGAGTTTACATCACCTTTGTCCAACGCTGCTCTTTTGACAGGCCTTGATTCTTGAATCGCAGGGCCATTTCTTTTCATGTTGGATTGCTGTTTAAGAATTGCTATGACTTTTTGTTTCTCTCTGACATCTTTCATTTGCTGTTCTTTTCCTTGGGGTGCCACTCTCGGTATAATTGCTCTATCGAATTCATCGATCAAAAAGTGTTTTCTTTCATTGGTATTGTATGGGTTTTCTCCATTATTGAACACACCTGTACCGTCATTGACAATCAATTGGAACTTTAATGCAACCTTATTCTCGACGTCGTTAAATAGCATAATCTCATCTTTGTTATATACTAACACCTTCTTTCCTTTACCAATTTTATGACCGTTGATGTAGCATCCATTTGTACTATAGTCAATCAACCAAATATCCTCCAACCCTTGCGCTGGACTTTCATAGATGCTGTCTCCAACAGCATGTCTTTTCTTGGTAAACAAACAATGGATCTTGGATATTCTGGCCTCACTGATATGACTGTGACATGCAGCACTTCTACCGATGATATATGGATTAACACCTTGTCGTATGAATATTGGGGTGGTATGGGTTTTGTTTTTGATAGGTCTCAGAGTGAAGGAAGTTCCTGGAGGTGAAGGCTCTATCACGTTTTCTAACTCATTCTTCGGTGGTGAGGCTGGCTCAATGCTGAAATTGCTTGCAATCAATGAGGTTTTGTCAAAGGAATCTTCAGGTATTGGTGATATTGCTTTGATTGTATTCTGTTGTGAAGCTTGTGACTCGCGAGTTTGTGAATTCTTCGGTCTAGGAGGGTTTGGAACTTTGAATATTGGCTCTTTGAAAACATGTTCTTTACCTGATTCTTCTTCCAATATCTCATCTAGTTTTGTATGTGCACTGAAGTCATTTGATTCTACCCTTTGTTGTTGTGATTGTGATTGTGAAAGTGATATCTGGGAGTTCAACTGAGAAGCATTGTGAATCCATGGATGAAGTAGAGCTTTGGTGGCAGTCAGTCTATGTGCAGGGTGAACTTGTAGTAAGGCATCTAGGAAACTTCTGGCTTCATCTGACACATTCGCCTCTTTCAGTGGTGGCTCGTGGTATGATCCAGATTTGATCAGCTTATAGAGCTGATCTTGTGTGCTCCCACTGAACGGTAGATGACCAGTCAGAATAACATAAACCAAGCATCCTAAAGACCACATATCGACTAGAGACGAGTACTTGTCACTGTTGACCTGCTTTGCAAATCTACCATCTATAACCTCAGGTGCAACATAAGCTAAAGTTCCACAGAACGTTTTCATGAAGGTGTTTGTATCAGAAATCTTTGCTAGTCCGAAATCGGTTATCTTAACCAAAACCGGGTCGTCTTGTGCTATCAAGATGTTGTCAGGTTTCAGATCTCTATGGGATATGTCCAATGAGTGAACGTATTCAATGGCTTCTAAAACTTGTCTGCATATCTCTTTTGCGGCCTCCTCGCCAACAGCACCATGAGCAGCGACAAAATCCATAAGATCGCCACCAGCAACAAATTCCATCACTAGATAGTAACTATCCTCATCTTCATAGAATCCTTTCAATTGGACGATTCCTGGATGATCTAGTCTTCTCAGAATCTCTAGTTCTCTCGTGACACCATCAGTATTACCCATCACTTTTCTCTTCGAGATGATCTTGACTGCGAATGTCTTACCAGTTGACCTCTCCACCGCTTTTTTCACCACTGCAAATGCACCCTGTCCCACAACTTCATCCTTAATAGAAAAGTCTTTGTGTATTCCACCTTCTTTCAGATCATTCTTAGTGGCATCCCTGACTTTTGGGAAAAAGATGATAAAACGAACAACATCTTTAGGAACACCAATACCCACCGATATCTCGTCACCTTGACTTAATATGTAATTCTGTCCTTTCACTATTCTCTGATTGTTCACATATGTACCATTGGTTGACAAATCATGTAGAAGAACATTGGAGTCCGAGCTCCAGATCTTGAAGTGCTTATTACTGATCCTTGTTGTATTTGTGTACGATATATCGCAATTGGTGTTTCTCCCAAACGTCCATTCTCTAGCACCAGATGCCTTGACCTTGAGATCTATGTTACTGAGCTGACCAGTGGTGCAGATCAGCCTGCAAACCGTCGAAGCATCCAGAGACTCTTGAGTGAGCTGTTGGAGAGCGGCCTGTGTGGCTTGTGTCGCCTGTGTGGGCTGGGTCGCCTGTGTCACGACCTCCATCACCATTGCACCGTCAATGTCACTGTCAAAGTCGCTTCTCGCTGACACAAGTTTGGCCTTTGTTTTGTGAGACTCTCATTCTCGCTCGGTACGCGACAGAGGCACGCGCTAAACAAAAAAGCGCGACTGTGTCTTTGGCGGGTAACACCCACCACATGTAACTGACTCTACATTAGCAAGATGTTGTTTATGACTATCTGTTAATTAGGTGGGAATTATACATCAGAAGCTTGGGCAACTTCCTCTTCAATGAACTTCAGTACCTCTGGATAGAATTTCTGTCCGACTTTTGGATGGCTTTTGACTCTGTTCAGGAAGACACTATACCCAACAGGCTTACTCTCATCAACCTGGAACTGGAAACCGATCTTGTTCTTAGTTCTTTTTCTATCCCTCAGTTGTACGAGTTCCTTAGCCTTTTCACTCACCTCGATTGATGTCTTCTTCGACTCGATATTAATAGTCTGGAAGAATGAGATCGATAGTCTGTCACCTTCACCAGGCTTCGGAGTCAAGACTCTGTGAACAGTAGCCACACATATACCTTGCGTCAGAAACTCTAGTGTAAGCCCAACAGCAAACACCAATGTATTATCCTTTGGAGGAACATCAATCCAGTTTCCGTTGAAGTCCTTCACTTGAAGTGATTCATGATGACTTGCTTGATAAATTAACGTCAAGAAATCATTATCACGATGTTCACCAACACCTTGTGACTTCTGAGTTTTGAATTCTGTACCCTCAAACTCTTTTTCAACTTTCTCAATCTCATCCTGATAGTCAGCCAAGTCTGGATACTTTATAATCTTCAGCTTAGCTTGTTGGACGTCCTTGAAAAAAGCCTCCAGAGATCCACTTTTCAGTCCCAATGCTTCCTCTATAAGACGCATAAGGTCCCTTGATAGTGCAGTCAGCTCAGAGATATAATCAGAAACAACTTGCTGAAAGTTTGGGAGATGCTTCTCACTGGGCCACAAGTTGGGACCTTCGATGTTCTTCCATAGTTCATCCTCGTTGTTGATGATAGGTTCCGGTAGTTCAGTGGCAAACTCAACTTGCTCCCTCCAGTCAACGTTTGACGCTGTAATTTCATCACCTAGACCGTTATAACCAAGAAAATGTTTAGAGTGGATCATAGCAACTTTCTGCTTCTCCACCAATGGTATCTCAAAGAACTCTAGAGATTCATGCTTGATTTCTGCAAACTTGCTGACCGGAAATGGTGGATTTTTGAGGTAGAAGAATCCGTGGTTGAACAATCCATCCCTCAACTCTTCCAAGAACTCTTCTTTAGTTGATGCGTTGTAGGCTTTTGACAAATCAAGAGTTGGGATAGAGCCTCTATCACCAGAAGTGACCTCCAAATTGCCAAATGTATCAGTAGTCATTTTGCCACTAAGCTTCGTCACTATTACCAAAGTTGTCAGTGTCAGGTCTCAGCACAAATCGGTCATGAATGATCAGTTAGATATATTGGTCAATTGGATGTTCTGTACTCCACCAACTTGCGGATTATTGTGGCTCACGATCTTTTGCGTCAATTGAGGAGGAATCTGCCATCCGATGTCGGGTCACTAATAGATTTAGAGAACAATCCAAGAAGTTCAGAAATGTTTATCCGCTTTGATTCTGCCACCTTAGCAATTTGTTCGTCAGCAAAGATGTGTTGAAGTTCGATCTGGATATTATACAGAATATGAGGAGACACCTAACAGGAAATCAGCATCCTTCCGGGTTAGACCCTAGCAGGTTCCAACAGAAAGTCTGGAAACAGGATAGGACATTAAGCTTGAACCAGGCCATACTTCTTAGTTGACTGACATTATAGCCTATTCGCATAAAACTTTTGTTCAGTGATTATCACAATTGCACCTGGGAGTTGGCTCAAAGTAACAACGTGTCTAACAACTGTCCCTGCACTCAACATGAGAACGTGAATCATGGTTGCTGGAACATCATTCGTGTTCCAAAGCTGAGAATTGTTTATATTCATCTTGAGGATGGAAACTCACGTCATCGTCCCTGTATGACACCCAGTCCAGCATAAGACTCAGCACAATCTTTGGTCAACTTCGATAGTGAGGGCGATAATTCGACCAGTTCTAATAACTGGATGATTAGTAGAGCCAATCATACTACATCTGTATTCAAAGGCTATTAATTGTTCATTTATCTGATTCTATACTAATATAAACTAGCTATATCTGCTAAAATGTTGACGCCGTAACATCTTGTTGGGAGTAATGCGCTTTCGATAACCCCATCCTTCTCTACCGAGATTGGTAGAGATGTGCTAGGAGCTGCTGCTTCATTGGCTGGTATATACCTAACACATGCATTTCTTGTCTTGTTACACATTTGATGTGTGTGCGAGGGGAGATTTACCCCACCTTTAGCTTTAGCCTAGGCTTTGACCAATCAGCCTGCCAGACCGTAGCCATCCCAAGGCTCAGCTGCGCATTGATAGCATCATCTGAACAACGATGCCCAGGGAGGTTAGTTAGCGGCTCATAAACACGCATTGTTCACAACTTAAAATTGTTGACCCCTGGCACCCAGGCCAGAGTGTGCCCGAAGGCTAGTCGGCTCCAGATTTAGAGGCCCTGGCCAATTGGTCTGGTAGTTGCCCGTAGGCTTGGTGGGGTCCATTCTCCAGGAGGGACGGACCCCTTGGATCCTCCAGCCAGTGGGCTAGGTGGGCCACCATTATTAGGAGGCACCTGGCCCTCAGGCCAGAGTGTGCCCGTAGGCTAGTCGGCTCCAGACTTAGAGGCCCTGGCCAATTGGCCTGGTGGTTGCCCGTAAGCTTGGTGGAGTCCACTCTCTAGGTGGCCCCCAATTTCTAGGAGGCCCTGGCCATTTGATCTGGTAGTTGGTTGTAAGCTCTCTGAGATCTTGGAACCTGGCTTTGCCTGGATCTCTTGAAAGCGCTTGATCACTTGAACTCTGTTCAGTAGTTCATGGAGGAGCCATCTCTAGTAGTGACCTCGTCTGATTGTTCTTCCCGTAGGATTAGTGGGCTCCTCATGTCTACTTGTCGTTGGTCCTGATCTAGGAACCTGTCAAAGTCTCATCCTGTCTTGTCTGTCAGAATTCCATCAGAGTTCCAGCATAGTTCCAGCATAGTTCCAGCATAGTTCCAGCATAGTTCCAGCATAGTTCTATCATAGTTCTGTCCTGACTTCTGTCTCATCAGAGTTCAACATCGACGTCTGTCTCGCCAAAGTTTCGTCCTGAATCTGGTCTGTCAGAGTTCCATCATAGTTCCAGCATAGTTCGAGCATAGTTCCAGCATAGTTCCAGCATAGTTCCAGCATAGTTCCAGCATAGTTCCAGCATAGTTCCAGCATAGTTCCAGCATAGTTTCATCATAGTTCTGTCCTGACTTCTGTCTCATCAGAGTTCAACATCGACGTCTGTCTCGCCAAAGTTTCATCCCGAATCTTGTCTGTCAGAGTTCCATCATAGTTCCAGCATAGTTCGAGCATAGTTCCAGCATAGTTCCAGCATAGTTCCAGCATAGTTCCAGCATAGTTCCATCATAGTTCTGTCCTGACTTCTGTCTCATCAGAGTTCAACATCGACGTCTGTCTCGCCAAAGTTTCATTCTGAATCTTGTCTGTCAGAGTTCCATCATAGTTCCAGCATAGTTCCAGCATAGTTCCAGCATAGTTCTGGCCTGACTTCTGTCTCATCAGAGTTCAACATCGACGTCTGTCTCGCCAAAGTTTCGTCCTGAATCTGGTCTGTCAGAGTTCCATCATAGTTCCAGCATAGTTCCAGCATAGTTCCATCATAGTTCTGTCCTGACTTCTGTCTCATCAGAGTTCAACATCGACGTCTGTCTCGCCAAAGTTTCGTCCTGAATCTTGTCTGTCAGAGTTCCATCATAGTTCCAGCATAGTTCCAGCATAGTTCCAGCATAGTTCTGGCCTGACTTCTGTCTCATCAGAGTTCAACATCGACGTCTGTCTTGCCAAAGTTTCATCCCGAATCTTGTCTGTCAGAGTTCCATCATAGTTCCAGCATAGTTCCAGCATAGTTCCAGCATAGTTCTGGCCTGACTTCTGTCTCATCAGAGTTCAACATCGACGTCTGTCTCGCCAAAGTTTCGTCCTGAATCTGGTCTGTCAGAGTTCCATCATAGTTCCAGCATAGTTCCAGCATAGTTCCATCATAGTTCTGTCCTGACTTCTGTCTCATCAGAGTTCAACATCGACGTCTGTCTCGCCAAAGTTTCGTCCTGAATCTTGTCTGTCAGAGTTCCATCATAGTTCCAGCATAGTTCCAGCATAGTTCCAGCATAGTTCTGGCCTGACTTCTGTCTCATCAGAGTTCAACATCGACGTCTGTCTTGCCAAAGTTTCATCCCGAATCTTGTCTGTCAGAGTTCCATCATAGTTCCAGCATAGTTCCAGCATAGTTCCAGCATAGTTCTGGCCTGACTTCTGTCTCATCAGAGTTCAACATCGACGTCTGTCTCGCCAAAGTTTCGTCCTGAATCTGGTCTGTCAGAGTTCCATCATAGTTCCAGCATAGTTCCAGCATAGTTCCATCATAGTTCTGTCCTGACTTCTGTCTCATCAGAGTTCAACATCGACGTCTGTCTCGCCAAAGTTTCATTCTGAATCTTGTCTGTCAGAGTTCCATCATAGTTCCAGCATAGTTCCAGCATAGTTCCAGCATAGTTCTGGCCTGACTTCTGTCTCATCAGAGTTCAACATCGACGTCTGTCTCGCCAAACTTTCATCCCGAATCTGGTCTGTCAGAGTTCCATCAAAGTTCCACCAAAGTTGGTTCAATATCGAGTTCTGTTCTGTCACAAGCAACTGGTATCTGTTCTAGTTCTGTTCAGTTCGATTTCATCCTTGGTGGTCCCCTCCTGGATCCTTCCTGGTGTGGTAACCTCCTGTTCACTTCAAATTTCGTTCCTCTTTATGATGGGTTCAATCTTCTGGAGAGACCTTCAGCTGTTAGCAATGTTCAACCAAATCTCAACCATCAACCTGAGCTGCAAACGGAACTAGAGCTCGAACTGAAAGCGAAACTGAACACCAACAAACAAACAGACAAACAAACAAACAAACAAAGTTCAATGACAATCGAATCACCAACATCACCACTAGTAGAATACCTCTTTCAACCTTCTCAAACCTTCAGTCTCTCATCACCATAACCAGATGCTTCTTTCTATTTCCTTTACTTCTCCTTCTAGATCTAAAACTCTTCATCTTCCTAGTTCTTAGCTGATCTTCTACCTTCAAGATCCCTTGTATCTCCCTTCAAGATCCCTCCTGGTTGGATCCTCCTTGTTACTTCACATGATGACCAATGATGAAAGGTTTTGGCTTAATCCCTAGCAGTTGATCTTAGGAAAAGTGAAGTGTAGTTGGTTAAGTTTTTGGGAATTTTTGACCTCTTAAATATTCAAATTGAAACCACAGAAACAATTGTTCACAAAATCACTGCCACAGAAACAGAATGTCATTACCACAAAAATCAAGAGCTGCAGTCCAATCAAAGCCCGATGTGGGGTCCAAGGCGTGGGTGTCAAATGTGGACTTGAGAAGGGTTGGTTATGAGTCTGTATTGATTGTAACACTAGCTGTTAATTGTTATCACCTGCAGGTGTCTTTAATCCATGATTCAGTAACACCAGACTTGGTGAAGCTGCTTCAACTCGAGAGATATCACTCAATGATTTGACGGTTGTGTTCAGCCGTTTGTAATGTAGCCAAGTGACGTTAGCTAAGATCAATTGACGTATTTCATTTTCTGATAAGTGCTTTAGTTCACAGCTAAATCATCAACACAGAAAGTATATTGGTATGCGCACTATCACTATATTTACAAAAAACAACTGATCTCACTTATAGGGTTTATGAAGGTCTCAAATGTCTGACAGCTGTGAATTTTGCATTGATGTACTGATATTAGAAGACATTCTACAGCTGTTGATACGTTTTTAAGGCGATCTTTTGCGATTTAGTAGCGAGATGAATTCTGAAATTTGCTTTCAAAGATTCATTAATTCCTTTTATACTAAGCCTTGAGGTACGTACTTTCTCTTGAATTTACTGACATCTGACTTCACCGAGTCTAGAAGTAGCTCATAGACAAAAAGGTCATTCTTCACACTGGTCAAATAGACATTCTTACCCTCATTATCAAACATAAACTTGTTTAGACCTTCTCCAGTGCTCAACTTCAGAATTGGAATCACTGGATCAATACTCAAGTCTAGTATCTCCAGTATATCATCGTAAATGAACCCAATCTGGGTAGGATGATCAGGTCTCCATTGGCATCCAAGAATTGCAGCACTTTTATATATCCGTAGCAATGGTTCTTCGTTGTTCTGATCCCATAGATATACGTTCCAATCAAATGAGCAGGACACGAACAGGTTTTCCCATTCCTCGGAAGGAGAAAGACCAGCTATCGGACCTTTGTGTGCAGTGTATATCGTTTCGATCAGCTTGTCTGAGTTGCTGTTCAATCTGTTATCGAATCTTTTGACTTTGTAAATATGCCCATCTTCGGCCCCAACCAAGAGAAACCCATGATCGTTCTTAAGATGTGCAGTTTGGAGTGGCGTTAGCTCATCGTATCGTATTCCCAGCTTTCTCGGGATCGTTAGCTCAATCGGTTGGATTGAAGGCCTAGCTAAAATTTGAGGGTCCCACGTCAAGATTCTCCCATCTGTCGAAGAAGTTATTAGAATACCTGTATTCTCGTTGACTTGATCGAGACACCAGACAGGATAAGCATGTGTATCCAGACCTACTGGAGACTCCAGGTATGGGTGATTTAGGGTGGCCTCGAGGTTCCATATCATGACCTTCCCGTTGAATCCTGTACCAACTATGAGGTTCGATTGGAAATGAGAGAACTGGATGTTTAAAACTTTGGTGATGGACTTGAATTGATGCTCGAATTTTTGGATCTTGGTGTTGTAGATATATAGTTCATAGCCAGCTGAGATCACCACTAGCTCAGGGAAGAAAGTGGATATATCTAAGGAGTAAATGCCGTCACTTCCCTCAATCTTCACATTAAGTATATCAATATATAGTCGACGTTCCTCCGCAGCTGCTCTCTTTAGTTTGGAATAGTTTTGTAAGACATCTCTGTCATCTTCAATCGTTCTGTTGATGATCTGGAACGATTCTTGAAAGAAGTGAGCAATGGTGTCTTCATCGACACTCGTAGCCGGTTCCTCTTTAGCTATCTCTTCCTCTTCAGTTCTGGGTATCACTTCTATCTCTTTCAATGCCTTTTGTTCAGCTTCCTCTTCCTTCAGGAGGGCATCAAAGTCGATGGTCTGGGTTCCTTTGTTGTACGTGATGACCTCTTTCTGTTGTGCAATTGGTGCATTCTCTTCCATATCAGTCTGTACCGAGATTGACTTGTACAGAATCTTCTTCTTCGCTCCCATTGATACAACACTCCCAGCTGCACCAGTACCGCTCACCTCACCATTAGTACGCGAGGTTGAAATCTCATGAAACTGGCTACTTCTTCTTGATTCGGAATCACCCAATGAATCCCGAGTGCTTTTTTCTCTTTCTTTCTCTTCACGCTGGTTCCTGAGCTCCTGTAATCTCTGCCTCTTGGCCTCGATCTCCGCTCTCCGACTCGACATTTCCATGGTCTCTGGTAGTGACCAATGAGTGCTGATCATCGATCAGATATGTTTGTTTTGGTTTGTGTGTCTCAGATTTTATAGTTATGAGCCCTTGATATTTCGATGAAATTTTATATACTGGCTCGCCAAAACCACGTCAATAACTCGAGTTATTTGACCGTTTGTGAACGGTGGACGCGTCTTTTTCGAGGATTATCTTGCTTTTGGTGTTCTGTTGATACTTAGACAATGGATGTTGACTTTGATGATATTTTCCAAGACTTTGAGAGGGATGTGCGTCCTAATGAGATCAACTACCTCGAGTTCAAACAGAAGGATCTCAAACAACTGACTCAAGCATGGATAAATGAGAGAATGGCCCCGGAGTTGCTAGAGTATAAGGAGCACCTCATTGAACGAATGCTGGTCAGGGTACGTCAACAGATAGAATTTATTGAGGTGAACTCAATTGAGCTACAAACACAGGAAAGAGATATCAAACTACAACTAATGATTGTGGAGTCTGAAGTAGACAGAGTTAACTTCCTGATAAGATCATACCTACGAACAAGACTCTCCAAAATCGATGCATACACCATCTATATCAGAAATGACGAGGACATGGTAATGAGAATGTCAGAAAATGAAACAAGATATATGGAAACACATTTAAACGCATTAATAGAGCTATACAACAGTCTCTTCCTTTCTCAACTACCTCAGCGTTTACAGGCATTAGATGACACGGGTGGTGGTCTTTCGATGATTGAGGAACCACCGATGGATAAGCCAGTGTTCATACAGGTGGTGAATGATGTTATGGACCCAGTCATTATCGCCGGAGAAGAGATAGACCTGGAGCCTAAGAGTATCTATCTACTGAGATACTCAGCCATTAAAGGCTACGTGCATTCTGGAGATGTCGTTCTGATATAGCCAGCCGTTAAATGAGATTACGTCCCCTTCTTCACCTTCACTAAAGTTTACTATGAACTTCACCACTATACTTTCACGTAGTAACAGCAAGTATTTGGATCACTCAGAGGTGTTCCAGTCACTCGATGAGACTCCAATACGCTTGATATCAAAAAGCATCTTTAATCACTATTATAAGCACCAATTCGCGGTGTATCATCAGATGAAGCCGGTCACCGTGATGTTTGAGAAACAGATTCACTCACAAAGTCAGTTTAGCCTCTTCAGTACACAGCTAACAATCGTTCAGGCTGTTGGGCTTCTCAAAAGTAGTCCTCAAATCTTCTAATAAACAGTTCAATTGTCTATCTACAGATAATTAAGTGAAATGCCAATCGCCAAATAATTCATCTACCGAACAAACATAAATATCATCAACAACAAAAGCAGCTGCTTAAACAAGTTGCCGAAAGAGACAGATGTCCTCGTTCGAAAACAAGTTTAACTTCTACGGCGCCAGTGGGACCAGTTACGACCCGCACTCCGGCATCACCGACACCTCCTCTGGCTCGCGGCCTTCCAACACACTGGCTAGAATAGCCTTCAATCTCTATGGAAGCTCGCAGACCAACTCATCTTCGCCCTCGATCAGTTCGAACAGGCAGGTGAGGCCAGTCCCTCACAAGACACCATCCTACTCATCACACAAAAGCAACAATGAGTATCCAGATCTGAGACAGCTGAAGTACAAATCGAGCTACGAGATGTCCGGTCTTGCACGACTACACACCGATCTCAATGACCAGGTTGTGCTCGCTGGGAAGAACTCGCTTCAGATCTATGATGTCGATAAGAACAAGGTATCGGACGATTTGTTGGAGAACAGCATCTCTATCAAGAGCAAAAAAGCGATGGGATCGATTCTCGACGTTTCTGCTGGTTACAAGAACTTCAATAGACTGATTGGTGCCTCCACTACAACAGGTTCTATACTGATATTCGATCATGGCAAATCCAAACCCGACCAACTCGCCTATAAACTGAGCAACCACACTAGGGCTGTGAACTCTGTTTCATTCTCACCGCTGGATTCACATCTGTTGTTATCGGGTTCACAAGATGGTGCTATGAAACTATGGGATTTAAGACTGAGTTCAGTGAAACCTATCCTCACAATGCTTGGTAACTCGGACGGTGTTAGAAGTCTCAAGTTCTCCCCCTTCCACAACAAGAAATTCGTTGCTATTTTTGACTCAGGTATCATACAGAAGTGGGATATGAGAAACAATCAACAGTTTGAAAAGAAGTTCAATGCTCATACTGGTCCTGGTTTGGCCATCGATTGGCATCCGGAATTTGATTACATCGTGAGTGGTGGTAGAGACAAACAAATACAAGTGTGGAACATGAACTCCAATGATTCAAGACAGATACCTGATCATGTGATACACACTGCTTTCCCTATCAGTAAAGTTTGCTTCAGACCAGGTCAAAGCAATCATATCAACAATGCAGAAATCGCTACCAGTTTTCTGGCCAATGATTTGTCAGTGCATGTTCACTCTTTGAAAAGAAAATACATCCCATTGTATCATATATCATCACATTCAGCTCAAGTGACTGGCTTGAACTTTTTGAATGACAGGTATATTCTGACTTGTTCGAAGGACAAAACTTTCATAATGGATGACCTGTCAAATTATCCGCCAATCATAACAGATTTATCAGTCGCATCAGCATCATGGACTCCTGGTGGAGACTTCAGCTTCACCAATCAATCATTGGAGAACACGAGTATCGAAGATGAACATCCAGCAAATGTTACAAACAGTCCCTCAATGAACACTCCATCTCATAATGGATCATTCTCCACTTCACCAACATATAACAATAGTCTGGCAATGACCGGCACTAGTGCAATGTCAACATTTCATGATTCAGTGAGTCCAAGACCAGGAATATCGAGAACATCAAGTCATATGACAGCTCCTTCATTGAACAGAAATCAATCCAATGCTGGTACTACAAACTCATACGCACCAAGTTTCCACAGAAACTCCTATACCGTTGCTCAGCAGTTACAAAATCAATCGGTTATCAACCCTGTTGTGGTTCCAGTTAGATTACCAATCACCAAGTCTCCCGAGATATTGAAATTTTTGGTGGACAACTATAAAGTTGATTCACAGGCTGATTTGATAGAGACATGTGACTTCAACTCAGGAATTGCAGCCACTGCAGGTAACAATCGAGATTCGCAGACATGGATGGTCATTAAGGAAAGTCTGATATGGGAATCCAAGCTCGAAAAGGAATTGATTTACAATGAACAGCAAGATCAATCGAAAATGAACAATATGGACACTGAAAGTCTGCGATCATCTGATATGAATGAGAGTCATTTGGATTCTGACAAATACAACTACAGCACATCAAACTCCACAACTTATGGGAAATCACCATCATTCAGTGATGTCAGTGAATTGACAAACTCAGTACGGAGTAATCATTCACCGTTCTCCTCGTACAAAATGTCGAATCTGAAACAATCAATCCTCAAGTCTACCACTGAGAACGACTTGATCGAAGAAGAAAATGAAGACAGCTCCAGTACTGATCCAAACAGGACGATAACGAAGGATGATGTTTTGAAGTGGGAACAAAATCCACCGAAACCTTCGGCTTCAACAACAAGTCTTGCCAATAAGTTACAAGATCAAGAAGAGGCCGTTGAGTTCGTCGAAGGAAATATCCCTATAATGAAGCCACGTTCCAAAAGGTCCTCAATGAGGTTGATCACAGATAGCATATCACCATCAGGGGCAACATCCATTTCACCTTCATACTCAATTGGTTCATCATTATCCAATGCATCTCAAGCTTTTTTAAAGAACAAACCCATGGCATTGACCAAAACTTTGATCCCTCAACCTTCCACTACACTTTCTGAACTGACAAGACAGCTCACAAACCAAGATGTGATCGATGATGTCACTGAAAATTTAGGATCGAATGGTCTATTACCTCCATTCACACCTCGCTTCTTGATTGAGAAAGTCATCAATTGGAATCTAGAACAGGGAGATTTGATTATGTCTACTATACTGATCATTCTGTTCAATCCGAAGTATAAGATATATCCAAAGAACAGTGATATCTTGAAAGAGATAATATATGGATATCTAGATTGGCTACAACGGATGAATTTCTTCATAAAGTTCAATGAACTGAATCGTTTATTGATACGAGATGATGTCGATCTGGAAATCTGCAAAACGAGTACAAATTCATCAGGATTAAGACACTTCTGTTCATGTTGTGGGAAGCTTATAGTCAACGAATCCACAAAGGCCAAGTTGTTGGAAAAGGGAGATTCTACTCAAAGTAAATTTGTTGGAAGTTGGTTCTGTGAACTGTGCTCTTCCTGGAACAGGTGTATCTATTGTAATGAGGTTGTCAAGGGTCTAACACTGATCAAGTTGAAATGTGGACATAATGGGCATTTTGGTTGTTTGAAAGCATGGTTCCTCGAGGAAGAATTCAACGAGTGTCCCGGTGGTTGCTTGTAATACATTCATGACACTGGATGAGAATATGAAATGTAGATCTTCTTTAATCATCTCTCTATAGGATTGACCGACTTGATAAAATCTTGAACGACTTCCCAATATCCATCAAACGTCACGACGTCATTATGTCTTCCACCTTCAAAGACGACTCTTCTCTTGTGTTCACTTTCACAAAGCTCATAAAGCTGTTTCATATGGTTTGGTGGAACAATCTCATCCTTATCACCGTTCAAGAACAACCAGTGGATATCTTGATTAACATCCTTTATAGCTTTTTCACTTTCCCAAATCTGATGGCACAAAAATGTTACTTTTGACAGAATTGGAAAGATGTGAGGGATGCATTTTCTCAAACTTAGAAAGGTGTTCTCCAATATCACACCTTTCACAAAAGTATAATTCTTAGATGCAATGTATATGGCACAAGCACCACCTAATGATCTTCCATACAACACCAAGGATGAACTGGAAAGTATTTCATCTTGCGATATGTACTGCATTATTGTATCAGCATCGATCTTCAACCCCGTCTCATTTGAAGTACCAGTAGACTCTCCATATCCTCTATAAGAGTAAATCACCACATTATAACCGAACACTTTGTAAAATATCTCTACTATAGGCAATGAGTTCCCTATGTTTCCAGCATTAGGACATAATACAAGAACTGTCTTGTTCTTGTAATTTGAAGCCTTATGATCGTGCAAAAGTACAAAAGTATGTAGTTTGACACCGTCCTTTGTAGGGATGAAGTGTTCTTGAAATGATAGCCCCAACGCTGAAGGTTTAACAGTGTTCTTTCTAGCATCATTCAGATAGGAGGGATAAATCAATGATAACTGGTATTTGTAGAGGAGAAAAGCCGAAAGTGCAGTGACAGATGTGATGGTGGCTAGGAACATTTTGATCACAGATGTCCAGGACATTTTCCTTATCGATCTATGAAAGGTACGTCTTCATTCAATCGGTTAGCAACTAAGTTGATATTTACGTCTGAGATTGTGGTTTCAGTCTATAAGGGTTATGTGCGATGTTGTATAGAACGCATATTCTACACTCAAAATGGTCAAATTTTGGGATAAATTGTCCAAAGAAGAGACGTTTAGTCTATTTGTTGTTTGAATATACGATCCGTGAGATAAAACCGGCACTCCTTACATCAAACTATCTCACAGAAGCACCATTAAAAGCTATATGATATTGTACCATGAGCACATCCAGACACCACTCTGCTTTCATTTTGTGGAAAATTTTTCTTTTGAAAAACAAAAAAGTTGACATTTTGAAGCGTTTTGTTGACTGAATCACACGATAAAGTCTTTGAATAGATCGTTATAACCTCTCCCCTCACACGCTCCACGCATCCACACAACTCACACTCAAATTTATAAACACAATGTCCGCTGAATTGGCCCAAGCTACCCAAGATTTGACTCTTGAAGAACAACAACAGCAAACAGGTTCCACAGTGCTATCCTCAACCGAATCAATTGAACTAAAACATCCATTGAACGGAAGATGGACCTTATGGTACACAAAACCATCCTCTCCAGACTCAACAGAATCCTGGTCTGATCTTTTAAAACCAGTTATCACATTCGGAACCGTTGAAGAATTCTGGGGTATTTTCAACTCTATCCCAACTGCCGCAGATTTGCCATTGAAAGGTGATTACCATCTATTCAGAGAAGGAATCAAACCAGAATGGGAAGATGAAGCCAACTCTCAAGGTGGTAAATGGACACACTCTTTCTCCAGTAAAGGCAATGTTGACATCAACGATATCTGGTTAAGAGGTCTACTTTCCCTAATTGGTGAAACTATCCAAGATGATGAAGATGAAGTTAACGGAATTGTCTTAAATAACAGAAGATACGGTTACAGAATTGCCTTATGGACCAAATCTACTGTGAAGAAGAACTTGTTTGAAATTGGTGAAAAATTCAAGAAAGTTTTGAAACTAGGTGAAAATGATTCCCTTGAATTCTTTGCCCATAAAGATGCCGAAGTTAAAGGTGCCAAACCAATACTTGTCATCTAAGTTCATTGCAGTCTTATAGCTAATTTATACGCCTGTTTGTACGAATAATGAGTTGTAGTTAGTTCGCTATGACGTTTTATAATTAAATAAAAAAAAACTATGTAAACTAATGTAAACCATATAAACACACAAACAAATACAATTTATGTATCTTGTTTGTCATTTTAAATCTTCTTCCGTATCTTTTACCTGATACAAAATCCCCAATATTGATAAATAACCAAACAATAAAACAATAGTAATTGACAAATAAAAGTCTCTATAACAAGAACAAACTAACAATAAACATCAAACAACCGCTCAACCCACTCCAGGTTCCTTTATTCAAAAACCCGTCATTGGCACTAACAGTGACATAGTTATTCGTCTTCACAACACCAACTGTACCACTAATAGTTCCAAGTCCTACTGATCCAGTTGATGGACTAGCAACTGTCGAATAAAAATTGGTAAATCTTTGAGAATATGTGGTTTGAACAGTAGCAACACCTCCATTTGAATAAGTCACAGTGACCCAGATTGAAGTCCAAGCCGATGATGTGATATATGTGGTGGTGGAATCAGAATAAGTGTAGGTTGGATTAACAGTGTTAGTAGATTCAGCATTTGTGGTCAAGGCAGTTGTGGTTCTTGTGACACCAGTGGTGGTGGTTGGTCTTCCTGTTGTTGCTGTTGTTGCTGTTCCTGTGGTGGCTCCTGTGGTTGTTCTTGTACCTGTTCCAGTTGTAGCGGTACCAGTAGCTGTTCCAGTGGTGGCTGTACCGGTGGTTGCAGTTCCTGTTGTAGCTGTTCCCGTTCCTGTAGTAGTAGCTGTTCCGGTTCCTGTAGTTGTGGTTCCTGTTCCAGTACCGGTGGTCGTTGCTGCACCGGCAACTGCTGTTGTTGTTGGAGTTGTTGCTGTTGTTGCTGTACCTGTGCCTGTTGTTGTTGTTCTCCCTGTAGTTGTGCCAGTTCCTGTTCCAGTTGTGGCAGGTGTGGTAGTCGGGGTATCAGTAGTAAATGTCTGTGTAAGAGTGACAGTGATACCGTCGATGTTTGTTGTTGTTGCAACAGATGTGTATGTTGTCAATGCCAAACAGGTGTTTAGAAGGAATATGAGCGACAACACCTTCATGATGATCCGGCGATTTTATAGATAATTCCGTAGAATAAATGCAGATTATTGAGTATTAGAAGTTGTGGAAACGAATGTAGCGAGTGTCAAAAGTGAACTAAATGGATATTTTTGTGTTATAAGCTATTTTGATCAATCTTCGCTATGAAATTTGAGTTGATTTGACTTTACTTTTTTTTGTTTTGAGAGTTTTATTTTTGGCGCTTTGCCTCGCCCGAAGAAAAAATTAACCTGTCTTGGTGTTACCCGGACTGTGGGTCACGTGTGTAGTGAAACTCATACGCTAAAATATGCCATTCGAACTAAATAAAGACAATAATGACACCTCCAGTTTCATTGAACTGTTATCATTTAGACATAAGATACATTCTGAACATTATAAAATGGTTATATAGCTAGTTGTTGTCTCGGTAAGTATGTTTCTAGACTCATGAAGACATATCCAGCCAGTACAACTACCAAGCAAAATCTCAGGATTTGCTATATTTAACACCACGTCACGAATACCAGTATTGGCGTTTGGTACACAGATAGTGAGCTACACAGCCATCTTGTCGACAACTCTTATTTGACCAGTTCACTATCTCATTCACCAATAAAATTGTTTGTTATTCTCAAACATACCGGTACGTATCAACTTTCAATATGAATAGCCGGCTAATCATTGTGTTACTGTAAAGCGTAACACAAAGCGACGTAGTTGCTGTATAAACATCATTTTTTCTACAATATGATTATGATGACATGATGATGGGATGACTGTCATTCCACAAAGCGCGCACTTGCCTAGTGAGTATACATCCTCTTAATCTCAGTGACAATTTACACTTTCTCATAATCTAATACCTTGAAAATCATAAAGGTTTGTGTCAAAAGCGTGTTACGACCTCTCTCTATCAGTTTCTGGTTCACGCACTCCATTTCTCTTTCTTTTTTGGTTAATGCTTAGTCATCAGGGCGCGCTAAATTTGATTACATATTACGTTTCATTTCAAAAGTATCCTGGTAAACAACCGCCAAAGCATCTTTGTGTACTCTGGATAAAGGGGTTACAGTCACAATTCGCAGCGGTTTACACAAAAATGCCCGAGAGCAAAAACCTGCACTCCATGGGCTCAATCAGCAATCTGAACGCTGCTGAGTCCTCCTCTATCAGTAAGAAACATTCCAAGAAGAAGAGACCCAAACTGCAGAAGAACCCATCCCAGCTCAACACCAGCCCACAGTACATCTATTCAGTCGATGATGACCTGGATGAGATTGAACAGGACCTGGAGAGAGAGTATCTAGAAGGATACAACGATGCTCTTCGCTACAGATACAAAAAGTCATCAAAGAATCTGAGATTGACCAACCAACTACATCCTTCACATTCAAATCAGTCATCAGCACTGGAACAAGAAGGAATTGCACAAAAGATAGCGAACAATCTGATCACCGCCGATGCCAACTTGAAAATCCTAGAGGCCAAACAAAGCGACAATTCTCAGCATAATCACCACAATCACCATCATCATAACGACTTTAGTCAATTGGGAGAAACAGTCGAATCTCGTGCTACTAGCAATCTCCATTCTGAGCACACACTGGAACCGCTCAATGAGAACGGTCAACTTGATAACAGAGATGATAGTGGTAACGAGAATGAATTTGACGATAATGATCAAGTTTCCAAAAATAGTCAAGACGATAACGACTCTGTTCATTCGATTGAGTCATTCACATTGAGAGAACGTCAAGCTGCTATCAACACTACACATCCTTTCGGTATCAGAATCTGGAAACCCGCATTGTACAAAAAGACAAGATCTGTGGAGAGAGAAGCTGATAAAGATATCCATGAAATGGAAACTTACAATAATAAGAAAATCAAGTGGTCTGTCCATATAACCAATTTGATCTGGTCGTTGACTTTCGGTCTATTCTTGTTCATATTGACACTATTTGGTGCTGTGTTATTGGCACTAGTCAATTTAGAGTACTCGAGAGTTTTTTTCAACCTAGGTATATATCTAGTATGGCCATTTGGTAAGATTGTCTACTTGAAAAAAGACAAGAACTACTTGGATGAAGATAGAGATGAAGGTACAACAATTGGTGAATATCAAAGATGGAGAGATGAGGATCATCATAAGCTCTTCTTCAGTCCTTCAAGTGCCCATGATATCCCTGATTTGACACCAAGTGCTACACGTGCCAACACTTCTTCACAGTTAGATCATAACAGCCCAATGTCGCAGAGACAACCTTCAGCCCAATATATACCTCCTGCCCCATCCAGCCAAACTGACGATGAAGATGATGATGATCACAAAAAGAAAAGATTTTTCGGAAGAGGTGATTGGTCCGTTGGAAGAATCGTTTTCTATTTATATTTCTATCTGGTCCTCCAGCCAGTATTATACACTATTTGGTTACTGTGCTGGTTGATGATTGTCTCTATCCCTATGGCTAAGGTTATAAGTGTTTTGACATATCATCTTCGTCGTCATCCTTTAGCGATCTTCTTCAAGTTTGATAATTACTTTCTTGCTTCTACAACACCAAGCATCCAACAAAAAATTAAGAACTCAAACATCTTGGTATGTACCTACAGATCATCAGGATATCATTACTGGAAATACACTGTTGAAGGTACAAACATTTTTTTGATCAATTTGTTACTCATTGTGCTCTTCACCATACTTGACTTTTACTTCTTGAAAAACTTTCTGGGTATTGACTCGATCATCACTGATGAGTCCACCATATTCGGACTGTGTCTTCTATCAATCATTCCATTAGCCTACTTCATTGGACAGGCTGTCGCTTCTATTTCCGCACAGTCCTCAATGGGTCTCGGTGCAGTGATCAATGCATTCTTTTCAACTATTGTTGAAATTTACTTATACTGTGTTGCCTTGAACCAAAACAAAGGTTTGTTGGTCGAAGGTTCTATGATTGGTTCAGTATTGGGTGGTGTTTTATTATTGCCAGGTTTGTCCATGTGTGCTGGTGCGTTCATCAGAAAGACTCAGAGATACAATCCAGCCTCCGCAGGTGTATCATCCACGATGTTATTGTTCTCGGTTAGTGTCATGTTTGCACCAACTGTTTTCCACCAGATTTATGGAACATATGAGATCAAGTGCAACCCGTGCTCTTCTGTTGACCCTTCTGCTTTATTACCAAAACAATCGTGTCAATCATGTCATTTCTTTCAACCTCCATTAAAGACTGATCATTTATACAACTCCACCTTGAAACCATTCTCCTTTGTTTGTGCGATTCTGTTATTCTTGGCTTACACTATTGGTCTATGGTTCACTTTACGTACACATGCAGCATTGATTTGGCAAACTCCAATCACTGAACTTAAATTGAAACCTGCACATTCATCATCAGAAATCACAACTCCAGCTCATACACAACCGGCATCTGCAAACTTGGAAGCTTCTTCTCAACTAGTCACTGAAGAATCATCAGGACATGATGCTCCAAACTGGTCAAAGAGAAAATCTACGTTGGTTTTGTTGTTTGCTACTCTTTGTTATGCTGTCATTGCTGAGATTCTTGTTGACTGTGTCGATGCAGTTTTAAAGAACTTCCCAATTAATCCTAAATTCTTGGGTATAACTATTTTTGCTTTGGTTCCTAACACCACTGAGTTCTTGAATGCCATTTCGTTTGCAATCCATGGTAATGTCGCCTTATCAATGGAGATTGGTTCTGCTTATGCACTACAAGTTTGTTTGATTCAAATTCCTTCATTAGTCTTATTCTCTTTGTTCTTCGTCAATGTTGATAAAGACACAATTTTGAGAGATTCGATGTTCACGTTGATCTTCCCATATTGGGATCTGGTCGCTACTGTTATATCAGTTGTTCTATTCACTTATATCTATGCAGAGGGAAAGAGTAATTACTTCAAAGGAAGTATCCTAATCTTGATTTACGTCGTTGTTTTATTCGGGTTCTACTTCACTACTGATATCGAAAGCACTGGTGGTGGATTTGCTGCTCTGAAGTCATTTACTATCTACAACTCCAACTGATTCCTCCAATGAATGATGATCTCTGCTTACCAAGTGGCGATGTGATTTGCACTTATAATTTTAAAGGGTTCTCACATCCATCGCAGTGGAATGAGGATGATGATCTGATAGTAGAGAACTCTGGTCTACACCGATCATCCCATGATACACACAATAACTAACACAAATCTTAATCGGATCACAAATGATTAATACGGGTCCCGTATCTCCATATATACAGTAAGTATAATACTTTAATAATATAACAATAAGTACATTCATGTCTATGAGTAGCTCTATAATCTATACCTGTCCCAAAATCTATAAAAGTCATGAACCTATAATTTACTACCAGTACCGAAGAACTTGTTAAACCCAGTCAAAGTGAATCTGTATCTGACATCACCTTTGTCCAATCTAGTCAAAGCTTGACTGACATTTTCTTCATTGATATCCAAAGTTTCAACCCAAGGAGCAAACTTGTGTTTTAAAGCCAGATCAAACATCTCAATGGCTTCTTGTCTTGAACCTAAGGCAGAAGAACCAATCTTGGATCCATTACTGAAAAATGCAAAAGGATTGACATCGAAGCTTTCGTCGATATGTGGCAAACCAACAGAGACAAAAGATCTGTTGACCTTCAAGGTTCTAAGAAGTTCAGCCATTGGTAAATCGGTGGTAGAAGAAGCACAGTTTAAAACGAAGTGGAACTCATCAAATAGATCTTTGTTCCATCCTTCTTTACCAGTAGCAATGAAAGCATCAGCGCCCATCTTAATAGCGTCTTCTTTCTTTGAATCTGATCTTGAAACAGCAGTGACATGAGCACCAAGGGCTTTAGCAATCATGATAGCCATGTGTCCTAGACCACCAATACCGATGATAGCAACTCTTGGAGTTTCACCTTTTTCCAAAATGTCAGCAATACCACGTTTGATTGGAGAATAGACTGTCAACCCACCACATTGCAATGGGGCAACCAAGTGTGATTCGATACCATCTGGAATTGGGAAGACTAAGAGTTCGTTAGCTCTGACGTGGGAAGCATAACCACCTTGTGAAACGTAACCATCTGGATATCTTGATGAGTAAGTACCAACGGAATGAGGACAGTATTGCTCGTTGTTATCTTTACATCTTGAACATTCACCACAGGCAGAAGCTTGGGCACCTAGACCAACTCTATCACCTAGCTTGACACCTGTTTTACACTTATCACCGACTTTAACAACTCTACCAACGATTTCGTGACCGACACATTGTGATTTTGGACCGTATGCAGAAGACAAACATTTCAATGGACCTTTAGACCATCCGTTCTTCAAGACGAACAGCTCGGAGGCACAGACACCACAGCATTCAATCTCGATATCAACGTCAGTTTCACCAAAATTTTTTGGCTGGTATGAGGTCAATTTAGGGTTGGACCATTGTGATGGATCGGTGATAGCGAAACCTTTGAATTCGTTTGGGTAGTCGACAGTAGTAGAAGACATGATTGATATGATATAGTCTTTGAAAAAAAATTGAATTCAATCAAAGGCGGACCGGTGAGGCTACTTATACCACTTCAATTTGTAAAATTGCTATGGAACTCGGCTGACGTCGTCGACTCTGCCTTTCCTAGTTTGTCATTTGATCCGGTACTGATTTGAGCATCGGCAACGCGGGCGGCGATAGAAACGGCTGCGAAATGACGACAAGACTTTTATCGGTGTCCAGATCAAAAGCGAACAATCGCTAAACGTATCTGATAGTATCTGATGCTTATGGGATATTAATCAACAGTGATGTTCGATCGCACAGAAGCATGATCTCAACAGAGATGTCTCAGAAGCTATTAAGTACTCCCATCGTTGCTGCAAAAAGTTTCTCCGACATGCTGGGCGCCGATCAAAAAGTACCTGTAAACTGCCCCTCCTTTTGCCGATATTTGTAATCTGACACTTAGGTAACTTAACTAATTTGCTATCTGATTCTGCCGTCCTTCTCTACAATAGACTGAATAATTGCCCGTATACAGACTTCAAGGGTTTACAAGTGTACCAATGCCTGTAAATACAGCTCCGTAGAATTTGAATGAAGATTTTAGCGTCAATTGCATTTATGAACCAGATATTATCAATTGCCCGTTTACTATGAGGATTGTAATATACCGTTTGGTCATTGATTCCAGACTTTCTGTACAGTACAAGACCGCCTAGAGAGTGTTATCACTCCTCATAAGGTCGGTTGTACATTGTGCAGTGGCCTCAATCTTGATGCACAAATAGAAATAGTCAAATTGGCATGATGCAAACAAGTAGACCAAAATTAAAGTGACAGTTTCGACCTTGTCTTCACCCTTTAGGTTTTGAAAAGGCACTACACAGTGTAAATACGCTCATACTAAGCGTACTGTTTTGCAGATGTGTGATTCTGTGTGGTCTACAAATGACATGATCGATTTGAAGACTTGATTTTAGTGGAGCTTGAAAGGTGAATTTTTCTACTTCAAAAAATGGAGAACCAGTGCCATAAATCAGGAGGATATTGAGATATTCACAGTACCATTATGACCGATTACGATCTGTACTACCTTGTAGCTTCTTAGATCACCTCTTTGTGAGGAGGTTAGAGGACGAGGTGCGTGAAGAATCCAAGGAAACTCAGGAAAAACTACACGAACACGTTTTTTTACAAACTCAGAACTCGTCCTTGTTAGCTCAGTTGGTAGAGCGTTCGGCTTTTAAGTCAAGCAAAGGGAATATCATTTCTTAGCGGAAGTTAACCGAAATGTCGGGGGTTCGAGCCCCCCATGAGGAGTTCTACTCATTTTTTTTTTTTGCAACTTGATCTGTATTTACTCCAAAAACTCTCCTTTTCATTATCTGTTAAGCATATGAGTAATGCAAGACTTTCCTTTAGCCATTTGTCTCTTCCAACAGGCAAAACATGTACAACATCATTATATTACAAACCTACATTTAACACTTACTGACCCGATATGAACTGACAGACTAAGTCAATATCTTTGTGCTTATAATTGACTGATGTGGCTAGTTGGGGTTGTAAAACTCACTCACGAAAAATAGAAGGACTAGAACTCTACATTGGTGGCAGATCCATCTTGTTCAAGAGCATATTACAGACTTTTAAAATTTTCCACAAAAAGTAAGTCTTACTTGATCTTTCAAATTATTGATTTTGTGTTAGTCTAGCTTTAACAATTCTGAAAACAATTTTAAAAAAAGTCTGGTATCCCTGAAATAGTTAGCTATGAACATACTTCAAGTAAGTGGCTCTCTCATGGTACCATCAATTCTTGAATCAAACTTGAATTAAGAGAGCTTTGAGTGATTTACTAAAGCCATACAAAACTTTAATCGGGTAATTTTCGCGGTCAATTAGTTCTGTATCATATAGGCAGATTATCAATCGACTTTGCGCCTTTTACGATTGGTGGGCGTGGCCGTCGCCTGCGGACTAGGATGATCAGGTGTGATACATACATATGTTTGATGCTCACCCACTTTGCGAGTATTCGTGGGATAAATGCAGGTTTGTTCGATATTTTGCGTACTACAGACTGGGTCGACAACCAGAAGATATCTATTGATATTTGCAAACTCTTGATGTCAGTATATACAGAACTGGCTTTAAGATATCAACACTAGATCCAGGATTTACCTTCTTGAGCTCTTCTCTCCAGTAGACGTTTATATTTGTTACCTTTGACCTTGATAATAGTCTCATCAGCTTTAGCCAAAGCATCTTGAATCTTAGCTTTTCTTTGAGCTCTGTTTCTCTCATATTTGTGTCCCTTTGGTCTTAAAGTACCTCTCATGAATTCATTACTGTCATATTTCTCCTGGTAGAATTTCTTACCACCTTGTAATACCGGTAGACAATCATGCACACCGTGTTGGAATGCTAGTTTCCATAGAACACTCTGTCTGCGGAGAGAGAACTTTGGGTTATGTGTCTTTTGTGTAACTGGGTGTCTGTTTGGCAGAAATGGGTTGGCATCTGGAGCATCTGTGGAGGTTGACTTGTCAGCGTATTGTTTGAATGGGATTGGTGGGTAACGGGTAAAGAAATTCTGTAGTTGTAGAGGTAATTTGTTGAAATAATCAGCATATTTCAGGGCTTGTGTGGCCGTTTCCACAGCAGATTGCATCAATCCGACGGTTGGTCTCATTTTGAAGCAGCAAACTATAAAACAATGACTTTTCACAGTGTTTTCGTTCAAAAGTTTCATTTTTTCGTATAATTTTTCACTTGGTAAGTTCCGCGAAAATCTGAGGCTTCTACGCAAAAAAAGATTATGACTGATTCATCCTCACTGATAACCAATTGGGATACCGAACAGACCGTACAATGCTTCGTCATCTCGCTACCAGAGCGTCCAAGAGATCATTCTCAACATCCAGAGCAGTGCTCAATAAGGTCGCCAACCCAGATCCTAAGACCGATAGCGAGTCATCCAAATTTATCACCGAAAACTCCAAGTACACAGTCACTACTTACTCTCGTCCACCTGTTGTGTTTGAAAAGGGTAAAGGTGCTCATCTATGGGATATTGAAGGCCGCAAATACATTGATTTCACCGCTGGTATTGCCGTTACTGCATTAGGTCATGCTCATCCTGAAGTTGCCAGCATCCTATATGACCAAGCTCTTACTTTGGTCCATTCTTCAAACTTGTATCATAATCTATGGACTGGTGAACTATCCCGTCAATTGATCGAGGCAACTAGAGCTTCTGGTGGTATGCATGATGCCTCAAGAGTGTTTTTAGCCAACTCCGGTACCGAAGCCAACGAAGCAGCTCTTAAGTTTGCCAGAAAATTTGGTAAAGCTCAAGACCCTGAAAAGACCGAGTTCATCACTTTTGAAAACTCATTCCATGGACGTTCTTTAGGTGCATTGTCCGTCACTCCAAACCCTAAATACCAAGCTCCTTTCGCTCCATTGATCCCAGGTGTTAAAGTTGCCAAAACCACCATCGAAAGCGTCAAATCTTTAATCAGCGACAAAACTGCTGGTGTTATAATAGAACCAATCCAAGGTGAAGGTGGTGTTAGACCAGTCCCAACTGAGTTTTTGGTAGAACTGAAGAAGCTAACAAAACAAAATGGGGCTGCTTTGATCTTTGATGAGATCCAGTCTGGTCTAGGAAGATCTGGTAGACTATGGGCTCATGGAAGACTACCAAAAGAAGCACATCCAGATATCTTGACCATGGCCAAAGCATTGGGTAACGGTTTCCCAATCGGAGCAACCATGATTACCGAGGAGATCGAACAAGTATTGAAAGTGGGTGACCATGGTACAACATATGGTGGTAATCCACTAGGTGCCAGAGTTGGTGCCTACGTTTTGAGTCAAGTTTCAAATAAGGATTTCTTGAAAGATGTTCAATCCAAATCACAGATCTTCCAGGACTACTTCAAAGAGCTTCAAAGCGAATTCCCAGAAACCATCCTCGAAGTCAGGGGTGAAGGTCTACTACTGGGTATTCAATTTGCTGAAGATCCAGCTGCTATTGTTGATGCTGCCAGAGAACGTGGTTTACTAGTCATTACAGCCGGTGGAAACACCGTCAGATTTGTTCCAGCTTTGAATATAGAGGATGACGTCATTAGAGAAGGCCTTGTCATCTTCAAAGAAGCTGTGAAAGCCGTCTTCGCTAAATAGTTGAATAATCTATAGAGAAAGTCATGTATTAAGATTCAAGATTGTAGTAATCTGCCATTATAGTAAGTGTCACTAATTACATAATAATCGCGAAACATTGTTTTATGGTTTTGCAGGTTTGCAGTTTCCCCAAGAAACCCCAGTCATAAACTGATACGCGGCTTTCAGATTTCAGTTTGAGCTAGTCAAAGTGTGATTCTAAGCATTTAAATCACAAAATGACGGAGTATCACCAGCTGAACGGGAAGATAACGGGGCAAAACGGTCATTCCGCCCAGGATTTGGAGAGTTCGATCATTTCACTCATATCATCGAACCGAGATTCAACGATACTGAACAACGAACCTGCGACTCTACAACGCTCATACAGAAAGGCCACCAAGCTCTTCATTAACAAGAAGTTTAACGAAAGTTATGAGCTAGTCACGAGCTTGCTCGAGCCAAACGTGAGGCTTTTTGAGCATCAAGCTATTGAACAAGACGTTTATGTTAGCATCTGGTCATTGTACTTCAACTTGATCGATATCATCATCAACAAAGACGTGAGGTCTTTGGGTAACCGAGAGAGAGATGATCTGGAAGACCTCCTACTCAGTAATGAGTTGTTTGAGAGGTTGTACGCTACAAACGAAATCACGCCGCCAAAACTAGTGTTCCTATTATCTCTAATCAAATTGAATAGTGAAAAGACAAACTTGTTACAACTCAGAGAGCAACTGGAGAAATACCTCGTGAAGGCGTCGATAACAGCCGATGTTGTTGAGTATCCTGATTATCAGGATGTCTTGGAAGTCTATCATGCTCATCTTTTGGTGAAGCTGGGGTTAGTAGAGGAGTCTCAAAACTTGATCAGATCCAATCCAACCATTACACACCCTGAGGCTTTGATCGAGACAGTGAAAATCAGCAAGAGAAAGATGGACGAAGCCAAGAAAGAATTAGAGAAACAGAAGAAGATTAAACAGCAAAGAAAAAAAGAACAGAAAGTAAAACAACAACAAAAGGAAGCTAAGAGACAGTCGATAACCAAGCTTCCAACCAAAAGGGAAAACGACCAATCAGTAACAGGAAACCAAGCAGGTGAAGAACTGTCAGATTTCGCAACAGTCCTAGAATTGATCAAGAAGAAGTTCTGGTTTTTGAACTTCAGATCACCAATAGTCATCGGTATAGCAGTTCTGGCAGTCTTATTATTTGGACAAAGGGCATTTCTGATGAACAACAGAGTTCGTGAAAGAGCACGTCTTGTCTGGAATAAGCTACTGACGACCGTTCAAATGGCTTTCCAGGTGACCTATGTCTGAAATATTATATAATATCTTTCCTAATTTACGTAGAAATTCATCAAGAAATCGTACGAGAAAGATTTCAACTTCAACATCACAAAGATAAACTTGGAGTGTATGTTATTTATACCTCTGATTGTTGTGTTATTGGGAGCCACTATACATTTCCTTATGCCATTGCTACACAAACCACCCAATTTGCCCACGGTTGTGATAGGTTCAGGTCTCGCTGGTCTGACCAGTACTTATCATCTCTTACAAGACCACAGACCAGTGATCTTATTAGAGAAATCTGCATCCATTGGAGGAAACTCAATCAAGGCCTCGAGCGGTATAAATGGAGTACTCACCTCGACACAACAGGAACAAGGAGTCCCGGATTCGATGGATGTGTTTCTGCAGGATGTCGTGAGGTCCTCAAAGAATCTTGGAGATTATGAGTTACAACAGATACTTGTCAATGAAAGTCCACAAGCTATCAAGTGGCTACAGGAGGAGATTGGCGCCTCTTTGGATATCGTGAACAGATTAGGAGGTCACTCTCATAAGCGAACACATAGATCGACAGGCAAGCCACCGGGATTCGAGATCATTTCAAAGTTGAATGAGAAAGTGATACATAATGAGATGGTTACGTTACTTACCAAATCGAAGCTTCTCAGTATCGACGTTGACGGTAAGAAGGTTAAAGGTGTGACGTATCTGGATCTAGAATCCAATGAAACGAAGTCACTGAAGACAGAGAATGTGATAGTTGCAACTGGAGGCTTTGGTTATTCCAAGTATTTCTTACAGAAGTATAAGCCAGATCTGGTAGATTTACCCACAACTAATAGTGAGAACACGCTTGGAGAAGGCCACTCTATCATAGAGGATGTTGGTGGTGTGCTTATTGATATGGACCAGGTCCAAGTGCATCCAACCGGATTCATCAAAGAGGACGATCCCGATAACAATTGGAAGTTCCTCGCTGCTGAGTCGTTGAGAGGTGTTGGAGGTATATTGCTGAACACGGAATTCCAACGATTTGTTAATGAGTTGGATACGAGGGATGTTGTTGCCAATGCAATCTCACAACAGAAAGATAGAAAGGCCTGGTTGGTGTTGAACGAGGAGATGTACAAGGACTTCCAGTTCCAGATCGACTTCTACCAGAAGATGAAGCTATTCAACAAAACTACGATTGGTGACTTTGGCGAGAATGTGGTCTCAACACTGAACGAATATTCCCTAGATTCAGATATGTTTGGCCGTCAGCACAAACAACACCTGTTTCATAACACTACGATATACACGACACTGTACGTTGCACAAGTGACACCAGTGGTTCACTTCACAATGGGTGGTGTGAAGATCGGCCCTCACGCTGATGTGGAGGGTATTTCTGGGCTCTACGCGGTAGGAGAAGTCTCAGGAGGTGTGCATGGAGCCAATAGACTGGCCGGGAACAGTCTACTCGAGTGCTGTGTCTTTGGAAAGAGGGCAGCACGCCATATAATGGATAGATGATAGAGATGATATCATTACGTAATAAACATACTACTTACATAATCTTTTATAGTGGATCCAAAAAATTCGACGAATTTTAACCAAAACAAACACAAACTCTCAGTTCAAAGTAAGGCCAGCCAAAATGGATCGCAAAAGACTGAGAAAGCCGGTTGTGTGCAACGTTTGCAGAAGACGGAAAATCAGAGTGAGTAATTGCCGGCGGGCTTGTTCAGCCCATTGTTTTGATTTCGCTTTTTGAGATTTAATTTCCCCGAAATTGGTTGACTAACGCGTTTTTGTCTAGTGTGATCGTGGGAAACCGGCGTGCACGTCCTGTAAGAAGTCCGGGATCAGCTCGCAATGTATCTACGAGGAGAACGGCCGCCGGTCGAAGGTCCGTGGTGCTGCTCGTAGTCTGGAAACTACCACTGAGACCAAGGCTGAGACACCTCCTCCTGCTCCTGCTCCTGCTCCTCGGAGGGAAAGAGCCAGTCATTATACCCCAAGAGGTGTTAATAACATCATCAAAGCGGAACAACAGCAGAAGTTGCAACAGCAGCAGGCGCAGTTCCAGCAGCAGTTCCATCTACAAAAGCTTCAACAGCAACATCTGCAGAACCAGATGGCGGCCAAGTACGGTGTCAGCGGTGGTGGTAACAATGTCAATGGTGGCCCTGAGCCTGTGAGTGGAATCAGCACGCCTGAACAGAATGGTATTTGTCTGCCTGAAATACAGCCGCAATTGAATCATCCTATAGCACCTCCAACATATCAAGCTAGTCAGGGACTACAATTGGAATGGGACTACCTGAAGAAAAGAATGACCCAGGTTGAACAAGCTCTAGGATTTCAACCTAAATCGACAGATCCAAGCTCAACTTCTAACCAACTTGACGGTATAAAGACAGAAACAGAAAACGTTGAAAACATAGATCCATCGTTGTTTGAACCAGATGATCTTTTTGCCATTCACTCCAATTTCATTCCACAATCAGAATCTTTGGATCTTTCTTCAAACTCTGCGGGATTGTTCGAAGATGGTTCATTTATCAAAAGAGACAAACACCAAACAATTTTCCAGCTGAACGTAATGCAATATGACGAGGAAATACCCCCTTCTTCTCGAGAGAGAAGAGCACAGAGAGGTAATAAATTTGATTCTTTCCTGGAGAACAAGCACCACAGAGTTGAAGAAGCTTTTAAACACTCACCTACGAGTATTTATGACTTGATTCAAAGAATCACAAAGATTTTCCCAACGAAGAAGATTGTTTGGCTTATGATAGACAAGTTCTTCCACCAGATTGCTGACCCATTGATACCGATCTTAGATGAATTCGACTTCATTGAGCGAATCTCAAAGATCATCGATCCACGTGAGATGGTTGACCAGAAGATCGCTCCAAAAGTTGATATACATGACAATGATCAAATCGTCGACTTGACCTATCTCACAATGATCGTGAGAATTGTCCAGATCTCACTATTAACTACAACTAAGCTGGACAAACAAAGCAACTTTATCTTGAAAAACTCACAAATATCAATCGAGTATGATTCCGTGATCGAGATATTGATGGTGCTGCTACAGAATTTTCAGATTGACACAATCACCAAGTTCACGCTCAAGTCTCTAAATGAATTCTTCAAGCTGAACAGCTTTTACGCCGATGGGAACATCGATACCTCAGTTACTATTCTTGATAAAGACTTGGTCATAGAGGATAAACACCTAGCAAACGCATGGTACAATCAATACTACAACTATAGCAATATTCATGCTCAGAAAGGCCTGCCAATTTTGAATCCACCTGAAGTATTCAATCTGGATCTAGTTATAAAAGAAGGTTCAGACGAGGCGATGAACAACCTTCAGGCAGAATTTTTAAACCAAGCTGATATTAATGATGTTATCACCAAGATCATTTCGAGACTGTGTGCTCTGACAGATGATGGGGTTCCATTCAGTACCATTGATAAACTACTGGAAGAATATGATCAAGTTATTGAATCAAATAATGGTAATTTCCAAAAGTTCAAAAAGTCAATAAATGTCGGTGCCGTTGACAAGATCAAAAGAACTCAAAATCATATCACGTATGTGTTGACGAAGCTGAACGTCTTACAACTATGCATCCTACATCACGAGAATAACAAGCCTAAGGATAAATCCAATCTGTGGAAATACCTAGAACAATATCTTGACATCTTACACATCGGTGTCCAAGATGCACTTGACATTTTAAGAAATTACACAAACTATTTTTACTCAGGATATGAACTTGTCTTGCTTCCAACGCTAAATTATTTCTTTGAGACTATAACGAAAACTCTTCTAAATTGGTATATCAAAAGTGCCATTTCTGGTCATCATAGTTTAGAGACACTGAAATTGATAAGTCGGGTTATTGAAGAAATAAACGGATATCCAACGTTACAAAACTATTTCATCAACTGGAAAACCATCAAAAGAACAAACCTGGTACTGGATCTACTAGCAACAAGTTACGCAAAAGATTCGGACTTTGACATCCTAAACCCTAACCCTGTCATTGATGAAGAAACAATAAAGTTTGATGTCTCTGACCATATCATCTTCAACTCGAACGATTCATCGAAATTCGAAACCAGGATGTCCAAAATCAACAAGGCTTTAAGTTCAGATGATACAGATGATCTAACACTTGAAGAATTCTTTGAAGAGTACGGTATTGAAGAATCACAATTTGACTTGGACTTACTACAATGAACGATGTATTATAGTATAACATAGATTAATAACACCCTGACTGTAGAAATCATAATCTATAGATCGTCAAACTTTCCAATATCGACTTTCTTACTCTTACGCTGTCTCACCATATCTTTCCAATCAGTCACTTCTTCATCTCCACTACTTCCTTCTTCTAATTCAAGATCCCTCTTTTTTGATTCTTTGATTATATTCTTCTCGGAATGCACATCTTTAGCTTGTTTCTTCTTGGACCAGGCAGAGTTGTCATTAGCAACGATTGCTTCTTTCTTCTCTTTTCTCAATTTTTTCTGGATTTCCTTCTTTAGTTCTTCTTGTCTTGTGGTCTCTTGAACCGGATCTTTATACTGGTAATCATCCCACTTAATGTCGAGATCAATGAACCCATCTTTGACCTCCTTAACATACTTGTTGATCTCTGGCATACTTGGTAATCTCAATAAACCGTACATCTTTGCCACTCCAATGTAGTCAAGTTCTTGAAGTCTGAAAATGGAAGAAGCAGTATGTTTCGAGTAGTATCTTGCAAAGGAAACATACGATCTCACAGCTCTGTCATGTCTCATTCTATCAACAAGCATCCAGTCTCTTATTTGTTTATCAAAGATGTCAAGATCTTGTAATTTGGTATCAGCTATCTCCAACTCGTCTAGTTCAGTGTTTCTAACCCTCATGAAATCGACGAAATCCTCTTCTCTACCTTCATTCAGGAACACTATAGCTTGTCCGATTCTACTAGCTCTTCCTGTTCTACCACATCTATGCAGAAAGACATCTGGATCTGTTGGTGGATCGAGTTGAATGACCAAATCGACGTTTTCAATATCAATACCTCTAGCAGCGACATCAGTAGCCATCAAAATTGATTTTTCATTGTCATTAGCGTTCTCGAATGATGCAAGAGTTTTGATACGTGACGGAGTCTTCAATTTTCCATGTAATGAGAAGAACTTAAGTGGCAGGTCGTTCTCTGTGACCAGATGTTTGAATAAGGAATAAAAGTAGTCGACGGATATGCAAGTTGGGAAGTAGACCATGGCTTTTCTGAAATGGTAGTGTTGAAGTATCTGGAATAGCTTCTTTAGTTTATCCTTTGGCTGCACAACGGAAAAGTTCAGCTTTAAAGTGGTAGGTTTGTGGTTCTTAGCATTGACCACAATCTTCATTGGATTTCTCATCCCTGTCTTGTGGAAGTTCTCACTAGCGTTCAAAATTGTCGCACTGAACAGACCGACACGTTTCTGCTTAGGCAAGTATTCAAAGATATTGTTCATCTCTTTGCTGAAGTTCATATCCAGTAGTTTATCTGCTTCGTCTAGCACTAATATTTCACACTTTTTACAACTGACATGGTTATGATGCTGTATGAACTCTGAGAATCTTCCTGGTGTTGCTATTATCACTTGAGGTTTTCTGGTGATGAATGTTCTGAGATCATCCTGTAGGGATTGTATACCACCGACAACAAGTTGTGTTCTAATACTACCTTCTTTAGGATTGAACTTCAGCACTGAATCGAACACTTTTTCAATTTGCATAGATAGTTCTCTTGTAGGACTCAACACAATAACATTGAAGGACTTTCCTGAATTCTCCATGCTTTCCAACTTCTGCAAAATAGGTATGACAAAACTCAAAGTCTTACCGGACCCAGTGACAGCTTCAACAATGACATCTTTATTCTGTAGGAACAGTGGGATGGTGGATGCTTGCACGGGCGTCATTTGCTCAAATCCCATGCTTGAAATTGCATCTGAGAGCCATGGCAGTAGCTCTGCCTTCAGATCGGACCATTTAAGCGACCCTTTACTCATTTTATACTCCTTCACAATACTTAATCAACCACATACTTGATAATGCGGGCATAAATTTTTTTTGTTTATAGTGTGGTGTCCGGGTGTATTTCGCGGAATTATGCGATGAGGTCAAAATTCTACAAAAATGTTTTCGGTGAGTTTGATTGTTGGTTCTGTTGGTTGTTTGTGCTGTTTGTGATCGCGTGGTGCTTCTGTGTGACCGGCTGTGTGACGTGTTATGATAAGGCAGCTTGTGAACCGATTTAATCTATTCAAAATGACCGCAAAACCACAATACGCCGAATGGTCCAAAGAACAACTGATAGCTAAGATTAAAGAACTAGAGTCGACTTCAAGTCCCAAGGAGACTCCGAAAGAGGCCTTGAAAGAAGCTCCAAAGGATAAACCAAAACCACAAAAGACAAAGAACGTACAGAAGAAGCCAAAAGCTTTCAATTTCTCGAAGTTCAATACTAGATTCATCGCATTGAAGTTCAGTTATTTGGGTTGGAATTACAATGGATTAGCGGTACAGAAGACTCCAACTCCATTACCAACTGTTGAAGGTGTGATAATAGACGCATTGAATCGTTGCAAACTTGTTCCATCTATAAATCCTGGAGATTTCAAGTTCAGTAGATGTGGGAGAACTGATCGTGGTGTGAGTGCATTGAACCAGGTCATCTCATTGAAGGTTCGTTCCAACTTGAAGGCTGATGAACAGGTAGATCCGTCAAATGATATCAAAGAGTTCGATTATGTGAATGTCTTGAACGGGCTGTTACCTGATGACATCAAGATCCACGCTGTATGTTTACGTCCACCGGAAGGATTCGATGCTAGATTTAGTTGCACATCCCGTCATTACAAATACTTGTTCCACAAAGCAGACCTAGATATTGGACTGATGCAAGAAGCTGCTTCTTACTACGAAGGACATCATGATTTCAGGAACTTCTGTAAAATCGACGGTTCTAAACAGATAAACAACTTCTTCAGAACTATCAAAAAAGCACAGATCGAAAAGGTCGATGATGAGTTTTTCGTATTTGATCTTGAAGGAACTGCTTTCCTCTGGCATCAAGTGAGAAACATGATTGGAGTGTTGTTCCTCGTTGGCCAAAGATTGGAGTCCCCAGAGATCATCAAACACTTATTGGATATTGAGAAATACCCAACCAGACCATTGTTTGAGATGGGATCTGATCTACCGTTGGTGCTATATGATTGTAAATTTCCTCCAATGGAGTGGATTCAAGGCAGACCAACAGTGAGAAATGAACGCACTTTGACAACCTTGTATGCAAACTATGTTGAGAACAGAGTCAAGACCCAGATCAGCAAGTACATGATGGAGATGTTCCCACCACTAATTCAAGACAACAATAACGAACATAGAGTGAGGATCAACCTCGGAGATGGTGTCGGTAGAATCGTGGGTGAGTATGTTCCATTGGCCAAAAGGGAAAGAATGGAGGATTTCGAAAGCGTCAACGAAAGATGGTTGAAGAAACAGAAGAACTAGGCTTTGTTGTACATAATGAATTTGATGAACGTATCAATGAACATGACTTCCGTAGATGGTACAATAAGCTTGGTTCCAAACGAGCGAAGGGTTGTTCGCAGCTCGTCGTAGTTTGGGCTCTTGATCTGATATTTGGACATGTTGATGTGCGTGTTCTTGGAGTCAACAGAGAAACCTTCATATCTTGATGAATCCAAATATATCACCAGATCACCATCGTTCAACTCACTGTTCATCTCGATGTGCTCTAGCTCCTTGAGCAGTAGCTCAATGTATAGCTTGTTGACCAGTACCCAGTTGCTATCATTCCACCTGACACTGGACGTGCTGGTTGTGTTTGTGTTATCGCTGAGAAGATCCAAACTTGCAATTCTAGGGAAGTTCTTCTTGTTGACCTTCTTTAAGAATGTCACTTTATTAGCACAGTAACTATTACTAGCACCATCTATCCCATCAACGTTGGGCACGAGCGACAATGAATCGTCTGCTGGATTCTTTACTAAGGATAATTTCAGGAGAAGATCTCGAGGAAAGGCCAAATATCGTGATGTTCTGTCTATTCTCGAAGGAGATGCCATGATTCTGGCATAATGGTTTGCTTTTAGATGTTCAATATTTGGGATGTTGACGTCCCTCAAAATCCTGGGTTTGCCATTGAATTTGTAAAGATGCGTAAAAAGCGGCGATGTGTGTTTCTGAGACGGTGACAGCAGCTTCAATGGCCTCATTTGGTGGGTTCGTTCGTGCCTGGTTATTTACACATACTTGATTTTGTTCGGTCTCCAGAAAATCTTTCAAAAAAACGTTGAGAAATTACACCACTTTTGCATAACGTTATCAATCTTCATCATTTGAGACATCTCTCTTAGCTTTGAGCACCAAATCCTCGAGGATATCACCAAATAACACCATTGATTTATGAACTGTCCCGGTTTCGCACGTCTTTTTCTGATTCATATAACCCAAACTGCACCTCATCGCAAACATATATAGAGTGTGCACTGGACACATTAAATAAAGCATGACACAGTCCCGAATCTTCAGCATGATACGCCAGAGTGCCTCTGTCCAGACCGCATTCAGAAAGACAATGGGCTCCATAGCGTCTCAAGTGATGATTCTCACATCGGCTCATAGTTCATCTCATCCAACGCATCATCTTCATTCAGCACAGACAGACCAATTCAAAGGTGCCACTTTATCTAGTGTCGTTTCTCTATCGATGGATCCTCATCCATTACTTCAGTTCAACTTGAAAGTTCCGAGCTTCACGTCTGAAAGTCTGCATCATAATGGGATGATGGCATTGCATGTCTTATATCCTTCCAAAGAATCCAGTGAATTAGCAAGATCGTTCAGCAGGAATGGTTCTGTCATAAATGGGAAGTTTGTGAGCTCATCACCCTTCAAAGGACTCATGAAAGGCGATGATTACGAATACTACGAGAATAGGAAAGGCTTACTACTGCCGGTGCTGAAGAAAGTGTCAAAGATAATGATCTGCGTGAAGAAGAAAGTCTTGAAAGTACAAGATCATGAGATCTGGATCGTACAGGTGACGGATGTGCTAGAAGGGGATAAAGTTGATAAAGAAGGTGGACTGCTCAATTATAATAGAAGGTTCCACAATGTCGGTGAAGAAGTTGAGTGATGGTATTTACTGAAATGAAATCTGCAATATGTGTCTCATAACTCCATTATATATATTAATTTTCTATATCATGTCTGAACGCCATTTCTCAGTTGTTCATTCTCGGTCTGTAGTCTCATGACTTCACTTTCTTGCTTTTCGATCTCGATCTTGAATTCATTTAGCAATGCGTTTCTCTTTTCTGCTCTCTTGGTTCTCTGAACCAATCTCGTTGCGAGTTCACGTTGACAGAGCTCGTTGGTTTCTTGCTCAAACTTCTCGACTTCAGATTGGAGTCTTTCAAATTTGGCTGTTACCTTCTCTTTCTTCGACAAACCTGTTTCTATTTCATTATTGAGTTCTTTTAGTTGATCTCTCTTGATAGATAATCTTCCATTGAAAGCGTTTCTGAAATTTTGATAGTTTCTTGCAGCTAAATCGAACTTTCTCTTTTCAACTGCATAGACTTCTGAAACCTCGTTCTCCTCAGTTTCAACTTTGGACAGTTCAGTCTCAATTTTGGAGATGTCTTCTTCAACCTGTTTGACAGACGATCTCAATGACAGGACTTTCTTCCAATTCTTCTCGTCATTCTTATCACTGTTTCCAATTTTGGCCTTCAATAATTCAATATCTTGCTTATAGGCACTAATCTTTTTACTGATTTCCTTCTTAGTCTTTTTCAGTTTCGTTCTTTCTTTATTTAAGTTCTCATTCGTGGTGACAAGACTGCCTCTTAATGTTGTCAGAGGAGATAAAGGTTTTCCATTGGTGTTGTTATGATTGTTGCTAGAAAGATCTTCACCATTGGAGTTAACAGTGCTGACAATCAAATCATCGATCAAAATGATTTTCTTTTGACCATTTTCATCAACTTCTTCAGTGAGAAACTGTATGTCGTATTGTGACAAAGGTGTCAAACCACCAACAATGAAGTACTGTTCACCTTTGTAGCCACCACTCAAAACTTGATACCAGATCAATCCATTGACTCTTATCACAATGACATCTTTGAAATGGTCAAAATTTTTGAGCTGGAAGCCTATCAGAGTTTCACCAATGTAGTCAACGAAAATCAAGATCTTTTCTCTTCTATAGCCGTCTTCATAATTTCGTAGTTCATCAACGTCATATTTACAGACGGTATCCGACAAGACCAGTGCATTGTTGTCACCTTCATTCATTTGAACACTTCCGCTATAAACATCCTTTCTGGAAGTCATTGCTTTCATGGTACCAATTAACGACCATAAAGGTTGAGTAGATTTAACAGAATTTTTAGGCTTTGTGAAAGAACTTCTGCAAAAAACTTCAAAATTATCTTGAACGATCGAGGATGTGGAAACCAAGTCTTCATTAACCTTCGTCATCAATGGATACGAAGCAGGAGCTTGGTCAAGTTCATCAACCTGATATATGGGATCAAATATCAAGCTAGAGCCCGAAATCTCTTCAGGTAGCTCAATTTCAACCAGTTTCAGATTTTTCTCTTCTTTCTCTTTATTCAACAAAAATGTACTGAATGGGGAATAGAACAGGTCTTGATCATTGACACTGGTTAGTTGATTGATGCTTCGTGAAATGAAATTGTTGCTTGTGCTTGAAAATGCCATCAGAATAACATGAACAGATAACAAGAGGCTTAATGCGCTAAGCGTATCCAATCCATAGCATAATAATGTCCCTCGATCTAGGTGGGTTAGGCTGGACCTCAATATTCTCAGATTTTCAGGCTTCAGAAGAGTAGTGATGTTAGAAGGTGTTGTTTTGGGCAAGTATGGGAATATATCTAGCGTAGACAGATGGTCCGAGTCATTTCGCAGTGAATCATGTGCGCTTTTGGCAGCATATTCGGCTATAGCCACAGATATGGTTGCAAAAATAGAGTTGAAGGAACTGTTCCCACAGAGGGTGGCCGCAATTATACTATCAGCCAACATCACAGCGTATCTGGTGGATTTTGGCATCACTAGCTTCAAAGCTAAAGAGATAACACAATCGATGGATATTATGAGCAACAAATGACCAAAATACTGTGTGAGTTCAGGTTGATCTTTGGTAACAGCACTTGAGCTAGAAGCGAGATTGGGATGGTGATGTGAGGAAGACTCAAATAGTCTGGAAAACAGTCTTGATGCAAATTTTCTGGATGATGAGGTGAGAATAAATAGCGCCAACACACAAAAGGCCAGCGGTGCCGGGAGTGACAAGAGCACAACTAGTAGGGCGACAGTGTCCTTGAGTGACTGGTTCGGTATGATGTGTTTTGATGACTCCATTTGGACAGCACCCACGGTATTCTATGAGACAAGCTGTGTTATTGTGGTGTTTGTCCAGTTAATCACGATCGAGCACAGCGCCAACAATTAAGGCAGAACAAAAATGACAAACGAGGGGATCTGCTCCGGGATCTGTGGTATGGAGTCTTGTCACAGCAACGTAAAGTTACCACTCTTTAATCAAAGGAAAATTGAGGTCGCTGTGTTTTGATTTGAAATATGACTATTTTTTTTTTCATGAAGACCGAGGCCACTTTATTTGTTATTGCACTAAATTTCAAAGCCCAGGTCCCGCTACTCTACTAAATATTTCGCGAAATTGCATCTGTGTAACGCTTATAGCGGGCGTTTTTAGAAGGCATTATGATCTAATGAACAGTTTGAGGATTGATGATGGGAGCTATGGGTATTATGGGGAACTGTTTGTGGTGATTTCCCCTACTCATTGGAGTCGTTTGTATCGATTTCGATGCCAGTAGAACCAATTTGAAACGTCCAGTCAGCTTTATGATATTCAAATATGGGACACATACTGGGCCGCAAAAATAGTAGTATTAGCTATATTATATTGGTTTGGCTAGTGCTGGAGCACAGTATCTTTTCAGATCGTATAAAGGAAACCTACAAACTGGGATCGTGATGGACTGTAGTACTGTGTAACTACTTCCCGTACTCATGAAACACTTCCCTATATACTTTAAGGATTGCAGCTATGCGAGTAAAGACAGAACTACGAGGATACAGGCACGTTGAAATCGATCATGAAAAATCGTGTCCATTGTGCTGCATATCGACAAGTTTCAAATCACATCAATGAAGAGTGGTGACCTTTCAACTCTACCGCGAAAACATGTCTTTGATAACCTGCTCCTCAAATAGAGCATAGCAAAGAGCTGCACTCAAAGCCTGAAAATAATAATCAGAGTTTAAAATTTAAATCAATGTTAGAAGTTGTCGATGTTCGAATATTTTTATTTCTGCACCGCAAAACACAAAGACAAAGCTCGCGGGAGCCGGATGGAATATCTCGCTGGTAAATTTCCTTTTGCGAACTTAAATTATCGGCATTAATTTGTGCATATTCCGCATAACTGTCACAATTTGAAACGTATTTCCGCTTCAGACCTCTACAAATTACAACTTACATCTAGTACTGCAAATCACTTTCTGCAGTTCCACAGGAATATGTGTAACCTTTATTTATCTCTTTTCCAGATCACCGCGCACGAAAATGAGAGACAACTTGTGGCACGAGCAGCTTCGTTGCTTGTTCACTGTGCACGAAAATGAGAATCAACTTGTGGCACGAGCAGCTTCGTTGGTTGTGGTCTTTGCGGGGCAACATTATACAGCTTGTTTCATGATTTGATTCGTCGAAGACATAACTGATAACACTCATGATCGTCCCTCACGGATCATGATGATCAGCGCATGATGGGTGATATTCAGGTTCAAATTTTGGTCCGAAGATCTGCTATCAATCATGAATTCATGATGTTTGAAAAAAGTAGATGTGAAGAAGACTCCAGAGCTCGACTCACGAGCAGAGCACAACTAGTTCTTAGATGGTGTTGAATGGAGTATTTGACTTTAGCACAGCTAGTGTACAGAGAGTAATAACTAAATCATGATACACCGCTGCAGTGTGCTCGTTTCTTAGTAAATTGGGGGTACCTCAAGCAATATTATCAGAAAAACGATCGCTCACGAGTAGGGAACTCGTCCCCCCTGGCCATGCTCCTGAGCCATCGGCTCTGCAATCGACTACAATTGAGTCTGCCAAATGTCAAACCATAGATCTTGGTCCAAACCTAATCATCTGGTTAATAAAATACATCTTACAGTCACTGTGAGATCTATCCATAGACAGTAGCTCTAAGCTTGTACCAAATAATATCAGACTATCAACTCCCGGCTGGCCATGAGCAGCCAATTTCTTGAAGAATCCTTTTCACAACTCATTATCGAAAGTTGCTCGCTATTCGATCGTAGTAACGTTGTAGAAGCCAGTAATGACACATGGTGTAATGAAATCTTGAAACTCACTAAACTTTCCACTGCAGCTTGACTTGACTTTGTGCCATCTTGGTAATTTATTCGACCAAGTTTGTTTCAAGTTATGCGGGTTTCTGCCAAACCCGAATTTTATTGCATCTACACAACCCAATTTGATCTATGAGCTTGGAAATCTGGCAGTAGCCCCATTTGGGATTGAATGGGCTCAAAGTCACTTTTAATCTATTCCACAATGCAGGCACTTTGCGAGAGGTAGCTTCATGTCACTAGCATCTATATAGGAGGGATGGGTATCTATATGTCGTCTTTGTAGTGAAAGATAGACACCGAATAAAGATCCTAACCAGCCGGGGCAACATCCAGCCTGCCCGAAACGGAAAATCCGCACAGCGTACGTTGCCTGCGTTTGCTTGAAATGCAGCTTCACGTACGCGAGACGACATCCCAACGTTATTTTGTTTTCGAGTGGACCCCCAACTCGCTAAGCTAGAAGTTACCAGTCGACTCACAATAAGACAAATATAAAGCTGAAACCACCCGCCGTTTCTTCTGATTAGCGAGCATGAAGGTCACTAGAGAAGCATCATAGAAACAATGGAGCTGCGTTTAAGAACACCAAGTCCAAAGATCGAATACCCTGTAAAGAGACCAAACAGTCTCTCATCCAAAATGACAAAGATGTTTGGTAGTTCCACCTCAATGCGAATGGCTAAACGGTCCAAGTTACCCACGCCTCTCCAATTGGACCAGTTCACACCACCGCCAACAATTCAACAGAAGAAGATACAACGCCTTGAATCTCCTGGCGAGTTCCTTTCCACATTGAACGGCAAGAGTTTCGATAACATCATCAACAACCACAACAACAAGAGCATCACAACAACAGTCTTCGACGTCGACTCACCATCATACAAACAATCCACTGGTAGGAAACTACGGAGTCAAAAGAAATCTATTATCAACGAAATCTGTTCTATCTGTGAGGAATCAATTACTACAAAACTCGCTGGAGAGAAAACGGTGGAATTAGAATGCGACCATCAGTGTCATTTCAATTGTTATCTGATCATGTCAAGCAAGGAAGATCTAGATGAATATCCTATCTGCTCACTGTGTCTAGAGCCTTCCAAACCAAGAGACGAGGATATGCTGCAAGAACTTCAGACAAGAATCCTTGTTCAGGATGATAGCCCAATAGAATCGAAACACACCTTTAGAACTAGCACACCAACAATCAAACAGCATGCTAACTATTTGGCCAGTCCAATTGAAGACTGCCGTCTACCAGAGGCTCCATCCAGTGGATTCAGACCTAACCTCCTTAAGGATGTTTCGACTCCTTATACACCACAAGACCAAATGACCAACAACTCACACATGAATGGCTTCCATCCTCCAAACTCAGGTTCGAGAAAAGTCAGCACAGCTTCAAGCTCATCAACGTCTACATCTTCAAGAAAGACGGTTAGTCCAGTGAGATTGAACAGTGAGAAGAAGAGCATGACGAAGTACAGTGCAGATGATCTGATCAAGCCAACTGTTAACATCATATCTGAGTACAGCAAACATTCAATCAACGATAACGTCTCCAAGTACACCATTAGCAGCTTGGTAAATATCTTCACTAATGAATTCACTGATGATGATTTAGCAGCACAGAGACAGTCCTCCAGTGAGCTGGAACTCAAGCAGCAGATCCATGATTTCGTGGTGGACCAGCTAACCAGAAATGTTTCTGATTCTAAAGGATTGACCTTCAAGACTTTGCCATTCCTGCAATTGTTTGACTTCATAGAGATTAGTTTGGATGGTGAGAGCTGGGAGTTTGTCCACAGTTTCATATTCAAGGATGTTTTGATTTTGATCAACGAAGAATTCAATGCTATCATTGGTACTGTTCAAATTGGGCAACATTTCACAGACTCAGTGAAGTTATCAGATCATGTCGTTCAACTATACTTCAGCTCAACTACACTTCCTGAACTACAAATCAAGTCAACAAACAAAATCCTTATAACCAAATGGGATGATTACTTCCAATATAAGATCAAGAAAAGTGACTATACTATTCCATTGATTCAAACAACTACAAATCTATGGGATATGATCACTGTGTCGGATGATATCAAGATCCCTCCAGAGATCATTAAATTCAACGAATTGACTTCAAAGGGATTAGACTTGCCTATACAACTGATCAAATCCATCATCCCAAGACCTCAAAAGTTAAGATTGAATCTGGTGATAGCCCTTCAACTTCATAACTATACAGATTTACCAAACGATGAATATCTAGAAAGTCTGAAGCTGATTGTGCAGAATGTTCTTGACTCACTGGATGATAGCGACAGATTAGGTTTGGTCTTGATTGGAAGAGATTCATCAAGAGCTCCAAGTTATATCAAAAACAGTTTCATTGGTATGATCAACGCAAAATGGGATGGTTGGGTCGAGCTATTAAGTGAGTTGGAGACATTTGATGATCCACACTACGAAGAAACAATCGACAAGACTGAAGTCTTTGATAAGACACTCGAGTCAATCAACACATTGATTTCTACGATACCTGACCTGACCGTTGATAGTTTGAAAACCAATGGTATCAATAAGATATTGATGGTTAATAATGGATGGAAAGGAAGTGACAAACACGTGGAGGAATCGAACCAACTGAACACACTTGTCAAGAAGTATGATTTCAGCTTACATCAAGTTGTTATCAATGAGAATTATGATTCATTCAATGAAAAAATGATTGAGAGAGCTTCTGATATTAATGGTCTCAGATGTTTCCACTTTGAAAGATTCGATTCATATGACCAATTTATACCACAGATCAAGAGCTGGGTTACAGAATTCAAGAGGGTTTTAATCCCAACGATGAGTCTGAAGTTTGAAGTTTATAATAAAAGGTACATCAGCTTCATGAATGATGTTAAATCTATCCAGGTCGAGTTGAAAGACTTGGGAGATGGATATTACAAGAGTTTATCTACTGATGTTGAGCTGAACATCCCAAAGCTGCTGGACAGCTTGAAGTTTATTCCAAGAGCCGGTGAGTTCATCGAGATACCTGTCTTCAAGATGACCTATTCATACCTCAACAAATCGATCACGAAAAAGTTCACTACAAAATTATCATTAAGCCATGCTTCTACCTTAGTTTCAGGCCAAAAAGATTCTTTGAAGTCCCCAACCGAAGCTCAAAGTATCTCGGTTTCGAGAGAGAGCAAATACATTGATATCCCACTATTACCACCGTTGTCATCCTTCAAGGATTCAATATTTGTGAAGAAACAGATAGAAACATTGGTCATTGAAGTGCTTAATGATTCAGTGAAACTCGCAGAAGATCCTGAAAGTATTGTGGATGAAGTGATGCCAATTCAAGAACTCATCACTCTTATCTTTGGAATGATCAGAGGATGTTCAACAAACTTGATGGAGTTTTACAAACAGTCAAGATTCCAGAGATACAAGAACTTCACTAATTATATCAATGAGATGATCAAGAAGTTGAATGCTGTCAAAGGTAACACGGTCTTAATGAAGGATATGATTTATAAACTTCAGTTAGAAGAAGCACTATGAGCGAATTCACGGATAAATCAATTTAATTACCCGCCTTGTAGTAATCAAATTGTTCTAGCCGTGGCTTACAAATTTTTCGCGCTCTTTCAAAAATCTGGCCAATCAGCGAGCGTAAAGTTACAGTTTTGTCATCATAATAGTAGCCTGTTTCTCGAAGAAGCATGAGGTGCGTCGTCTAGAGTGTTCTTTGATTAACAATGATGGCTACAGTCTTCGGAGGAGATGCAACACTGACAAATAAGTGACGTGTTTTTCATGTGGTGTACTCTGACGGCCTGTAATTTCATCCAGCATTTATCAGAGATGTGGGTCAGGTATATAGTGCACTGCATCTTCCCCATTTTTGACTTGAAAGTTGGCTACCCGTTTCTTTCGGACTTCAATATAACTTGATTAATCAACGAATCAATCAATCAGTGATCATCAATATGGCTTCAGTGGTAATAAACTCAGCTAAGGCTTCATCCAAGCCTATCAACAGAAGATTATGGTTCAGTGTGTTAGCCACCGCTTCGATAATTGGTGGTACTTATTACCAGAACCAGAATAACAAAAACACACCACCAACGTCTAATTCTAGAACTTTATTAACAGGAGCTGCACCATTAGCTGCCTACCTGGCTGATAAGAAGAGTGCACATGATCAAGGTGAATACCAAAAGGTTTACAATGCAATTGCATCAAAGATTCAAGAATATGATGGATATGATGAAGGTATTGGCTTCGGTCCAGTCTTGGTTAGATTAGCATGGCACCAGTCTGGTACCTATACCAAAACTCCAGGTTCCGGGTGTCCAGTGACTCAATTGAAGAATGATGATGGTACTTTCGGTGTTGGTGGTTCATATGGTGGTACGATGAGATTCTCAAAGGAAGGTGGAGATCCAGCAAACAATGGTTTAGTAAATGGTAGATGGTTATTAGAACAAGTTCAAAAGGATTATCCATGGATTTCTCATGGGGATTTATACACTCTTGGTGGTGTTGTTGCAATCCAAGAGATGGGAGGTCCAAAAATCGGATGGAGATCAGGACGTGAAGATCTAGACGAAAGATTCCAACAGAATAGTAAATTACCAGATGCTTCCAGAGATGCTGATTATGTTCGTGGCTTATTTGCAAGAATGGGATTCAATGATCGTGAAGTTGTCAGTTTGATTGGTGCCCATGCATTAGGTTCTTGTCATGTTGTTGCTCCAGGTATCCCAGATGAAGAAGGTGAAGAAGGCCCAAGTACAGGACCAGGTAGTGGATACACTGGTAGATGGACTGCATCTCCAAATGTCTTCACTAATGAGTTCTTTAAGTTATTATTGAGTGAAGAATGGAAGGTAAAAGAATGGAGTGGACCAAAACAATTCATCAACAAAGATGACTTGATGATGTTACCAGCAGACATTGCATTAACTGAGGATGCTTCATACTTGAAATATGTCAAACAGTACGCAGCTGACCAAGATTTGTTCTTCAAGGACTTTGCAAAAGATTTCCAGAAACTATTAGAACTCGGTATAGACTTTTCTGATAAGACATCATTCTTCTTCAAGACCTTGGATGAGCAGTGAACCTAAAAACTCTTATTTATATTCATTTATTTAGACATATTTATAACTAAAAGCAATGTCATACATAGAATTGTGATAAAATATTATGTAAGCCAAGCTCGAAAAATCAGTTCCCATTTTTAGCCGGGCGCGTTTTATAAAAATTTTGAATTTTGATCGAATAGCCGATGCTCGCAATTTGGAAATTTATGGAAACTGGAAAAATACCCGGGCCATCGAGGCATCGATTTTTTAGACTGCTGGCTGGCCCAACGTCAAATATTAGCTAGCATTCAGCAGCTAAATTGGGTATGCCCGCGCTGAGACTGACCGGTGACAGTGGTGTCTTGATGTGTCCTAAACCCTCTGCCCGCCTAGAACTGCTCCAGACAGACCCACTCACAAAACACCAACTAACAATGAACAACTAACAATAAGCCAATGAACCACGGCCCACAACTCACCAGTCACTACAACAGTACACCACAACGGTCCACAAGTCACAATAGCGCAGTATCTAATGACGGCCCTTTTGTCCATCCAACGGCCAAAACTGCAATTTGATCTGACGTTTTTGTGCTGCGTCCCGGTTTTCCCCTTGTAATACATCAGGACACCGCGCGAAGATTGTTTAGCGCTCTGTGTCACTGACTCTGACCAACGAAATTTGATATAAATACCCCAGAAAACACCTTTTTTCCACCCGTTAATAGAATGCTCACAAGACTTTTCCACACAAGCTCTACTCCACGAAACATGTCTGCCACCCAAAGATTGTCCCAGCTGTCCTCCCACATGACTTCCTCAAAGTCACAGTCATTGGCTCCTGTCAACCCATACAAAATCACCGTCATCGGTTCTGGTAACTGGGGTACAACCATTGCTAAAGTCGTTGCTGAAAACGCTGCTTTAAGACCACATTTGTTCCAACATCAAGTTGACATGTGGGTCTTTGAAGAAAAGATCAACGGGGTTAACTTGACTGAGATCATTAACACCAAACATGAAAACGTTAAATACTTGCCAGGTATCAAATTACCAGAAAATTTACACGCTGAACCATCCATCGCCAAAGCCGTTGAAAACGCTGATTTGATCATCTTCAACATTCCTCATCAATTCTTACCAAGAATCGCTAAACAATTGAAAGCTGCCACCATTAAACCATACGCTAGAGCCATCTCTTGTTTGAAAGGTCTAGAAGTCACCAAACAAGGTCCAAAATTACTATCAACCTACATCACTGAAAACATTGGTGTCCACTGTGGTGCCCTATCCGGTGCTAACTTGGCCCCAGAAGTCGCCAAAGAAAAATGGTCTGAAACCACTGTTGCTTACAACTTACCAGCCAACTTCCAAGGTCACGGTAAAGATATCGACAGAGCCATCTTGAAAGCTGCTTTCCACAGACCATACTTCCACGTCCGTGTCATTGAAGATGTTGCCGGTGTTTCTTTAGCCGGTGCCTTGAAAAACGTTGTCGCTCTAGGTGTCGGTTTCGTTCAAGGTGTTAACTGGGGTGATAACGCTGCTGCTGCCATCCAAAGATTCGGTTTGAATGAAACTATCAAATTCGCTGAAGTTTTCTTCCCAGGTGAAACTTCTTCCGATACTTTCACCAAAGAATCTGCCGGTGTTGCTGATCTAATCACCACTTGTGCTGGTGGTAGAAACGTTAGAGTCGCCAAACACATGGCCATCACTGGTAAGAGTGCCCAAGAGACTGAAAAAGAATTGTTGAACGGTCAATCAGCTCAAGGTATCATCACTGCCAAAGAAGTCCATGAATTGTTGGAATACAAAGGTTTGACCAAAGATTTCCCATTATTCGAAGCCATCTACCAAATCGTTTACGGTACTGAAACCATTGAAAGATTGCCAGAATTAATCGAAGACGATGACTTATAAACAGCTCATTAATACTAGATAGATTCCTGTTTGACCTTTCATTGTCCTTTTCAGTTCGTTCCTTTTTGTGATCTCTATAGATATTTAGATGATTTTGTAAATGCCATTATGAGTAATGAGTCTACAATCACGTCTGTAAGAAATACGCAATAGACTAGTAGTTGATTGTTCATCTGCTTATCAATTACTAATAACTTGAAGATTATGTAATTTTTATGTATGTACTGCAAAAATCTGTTCTTTATACTTTCATATAACTTGCTATTAATCTGTCCTGGTTTCTGATCTCTGTGTTCACCAGATCTCTGCACAACCTCTCCAGACTTTTGTAATGGCAAGATCAGTAAGAGTCAGTGCGAGAAACGGCGATAAAAATGCGTCTGATTCGACGGAATCTGACTCAGCTTTGCCACTAATCAATGGTGGTGGCGGATTCATCATAGATGATCCAGCTCTGAAGAGAAAGAAGAGAAACAGAGCCAGCAGGACAGCAAAGAAGGTCAAAGTGGTTTACGCCGAGGATTCGGATCCTGAGGCTCTCGGTGACGATGGTAGTGAAGAAGATGTTGTTCAAAGCTCGAGTAGAAGAAATAGAAGGTCTGCCACTAATGCGAAGAGAAGACTGAAAGCTATAGAAGATGATTACGAGGAGTATAATGACGACAAAGATGATGATTTCAAAGAAGATGGTGAACTAGAAGATGAAGACGATGACATAGTCATTATATCGTCTGCTAAGATAGAGAGAGATGGAACACCGGATAATCCCATCAGCTTCTCCGAACTCTCAGATCTCGAATTAGAAGCAGTTGAAGTGAAAGGTCAAGACTCTGATACACCTTTAGCTGATACACAACCAAAGAAGAAGAAAGCACCTGCAAAGAAAAGAGCACCCAAAGCAAAGAAACCTAAAATACCATATCATCAACGTATCACTACAAAACTGTTCGAGTTCCACGAAGATCTGATAGATGTTTTCCCAAATCTCAATAACACGAAACCGATCGTTCCAGAGAGAGCTGAACAACCTCCAGGAATGGGCCTTGAACTGTTACCTTTCCAACAAGAAGGGTTGAATTGGTTGATGAGACAAGAGGCTAGTATTTACAGAGGTGGGATTCTAGCTGATGAAATGGGTATGGGTAAGACCATCCAAACGATTGCGTTGTTCTTGAGTGATAGAACGAAAAGACCAAATCTGGTCGTTGCACCAACTGTTGCTCTTGTTCAGTGGAAGAATGAAATTTTACAACATGCAGGTGATAACTTATCTGTTGCAATGTTCCATGGTGCTAATAGATCTCAAGATGCAGAGGAACTAGGATCTTTTGATGTGATATTGACAACTTATGCAGTATTGGAGAGTGTTTACAGAAAGCAACATTATGGATTCAAGAGAAAAGGAACAACAGTGAAGGAAGCATCTGTATTACACAGTATTCCATTTCATAGAGTTATTTTGGATGAAGCACATAATATCAAGGATCGTCAAAGTAATACTGCAAAAGCTGCTAACTTGCTAAACAGTCAGAAACGTTGGTGTTTGTCTGGTACTCCATTACAGAATAGAATTGGTGAGATGTACTCACTGATTAGGTTTTTAGACATAGAGCCATTTGGACAATATTTCTGCACTAGATGTCCATGTCGGTCGAAGACTTGGAAGTTCTCAGACTGGAGACATTGTGATGAATGTGGACATATGCCAATGCAACATACCAATTTCTTCAATCACTTTATGCTGAAGAACATTCAGAAATTTGGTATCGAAGGTGAAGGGCTGACTTCATTTCAAAATATTCAGGCATTATTGAAAAATGTGATGTTGAGAAGAACTAAATTGGAAAGAGCTGATGATCTAGGATTACCACCAAGGGTCGAGGAGATCAGAAGAGATTTCTTCAATGAAGAGGAAAGAGATCTATACCAAAGTTTGTACTCGGACTCCAAGAGAAAGTTTAACGAGTACGTCGCAGAGGGTGTTGTGTTGAATAACTACGCCAATATTTTCACTCTTATCACTAGAATGAGACAATTGGCAGATCATCCTGATCTCGTGTTGAGAAAAGTCCATTCGAATAAAGACTTGCCAGAAGGACTGAGTGGTGTTGTTGTGTGTCAACTATGTGATGATGAAGCTGAGGATCCTATTGAAAGTAAATGTCACCACAAGTTCTGCCGGATGTGCATCAGAGAATACACTGAAAGTTTTGGTGGGGATACGGAAAAGTTGGAATGTCCGGTATGCCATATCGCATTGAGTATTGACTTACAAGGACCTGCCATTGAAGTAAACGCTGATAATTTCAAGAAAGGTTCAATCGTGAATAGAATCAAGATGGGTGGTGAATGGAGATCATCAACCAAGATTGAAGCCCTTGTGGAGGAGCTATATAAACTGAGAAGTGATAAACAGACAATTAAATCTATTGTGTTCTCCCAGTTCACCAGTATGTTAGATCTAGTGGAATGGAGACTGAAAAGAGCAGGATTCCAGACCGTGAAACTACAAGGGTCAATGACACCTGCCCAGAGAGACAACACAATTAGATTTTTTATGGAGAACGCTAACGTTGAGGTATTCCTTGTCAGTTTGAAAGCTGGTGGTGTTGCTCTAAACCTGTGTGAAGCTTCACAAGTGTTCCTGATGGATCCATGGTGGAATCCATCTCTAGAAATGCAAGCTGGGGGAAGAATCCATAGAATCGGTCAATATAGACCAGTGAAAATCACTAGGTTTTGCATTGAGGACAGTATTGAGGCAAGAATCATCGAACTTCAGGATAAGAAGGCAGATATGATCAATGCCACTATAAATCATGATGATGCTGCTATTAGTAGACTGACTCCTGATGATTTGCAGTTCTTGTTCATGAATTGATGCTATCGGGGCCGGATAAGGAAAAATTGGTATATAGAAATGTAATTATAGCTTTGATTTCAATACGTGCACTTCGTAGATTCATCAAGGAACAGTTACATGTGGGTTCTCTAATTATGTATGTAATGAAAACTCTAAACAACGTAAAAATCAATATCTAAATCAGTTAGCACTTCCACGAGCACCAGCACCTGAAGTGATAAGGTTAAATTGGGTCTCAGATAGATTAACTTCAGGTAATTTCTCACCTTGACCAGTTGGTTTTGGTAAGAAACCAATCTTGACCAAGTAAGCGATGTACACACCTAGCAAGTCTTCTGTTATACCTTTACCTTCGGAGACATCAACACCGGTCCATTGAGCGTCTTTCTTCAAAGAGGTACGGGCATTGGTGTCATCTAGTTCTGGGGCTTTAGTATCATTTGGTAAATCATCAAGAACGAAATGTAGTAATGGGTATAGAGCACTTTCATGAGTACCTTCCATGACATATTTCTCTAGGGATTTCTTCCAAACGATGTAATCATCGAGTTTCAATTCGTATCCGTATTTGACCAAGGCACCAACATATTGGATGAAAGTGACTCTTGGATGACCAGTGACTTGAACAACTGGTAGCTCATCATCTTTTGGTGGGTTCAAGGCGGAAGCAACAACGACTCTTGCAACATGATCAACTGGAACCATATTGATAGTGTTGTTGATGTTTGGGTAAACACCAAGTTCAATACAACCTTTCAGGAAACGTAGCAAGAAATCATCAGTGTTCGAAGAACCAGTTTTTGTTTCACCGGTAACATAACCTGGTCTGATAATTGCACCTCTTAAACCACGTTCACCGGCACGTCTGATGATATATTCAGCAGACCATTTACTTTGACCGTAACCACCACCTAAACCATAAGCTGAACCTTGAAGATCATCAGATTCTGGAACACCAGCACCACCCTTTGAAAGTGATTTATCGGACAACTCAACAAAATGTTCGGTATCTAATGTAGAAGTGGAGGAAACAAATGAGAAGATCTTAGCTTTACCTGAGGCAGCCATGTTCAAGACATTAATGGTACCAATGACATTAGCATCACGAAGTTTCTCATATGGATAAACCCAATGCACAAGAGCACCATTATGGACAATAACATCAATTTCATTAGTCAAAGATTCCCATGCTTTTTCAGGTAGGCCAAAGTTTTCTTTGGATAAGTCACCCAACACAACTTCGATTCTTGACTCGAACTCATCTTTCCACACCCCGTATGTCAAACTGGCTTGTTTCACTCTCTCAAAACCTTTCACTTTATCAGCAGCACGAGCATGAGCGTACACTTTAATGTTTGCATTACGTGACAATAGATCACTAACGATGAAAGAACCGAGGAAACCAGTAGTACCGGTGACAAAGACGTTCAATGGTTCACCTTTCACAATCGGTTTTCTGGATTTGTATGATTCCTTCAATAATGTCTTTGATAGATCTTGAGCATCTTTGTAGTAATCAGCAGTTTTCTCACCTTCATCAGCTTCTTGAGCTTCAGCACCCGATAACAAAACATCATCATTTGATCTAACACGATCGATTTCTTTAGCGAATGCTTTAATGGTTGGGAATTTGAAGATTGTACCCAGTGGTAGATCAATGACGAATTGTTTTCTCAATTCAAAGATCATTCTGGTGGCTAGGATGGAATGTCCACCAAGATCAAAGAAGGAATCTTCTGGTGTTGTGCTTGAAGGACGTTGTGGTAGAACACTCAACCATAGATCACGAACTTTAGCTTCGGTTTCAGAGAATAAAGAGTCATCTTGATCCACACTAGAGTGTTTGGCAACGATTTCTAATTGTGCGGTGGTTGGGAATGGTAATTTTGGTTTATCGACTTTACCATTTGGATTCAATGGCAATTTATGGAATGGGACAATGATTGTTGGGATAGCATAAGAAGCCAATCTTTTCTTCAAGAACTCTTTGATGTCTTTGATCAATAGTCTGTAACCGACTAAACCAGCAACAACATGATCATCTTTCTTTTCGATATCATCAGTTGAAGACTTGTAGGCATCCAATTCAGCAACATCATTCTTTGGAACGATGTATGAGATTAAGGTTGGTTCATTGTTGTGATCTTTACGCACAAGAGTGATATTTTCACGAACCAATGGATGCTGTGAGATGTTTGTATCGATTTCACCAAGCTCGATACGGAATCCACGGATCTTGACTTGATCATCAGCTCTACCGCAACATTCGGTGTTACCATCTGGCAAGTAACGACCTAGATCACCGGTTCTGTAGAGTCTATCTCTTGGTCCTTTCCAGAATTGTCTCCATGGCTCTGTTTTGTTCAGTTTCTCATCTTCTTCAGCCCATTTGGATTCATCGACGTACCAATTGGTGATGAATTTCTCAGCATTCATTTCTGGTAGACCACGGTATCCTTCCGATAAACCAGCAGCACGAACATAGATCTCACCAACCTCACCAACACCACATGTTTGTGATCTGTCACTTCTATTAACGACTAACAGTTGGACATTCAACATACCCTTACCAGCAGGCATGACGTCCTTCAATGATTCAAGGAAAGTTGGATCTTCAGTTCTTGATTTGACTTCAAAGTACGAGACAGCTCTTTGGGTTTCAGTGGTACCATACATGTTCACAATAGCGACGTTCTTAGCCAAAGTTTGTAATCTTAGACAATCTCTCTTGGTTAAGATATCACCAACGAAGAAAGCATGGTGTAAATCTGGGAATTCAGCAGTAGCTTGAGCAGATAACAATTGACCCATTGCTGGTGTTAGATGTGTGACGGTAGCACCATAAGTAGCCATCCATTCGGCCAGCTTACCTGGTGTTCCGATATCATCAGCAGTTGGGACCAACAGTTGTGCACCCAAGAAGATAGGAGTGAACATGTCTCTTTGAATTGGATCATGCGCAATACCAGAAAGCATAGTGAATCTATCTTTTGAACTCAATTTGAAAGTTTTGGCCATCCAATCGAAGTAATATGCCAATGAGAAGTGTCTTCCCAAAACACCTTTTGGTAAACCTTCAGAACCGGATGTGAATGACAAGGTTGGGTTTGAATCAGGACCAACTAGAACACCCGTTGGAGTGGATGGGATGTTTGATAAGACATCATCACCTTCTAGAGAACCACCCAAAATTGAACCATCATCTTGAAGTTCAATTTGAGGAACACGAGAAATCACTTCTAGTTCGTTTTTAATATAGTCTTCAACAAGTTCATCTAAAGTACCAGCCCTCTTGATAACAATCAAACCTTTTGGCTTTGCAACTTGCAAGTAGATATTTTGACGAGCTGGTGGGTATGCTGGGTCGATGACGGAAAAGGTGGCACCTGCTTTCAAGACACCTAACACGGACACCAACAAATCAACACCTCTGGAAGAGTAAATCATCACGACATCACCTCTTTGGATGCCGGTCTTGACAAGGTAGTTACCAACAATGTTAGACGTTTCATTGATTTGTTTGTAGGTGAATTCTCTTGGTTTCTTCTCTGGGTTGAGGAAGCTTGGAGTTTCAATGGCCAAAATACGGTCAGGAAATTTAGCTGCGTTTTCTTGGAAGATATCATGGATAGCACCTCTGTAGTTGGACCAGTCCAAGTTTGCGGTTGGATCAGGTAAAACAGATTTTTGGGACTCTGTGATCAAGTTGACTTTGGTGATTTCAATCGATGGGTTGGAAATCACAGACTTGAAGAAGGCATTGAACTGTTCACCAAGAATGACAAGACGTTTCTCTTCGTATAGAACTGCATTGTAGTAGACATCGAATGTGTTTTTGTTGACAAAGATGGACAGATCTCTTACAGAACCATATTCAGATAGATTCTGATGCTCATTACCATACTGATAACTCAATCTGAAGAGTTGTTGTTTGGTTTCTAGACCATTTAGTTTCTGGATATGAGCTGAGATTTCATCATAGTCAACAGCTTTGGTAGCACCAGTGTTGTATAGCTCTGTAATAACTTTGACTAGCTCAACAAAAGTGGTAGTTGGAGAGATGGTGGTTCTAATGACGAACTCTTCACCTTTTGGAGAATCAGTAGAGATGACAATATCATCATCACCGGTCAATCTGTAGATCAGCACAGCGAAGACAGATAAACCGACGATGAATTCATTGGAACCTTCGACTTGAGAGGCGATGGATGCCAATTGTGAAGGCACATCAAAGCTGTATTTGGCTTCGACCACTTTAGTGTGTGTTGGACGAAGGAAGTCATGAGGTAGCACACTCAGCGTAGGACTGCCCAGTATGTCGGCCCAGTGCTGCAAGTTGTCACTCATTTTCTATGAAAGTTGTTAGCAAATGGACTTTACACACTTCAAAACTGCAAATACGTACTGAAAACTGACAGACAGTGTGATCAACTGGAATTTGATGTGATGATGATTTGAGATTTTCCGGAAATTGGTTGATCGTTGTGAGTCACCGCGAATTATTCCGCGAATGCGTTCTATATTTTGGAGCACATCACCACTCAATATCTTGTGAGTTTTTGATCTGAAGGTTTTGAAGAAGAGTCAATTATCTACTACGGGAAGTGGTTCTTGATGTTTGTGTTCTACTTCATGATTCCATAGAGATTGGCAGAACTCTGTGTGAAATCTGGAGTAAATTAGCGAGTGTCATGATATTGACGATTCATGGAACATACCTCAAAATCGAATACTTGATTATTCAGGAGAGACAATTACTTGTAATTTTCTCCTGAGTAACACCTTCTAGTTCAACAAACACAGTGATAAGCTAGTGACATCACTTAGAGCACCATTCAACTATACAACTGTCAATTGAAACACCATGTAAAGTCGGAACTCCATAAAGTCACGTGAAAAAGGACCGACAGACTCCCAACGCCAAACCAATAAATATAACTAAATAAACGAGATTCATGTTGAGCTTCATCGATAAAACAAACACTTTGAAAGTTCACAATTTGCTGCAATTCACTGAGAATCAGTCTGATAGATTTTGTTATTCTTTAGCGGGCTGAAACTGGAAGTGAACACGTCACAATGTCTCAAAGGAAACTATTACAGGAGATCGACAAGGTCTTCAAGAAAGTCAAAGAAGGTCTAGAAATCTTCGATGGCTACTACGACAAGCTGATGAGTTGCGAGTCGCAATCGCAGAAGGAGAAGCTGGAAGGTGATCTGAAGAGAGAAATCAAGAAATTACAAAGACAGAGAGACCAGATCAAGAATTGGCTGAGTGGGAACGAGGTCAAAGACAAGAAACAATTGCTTGAGAACAGGAAACTGATTGAAAATGCGATGGAGAGGTTCAAAGTGGTTGAGAAGAACATGAAGACCAAAGCATTCTCGAAAGAAGGATTGAGTATGGAAAGAATAGATCCTAAAGAGAAAGAAAAGAACGAGACCTCAGAATTCTTGCATCAGATGTTGGAAGAACTTGAAAGACAATGTGAGAAACATGAAGCTTCTATAGATCAAATCCAAAGTTCTGGTAAGAAAGGGAAGAAGCTTGGAATATCCCAACAGAACGAAGTCAATGAATTACAAGAGAAACTTGAAAGACATCATTGGCATGAGGAGAAACTAGAACAAATCCTTAGATTCTTGGCCAATGATGATATTGAATGTGAACAGGTTAACAGTCTACAAGAAGAGATTAAGTACTATGTTGAAAGCAACGAAGATGCCGACTTCATGGAAGATGATACTATCTATGATGAACTAGGATTGGAAGATGCAGAAGAAGCATATGGTAACATTGGTGATTTCCCACAAGCCACTAGTCAAGAAGCTGAAGAAGAAGAACAAGCCTTGAAGCAACAAGAGTCAACAACGAACAACACACCAAAGAAGACATCTGTTGTTTCACTTCCTTCCATACAACAGAACCAATCATCTGCCGTTTCGACTCCTCAATCGAAACCTCCAGGACTTCCACAACAGCAACCACCACCATTACAACATGCTATATCTACACCAGTGCTGACTTCATCCTCAATAGGTACAACGAATCTAAAACCTTCAGTCGCACCAAAACCAGTATTGAATTACTCGTCGATTGTGAGTGCTGGTGTTTCCTCATCATCCAATCATGGTACACCATCTATACAACAAGCTCAACTGTCCGGTTCTGGACCTTCCAAATTCATCGCAACAACAGGTGCTACACCATCGCCAGTCTTGAGTGCTGCAAAAGTTGCTCGTAATGAACAGACACCAGAGACATTTGCTAGAGATGATTCCCCAGCCACCAATAATGGAGATATCGACAGTGAAGGTAATGAACAGAAGGATCCAACGTCCATATTAGCTGATTTGTTACCAAATTTCGAGAAGTTGAAACAACAAATCACCAAACCTGTTCCATTCGAAGACATTTCCAAGATTTTGGAAACTTCATTATTGAACTGTCCTGATTCACTAGATGCAGAAAAACCAAAATCTTACGAACCAAAGACACCACATCCTACATCTATCTACTATCCACAAGAACCAACCCCTGAACTATTCTATCCTTCGATCTTATCCAAGTTAGACTTAAGTACACTATTTTTCAATTTTTATTATCGTCAAAATGAGTACATCCAGATCCTGAGTGCCAGAGAACTCGTCAAGAAAGGATGGCAATTCGATAAACTGAGCTCGAAATGGTATCAGAAGATTGAAGAGATTCAACCTCCAAGTGTCATCAATGATCAAGTCATAAGTACAGAGAAAAAAATCGCTTGGAAGTATTTCGATAATGAAGGTGTCTGGTTACCTCGTCGCAAGGATGATTTTGATATCAATGCTGTTCAATTGGTATCGTCGTTCTGATTGTATAGATAGATATATTCAAACTCGGTGTCCTTCATGTTGTTCAAGTGCGTTCGTTGTAAAGGTACTTACTTTCCACCATGATAATTTCAGATTACAGACTCATGAACGTTCTCATCAGGCGCTACACTTCATATTCTCTAATTCCTGGTTTCGTAGGTCAACCAATTGGTGTTCGATGCACTTTGTTCTACATCATTTCATATTCTATGAGATCATCTATAATTCATTTTTTAGGAACTGCTCACTGAAATACTTGATCTGTTGGAAGTTATACTCGAACCCATCGTCTCCACCATAATACGGGTCATCCACAATCTTCTTGTACTTCCCATCTGTATTCCATTCCCCGAACAACTGAGCCTTGACTTTTGAATCTTTTGGAGTTATTCTATCTAAATTGTACTTATTCGACTCATCCATACAGATGATATAGTCGAACTCTTTAAAATGCTTGCTCTTGATCTGCTGACCTCTATGATCCACTGGTACCTTATGTGCACGGCATGCAGCGACAGATCTGGAGTCTGGAGTATCTCCAACGTGATAACCTGCAGTACCAAATGAGTCGATCTTGTTGAATCTATGGGATAGATGGTTCTGTTTCACCGTGTGTTTGAACACAGCTTCAGCCATTGGAGAGCGACAAATATTGCCGAGACAGACGAAAGCGACGGAGATCTTGTGGTCTTCTGGCATTGCAGTTTGATGTATGAGAGCTTGTGGGTCCTGGAGTTTGCGTTTGCTAGTTATTTGCCATATACACTTTTCATGTTTGGATTTGTGGTCTCCGCGAAAGGATCATAAGCAACTACGATATTTAACTTAAGAGTCTAGATCAATAATGGGCTACTTAATGAATGCTACATTCAACTCGTCTAAAAACGAAACAAGATATCAATTAACAACATAAACTAAACACCACCATTAGGCAGAACGAGTCCCATATTTAATCAATAATGGATGGAATCGAAAGCTTTGTTCAATGGAGATTTAACTTTAGTACCTTCGTAGAATTTAATGGTCTTTGTGGCTCTATCAGCGATACCTTCTGGGGTGAATTCGAAGAATTTGTAAACGTCATCACCTTTACCGGAAGCACCGAATCTGTTGATACCGAATTGTTCATGAGAGTATTTACCCCAACCTAGAGTGGACAAGACTTCAACGGATAACACTGGGACACCATCTGGCAAGACACTCAATTTGTATTCTTTGGATTGGTTGTCGAAAGTGTGGGTGTCTGGTAGAGAAACAATTCTGGCGTTGTAACCTTGTTCTTTCAAGACAGCGGCAGCTTTGACACAGATACCGACTTCAGAACCAGTAGAAACGATGGTAACGTTTGCAGATTCAACATCTTGTAAGACGTAACCACCTTTAGAGGCTTTTTCAATAGAAGAACCTTCCAATTGTGGTAAGTTTTGTCTAGATAGAGCAATGACGGCTGGAGTGTGTTTAGAAGTCAAAGCAACTTTGTAAGCAGCAGAGGTTTCATTACCATCGGCTGGTCTCCAGACTTGTAAGTTTGGAATAGCTCTGAAGTGAGCTAGAGTTTCAATAGGTTGATGGGTTGGACCATCTTCACCTAGACCGATAGAATCATGGGTAGCGACCCAGATGATTGGATGTCCGGACAAAGCGGATAATCTTAAAGCACCGGCAGCGTATGAAACGAAGTTTAAGAAAGTACCACCGTAAGCTTTGAAGTTAGCACCGTAAGCAGCAATACCGTTCATGATGGCACCCATACCGTGTTCACGGACACCGTATCTGATGTAACGACCTTTGTAAGAACCAATTCCAGAGTCATCTGGTTGGAAATCAGTAGCTTCTTTAGTTCTGGTCAAGTTTGAACCAGTTAAATCAGCAGAACCACCAATTAGTTCTGGGATGAAATCGAAGATGGATTCAAGTAAGATTTCAGATAATTTTCTGGAAGCAACGGCAGAATCTTTTGGAGTGTAAGTTGGTAATTTAGATTCCCAACCGGCTGGTAGTTCACCTTTCAATCTTCTTTCAATTTCAGCACCTTCAGTTGGGTATTTTTCTTTGTAAGAAGCGAATAGAGCGTTCCATTCTTCTTCAGCTTTAGCACCTGGAGTCAAAGTTTCCTTTTGGTAGTAATCGTAAACTTCTTGTGGGACGCTGAAAGTTTGTTCTGGGTTGAAACCTAATTTTTCTTTCAATTGTTTAATATCATCAGCTTTCAATGGAGCACCGTGAACAGAGTGAGTACCTTGTTGTAGGGAACCGTAACCGATAATGGTGGTCAATCTGATCAAAGTTGGTTTGTCAGATTTTTTAGCAGCAGCCAAGGCTTTGTTGATGGCATCTAAATCGTTGTTACCATCAACAACGTGGACAACGTTCCAACCGTAAGATTCGTATCTTTTGTTGACATCTTCAGTGAAGGAAACGTTGGTGTCACCATCGATGGTGATGTGGTTATCATCGTAGAAGGCAATCAAGTTGCTCAATTTCAAGTGACCAGCTAAAGAAGAAGCTTCAGAAGAAACACCTTCTTGTAGACAACCATCACCTAAGATGGCATAGGTGTAGTTATCAGATAAAGTGAATTCTGGTTTGTTATATCTAGCGGCAAATTGTTTTTGAGCAATGGCCAAACCGACAGCGTTGGAGATACCTTGACCTAATGGACCAGTGGTAACTTCAATACCTGGAGTTTCAGCTTCTGGATGACCTGGGGTTTTTGAACCAATTTGTCTGAAGTGTTTCAAATCTTCAATTGACAATGGGTAACCGAACAGATGTAGCAAAGAATATAGCAAAGCGACGGAGTGACCGTTTGAAAGGACAAAACGATCTCTGTTGATCCAATCTGGGTTCTTGGAGTTGAATTTAGATTGTTTCCAGATGGCATGGGCAACGGTTGCTAAACCTAATGGAGCACCTGGATGACCAGAGTTGGCGGCAGCGACTTGGTCCACAGACAGAAGCTTGATGGTGCTGATGGCTAGTTCTTCGACGTTTGACATTTTGATAGAAGTTAGTTATGGAAACACGTAAATTGCGAGAATTGAAGGATGTGGCAATTAATTTGGTTTTATATGCAACTTTTTTCTCGCGGGAGACGATGTACCGGGTTACAAACATCACTTGAAAAAACTACTGATCTGGATTCAGCTGCCATGAGGTGATGACTGATTGGTCCATTTTGATCGGTAGAATGTGGTAGAAATGGATGATAGAATTGACACAAATCTCTCTAGGCACTTCACACAAACACTCAATATGCCCTCCAACTGAATTATCCCCTAACAGTTCCTGAGCTATGTTGTATGGTTATGGTCGATGGCCAACCCTAAGTGGTACGCACCACATAGCGAGGAACTTCTCGACCCGAAAACGGGTCTTCTTCCTTTCTTTTCACGTGATTAGACACGTGAACTGTCATCAGCTGTCATGTGCGTAAAGTCATGTGACTGGGCTGTATATTTCGCGAAACCCAAACGATCAAAGATCAAAATGATCACTGGTTTATCTGGTACTAATGTTGCCTTATACTTTATAAAGATAGATTATCATGGTGTTCCAGTTTAGTACCAAAGAAGTTACACTGGCTGGCATCCCAGAGGATACCACTCAGTTCATTAAAGAAGCAGATGCATTCGTTGAGGATATCACTGTCAATTGGAAAAAAATCAAAACATACAATTACAAGTTGAATAATGGAGTGAATTCACCAGTGACGACTTATGGGAAGACCATCAATGGAGAGTATTGGCTGGCAAGAACTAGTGTGACATCGAAATCAGAGACCACGTTTGATCAATTTTCAAAATATTTGATCGGTACCGATGATAATGGAGATGTTAAAGATCCGTTCGAACACACAAGAATCGAAGTTCAACATTCTAAAGTGTTGGACAAATGGGAGCGAGTTCCACTTGAATCATTCCAAGGCTATGACGAAATGGCAAACAAGGATCACCTGCAACAGTGGTGCTGCCAAAAAGTATTCTATGAACTGGGTGCACCACTCACCACAAGAGAGTTCAACGAATTGATGCTTATCGTGCCAGTAAACCAAAGTCCTATTCCCAGAACGGCCTATATTGTCCAACTAGTAGCTGCCAAACCCCTGACAAGTGACAACGTTCGCGGTGTCTACGTGAGCATTGAACGCATCAGAGAACTAGAGAGTGGTGACACCGAGTGGATCATGTGCACATCCAGTGACAGCGGCGGGAACGTTCCCAAGTGGCTCCAAAACTCCATGATCTCGAAGAGTGTGAGTGCTGACGTGCCGGGCTTCTTGAATTGGCTTGCAGCTTTAAATATATAGTTCGAACTCCGAGACCACCACCTCCAGTTTAATAACTCAAATTGACAGCACTGAAAACAGTTGTAAAAAGCGGAGTAACTTCAATTCTGCCATTTCGCACGGGTCAGTAGTCAGCGGGTCCCACAAAATCTGATGATTTGACACAAAGTTTCGTATTACGTTAACGCTTTCACGGATTGTCTTGTGGAGTTTCGCATGACCCTCCAGCGCACCGGTACGTGTTCCATTGTTCCTGGCCTGCGCTGGGTGGGCCTTTGGACGGGGTAGGCTCGGAGTATAATCATCGTTCGATCTTGATGTCTCGGAGTTTCTACCAACTAATGAGCTATAAAGTATAACTGAGTGAAATATAAATAGCCATGATATTCCCTAGTTGCTAATGCTCTCATAGACTCAATTGACTCATCAAGTAATCGAATCAACTGCAATTGCAAGATGCTTAGAACTTCCTTGAGATTGAACACCTCCGCCAGACCTTACTTCATCAGAAGTTTGGCTACTGCTCCAAAAATCCCTGAAACCCAAAAGGCCATCATCTTTTACGAAAACAACGGTCCTTTGAAATATGAAGACATCCCTGTTCCAAAACCAAAACCAAATGAGATTTTAATCAATGTCAAATACTCCGGTGTTTGTCACACTGATTTACATGCTTGGAAAGGTGATTGGCCATTACCAACCAAATTACCATTAGTCGGTGGTCATGAAGGTGCTGGTATCGTTGTTGCTAAAGGTTCTGAAGTTACAAACTTTGAGATTGGTGATTATGCTGGTATCAAATGGTTGAACAGTTCTTGTATGTCTTGTGAGTTCTGTGAAAACGCCTACGAATCCAATTGTGAATCTGCTGACTTGTCTGGTTACACCCATGATGGTTCTTTCCAACAATATGCTACTGCTGATGCAGTCCAAGCTGCTCATATCCCACAAGGTGCTGATCTAGCTGGTGTCTCTCCAATCTTGTGTGCTGGTATCACCGTCTACAAAGCTTTGAAGAATGCCAACTTGAAAGCTGGTGACTGGGTTGCTATCTCTGGTGCTGGTGGTGGTTTAGGTTCTTTAGCCATCCAATACGCCAAAGCTATGGGTTACAGAGTTTTGGGTATTGACAGTGGTGAAAAAGCTGAATTGGCCAAATCTTTAGGTGCTGAAGAATTTGTTGATTTCAAGACCACCAAGAACTTGGTTGAAGAAATTAAGGAAAAGACTAAAGGTGGTCCACATGGTGTTATCAACGTTTCTGTTTCAGACGCTGCCATCACTCAGTCCACTCAATTCGTTAGATCCACTGGTTCTGTTGTCTTGGTCGGTTTACCACCATCTTCAGTTGTCCACTCTGATGTCTTCTCTCATGTTATCAAGTCCATCAAGATTGTTGGTTCTTACGTTGGTAACAGAGCTGATTCAAGAGAAGCCATTGAATTCTTCACTAGAGGCTTGGTCCATTCTCCAATTAAAGTTGTTGGATTGTCTGAATTACCAGAAGTTTACGAATTGATGGAACAAGGTAAAATCTTGGGAAGATATGTCGTTGACACCGAGAAATGATCTGTTCCGCAACAAATCGGATAGTCATAAGACTCCAAGATCAAAGTGAATATGCCAATTGATGAATATTGACGGCTGTGCCGTGTACTAATAAACCTGTAGAATTCTTTTATTATTTGTTTGATTTGATTCGAAATTGATCTACTTTAAATTGTACATCTCAAATCCCAATACGGCAATTTACAAGATCATTTCGCCGAGTCGGGTAACTCACCAAATAATAGAGTACGAGATACTAGAGAGGACAGGAACTTGCTGATGACCCGGACACAGGTAACAATGACTCAGAGAACTCTGATTCTGATCACCCTCACTGCTCGGGTAACTTTGACGATGATTTTGACATTGCAAATATTTATTTAGGAGCAGAGAACATCCAGAACATGCTCTATCTGAGAATTCTAATGATAGATCGAATGTTGATGTTCTCTTATTGTTTTCGGTCCATCCTTTGACACCTGCCACACCATCTGACAGTTTTGGAATCAGGGATATTGAGTCGAAGCTTATATTCATACATCATAAATCCCCAGTGTATTCGACCTCAATACCAGGGCTCCATTTCTCTACCAATCCTCCAGACAGTGTGGTGTACCCGGTAAAAAACCTTCATTTTTGAAAAAACACTACCGGGTACACCTAAGGTGTACCAGATAGCATTTTCTATTTTTACCGAACTACTACCGGGTACACCACGGTGTACCAGATAGAAACCCTGTACCAGATAGTGGAAAAATATAATAACTCAATAAATAGAAGTGATATTCACTCCAAATTAATTGCATATATTTCTGTAGTACTCAATGGACATGTCTGCTGAGTTTGGAACGTTTTTGTTGAAACCTCGTTGTACAATGATATTTTTTAGTACTTTTACTACTCTCATGAACACATGAATCAATAGTAATTGGTTGTATGGCGCCCTGTGCTACCAGACATAAGGTAGCCACATTCCCTGATGTTGAACTGCACTTTTGGGCCCATAAAAACTGGAATCAAAACTGATGTAGCAGTTCTTTAAGAGCGTAAACAAGTGCTTCGAGGTTATGATATAACTATACTAACTAAAAATATTTTACAAGTATTCATAAATATCGCTTTGCTATCATTCGACCTGGTAATAGATAGAAGTGCTTATTGTCTATTCATATTGCTTGTCAGGAATTTATTTCTTACCTTGAGTGTTTGCTAATGTATTAGAGAAAACGGTGATAATCAAAACATATTGTACCATATTCAATACATTTATTCAGGAAGGCTGTTCGATCAGCATATGTTCATTCGACTGTTTCGCATGCTTATCTATCTCATGTAGCTGACAGTTATCAACGTGTAACTTCCTGAGCGAAACAAGGAGCTTATTGTACTTCCATCAAGGTAGGTTCGTTATTGTGGAGCTATTAGTTATTAAGTTCACGGAATCGCATCAATCACTGGCTAGTAAACAATTTTGAAAGCTGCATCAAGTATCTAATGAAGTGTGCACAGGAGGTGAAGTATATCTTATCCCATGAATTCAATGATTTTGACACACAACCTTCAGAAGATTCGTACAGTGAAACTTTACTAGACATTCTATTTACTCATCATGTTCTAATTTGCTTGTATTTTTAGATGTGTTTTGTATGAATATCACAAGCGAAAACATGGCTACTGTACCAATATTTACGTCATTCTACTGAACTTGTTGCATGTATCACTCTTCAAAAGGAAGAACACGAAGTAGTACAGTAGCAACGTTGATTCATGATCATTTGGTTGGTATTAAATTGAAGATTAAAATTCCAGAAGATAGTATAAACAGAAGAAAACGGAAATGTATAAGCTGAACCATATATGAAAGAGAGTCTAGACCATCTATGCCACATGACAAAAATCAAACAGTCCAATAAGCGATCGTTTGATGATCAAACATCAAACTTCAACCAATCCAGATCATTGAAACCGGAATCCTCCATTATCAAATCATTATCCTCATTCAAACGTGGTAGTTGTGAGAATTTCTCAAATCCATAAGAGCTAGTGTTCGCTGTGTTGGAAGTCCCATTGGTACTAGGACCTGGTGAGAAATGATCTTGTCTTAATAGAGTCTCATTCTTCTTTGAACCGTCTGATTGTTTGCTGAAGGAATTGGCTGTAGTTGAGGTTGTGGTTGTAGTAGTGATTGGATTGGCGTGCGTATTAGCGAAGGTTGAAGCTGTGGCAGTAGTGGTGTTGATGGTTGAGTTGGAGGTATTGTTGTTGGAAGGTGTAGTGACTGGACTTAGACCAGTGAGAACAGAGTTATCAAAGTTCTGATTTAGGTTGTTCCAAGATGAAGAAGCAGAAAGGTTCGTACCACTGTTGTTTTGACCGACCAATGTGAAGTTTGAACCAGTAATGGAGTTTCTTTGTTGGAAGTTCTGTGGGATTCTCTTCGAATTGAAAGATTGTGTCAGATTTGTGGAACTGGTGGCTGTTGGTAGGGAGTTTGAAATGGGTATGCTTAAGATGGATGGATTATATATATAGGAAGAAGAGCTCATGGATGGGGAGATTGGTGAGGGCATTGTTACAGGACTTGGGGTGTTGTTGAAATGAGAGAAAGAATCAGCAGGGGAGTTGCCGATAGATGAGTTTCTAATTTTTGGTTTGATGTTCGTTATAGGCGTGGAGGCAGATGCATTATTAGGTTTTGGTAGGATTGGAACGTTTTTATAACGTTGTTGTGTTTGGGTTTGTTGATTTTGTTGTTGATTTTGTAATTGTTGCTGTTGTTGTTGTTGTTGTTGGGGCGTTGGATTGGACGATGGACCATTGTTGTTTTGGTTCGTTGACGGGTTGATTGGTGAGTTTGGTGAATTGGAGTTTGAAGTTGGAGTGTACATTGAAAGGTTTTTCTCCAAAGTAGACAAGACCTTCTTTTCGCTGTTCACACTGACTGATGATCTTCTAGAGTTTCTTTTCTTGATGACATCAGTCTTCAAAGATAATGGTCTCATAGTACCATGCAGTTTTTGGAATAACCCACAAGCGTTGCACAGCGTATTACCATCTGTGTCTCTTCTCCATAAGGGAGTTTTTTGAGTCTGACAGTTGAAACATTCAGTGTTGCTGTTTGATGACGAAGCTGGTTTTTTCTTTTGTAATGCAGATGCTGAAGATGATAATTGAGACATGGAGCTGTATGATGAGGTTCTGGTGTTGAACGAGGATGAAGTTGAACTAGGCGTGATTATTTGGTGTGAGTTGCTTCTTTGGATCTGCTGTGGTTGTATCAAACTGTTTGTGGAGATTTGTTGAGGTAACTGGACATTATGTTGTTGCTGTTGCTGAACTTGTTGGTGTTGACCAAATTGAGTCTTTTGACTATTGGCGACGTTATATGCCCAAGCCATGTCAATTTCTCCATTATGATGATGGTTTCCACCTTGGCTTATTATTCCCTTTGTCAAGTTTGATGTCTTTATGGTAGATGTTGATGACGTCGACGAGCTCAATTCGTGGGTTTTAGATATTGGCTGTGGTCTAGGAGCGGAATCATAAGAGCTTGCACTTTCCACACTTTGCTTGTTGGAATCCACACTAGATGGACTGATAGATGAATCCGTTGTTGAAGAAGGTGTAATGGAGAAAGTGGCTCTTGACATAAAATCGGTCTCATTGTTTATATGACCACCATCAGTCTTTCCGAGTTGTAGCTTCTTGCATGTTTCCCTCAAGGCTCTATTGTCTATTCTTGGCTGCAAGACCAACAGTCTCTTTGCAGCTGAGTATATGTCCCAGATGGAAGGTTGTGGTTCCATGACCTTCATTATTTGGTTCGAGTTTACCTGAGTCACAGTACTAACAGGCTAAAATGGATCAGTATAGCAGGACCAGACAAGTAATTAAAAGGTTGATAAAAGCGACTTGTAGTATAGAACTAGACCGGTTCACAAGTCGAAACACAAAAAGGAATTAGGTATTGGCTAGTAGTAGTTGTTGTGAAAACTGAATAGACGTTATTTCGTAATAGGGAGCTGCCAATTTTTATTTTAATTTTTTCGTATTGACAAAGTGAGAAAAAAATAGCAGATCTTTTATAACAAACAATAGTTGAAATATGTGTGTGAATCCCTGGACAGTAACTATCGGCACTAAGATTGCGTTGTTGAGCTAACGAAGATTCGGAGGAAGGAGTGTGTGAGCAGAATCAGTGATATGTGATTGTGTCAGTTGAAAGGTCCTAGTTTTGAGCAGCTTTGTTTGTTCAATTAATTTCGCTGACGCTCGAAACTCGTTTTTTGTGCCGTTTTTTTTTCTTTCTTTTGTTCGTTAATTGTACGATGTGGCGCGTACCATGAAGTTATGCACAGTTCCGCGAGTAGTCACGTGAATATGACAGTACTATGTCTACAGTGTGAGTAATATGTAGTGTAATTTATAGAATTGAAAGAAGCATTATATAGAAATCAAAGTGTATAGTCGTAAGCATCATATGTTGACCAGGTCTAGCGTTGATGGGATGGGACATCAATTGGTCAGCTTTTTGTTAGGTTTCAACAGTTCAAAACTGCATAGTAACCCAGTATCAACACTCATAACTGCTCCCCAGTTGTTAAATTCTCCACAATAGTTTGGGGCACTGAACAGAGTTACTAGCTTTTTTCTTGCAAAGAACTCATATCCATCCTCCACAACCATATGCCCTCTAATGATCAGATCGAACTTGAATTTTCTATTGAAGTTCTCGACAACCTTCTTACCAAAAACAAATGAGACACCACGATCACTGTCTGACCAATCTTGGGTCATCGGATCTGGATCTGACCATAATAAATCTGCTAACAACCCAGATTCTGGAATGTCAGTTGGTCTCTGTATTTCTTCAATTTGTTTCATGTCATTCAAGTTTGGTGACAATCCACCGTGCACGCAGAAGATCTTATCACTGATGACAGCAGCTAGTGGCAATGTGTTGAATACATCAACGAACATCTTCCATGTTTTGACATTCAGTCTTCTTTTACATTCATCGTAGAAACCATAAATTTTAGAAACGTTGGCTGATTCGTGATTACCTCTAAGCATGAAAAAGTTCTCAGGATACTTGATTTTGAAACAAAGCATCAACAGAATGGTTTCCAGTGATTGCTTTCCACGATCAACGTAATCACCCAAGAATAGATAGTTAGAATGAGGTGGTAATCCACTCAATTTCAATATTCTCAACAGATCGTTGAATTGTCCATGAATGTCACCAACCACTTTGACAGGTGCACTGAGTTTCAATAAACTTGGTTGATCTAGGAAGATCTCACGGGCTTTTGAACAGATGATTTGGATTTCTTTAGGACTGATGAAAAAACTTGAACTTGAGTTTGGAGAATGTTTGCCTTGTAATATTGGTGAGGTGTTATTCGATTTACTGTTAGCACTCAATAACTTGTCAATGATGGAGTCAATATCAAACCCGTGTCTCCTCTTAGCCTTTTGGAGTGAAGATGAAGAGGATGAGACTAATTTCTTTGGCTCTTCAACAATAGGCGGCAGATTGTTGTAAATCGGGGATATCGACAATGAGCTTGAAGTAGATGAGCCAATCGTGAACAAGTCACTGAATGAACTGGAGATCTCATTGTCAGTGGTGACAGTCGATGATTGACGGGAGGTCTTTGGGGTGATACCGGAAGCGGACTTGAAAGGGATAGGGGATGATGGGGCTATTCTGGACGACGAAAGAGCATGTGCCATAGACCTGTTGATTTCAAAATCTAATGCATCTGAAGTGGACTCATCCAGTGAGACATCTGAACCGTTACTAGTCGTGTTGTTTTCTGCAACATAGTTGAAATGGCGGTTCGAATTGGTATTTACCTTTTTTTGTAATTTGTTCTTGTATTTCAAGCCAGAAGGCTTGCTTGGAGTGGTCGTCTTGTGACTTTGACCGTGTTGATGATTAATATAGGAAGGAAACTTCCTATCATCAGGCTCAGGCTCCGAGTTTGGAACAGATGCAGTAGTTGTAGTTGTGGAGGAGTTCAGTGATCCCACACTGTTTGAGTTTGTGGGCGCGGCATTACTTTTGGACGGGCTGTTTCCCATAACTTGGCTGTGTAATAACTTTTGAGAAAGGTGGAAGAGGTCTAGAATGAATTTAATGAAACTGGTGAAGTTCTCAAAACGTGTCGGGTGTTGATTTGTAAAAAGGGGGTCAGATACAAAATTTTCAATTTGTGGCCAATTTCCAATTCGCGAATTCTGAAAAACGTTGGGAGAAAATATTATGTCAGCAGCTCACGTGATATGCCACGTGAGCCTATTGAGAAAATTGACAGAAAGAAAGGAGGGTAAGCCCAAGACTTTTAGCTGTACCACAAACTTCAGAGTTGTTACCACACCTCCAACTACCCTACCGACAATGCACTACTTCTGTTACAGTGCATAATAACTAAATGTACATGTAGACAACTTCTGGTTGGGATATCCATGGGCTTTTCGCCCAGCACAAGGGATGGACCTGAACTTGACCATGATCTACTTATATTATCAGTTATGATCAATAGTGCCGTGGGATACAATGCAGCCTTCGTATTCTGATCCTAGCTTGGAGCCATACATCAGTGAGTTTCACTGAACGATATAACCACCCGATTTATCTACTGGTATACACTGTGCAAGTCTGTACCATACGGTTCGGCCGGTTACAGCAAGGGTCCTCTTCTATATTTGGGTTTCGAAAATCATCGAATCTGGGAGTGGGTCATGGGGCGCAGACCAGGACCTTGATGTCAGTCAAGTAGGATCTCTCTGCGATGTCGATCATATTTGTAAAGCTATAAATCTTTCAGCCAGGGTTCAGGACTAAAGGCGTAGTCCAACCGTCATCACATGGTGGACCCCAAGAATAAGTCAACTGTGCCTGAAGCATGTTCAACTGGCTTAGCTGGTAGCTAAAAAAAAGGCTTGTGATCTAACAAATGGGCCGGCTTGGCAATCATTTACTTTCTGGATCTACTCAAATACGGGAAAGATGCAGACTCTGCAGCGTGTACAGTACGCAGTCCACAAATCACCTATCGCTTAAATTAATAACCAATCTATCCAATGCACCGATTTCCACGGACATGATTAGGCTGTGATTGTACTAATACTAGCAAACAATGTTCAGTGTCTGTGAGTATCAGACTATGGCTTACATATTGAAGTACAATCGTGCATTAAGAGGTGGCTAAGAGTTTCTTTCTGGTCAATAAGGTCAGATCGAAAGAGACCACTATAGGATACACATGCCCATAGCTACATATGTCCAGGACTACATGTATGCGATTACGTGATATAGACACTAGTGGCCTATTGTTTCTTCCAACTGGAATCTAAAATTTGACGACTTAGGTGTTTCTCTTTCTTTAAGAAAGTTGCCCGTAGTTGACTGCAAATATGGTTCTGCAAAAGTCTATCGAACACCATGATTCAAGACTAGAGTGTATCTCCTCGTAGTCATACGAGTGTCGCTATTTCAAGTGCTTCTGTTTGCAGAGGGTGGATGATCTTATTGATAAAATATCACATTTGCTGGTGACCGGGGAGTGGTGACCACCACTATCTAGATTTGTTTAGTGACTGCGAGTAACTGTGACTCTGAGTCTTTCCTCATGGCACACTGTTCACTGCTCACCGCGATTCTGTGATCAGACGCACCTGAAGAGAATACGATTGAGATGGCCATTAGTTCCCCATGTCCAAGTCCTAGATCTGGTTCAAAAACTAGCCCGTTTCGGCGTCAGTAATTTTTGTATATGAGTTTTTTCAGCGGTGTATTATCACAAGTCCGCTGGTTCAATCGTTTCAACAATAATCTTGTGAGAAAGTCGCACCATTATGATCCTGGATAACGATTGAATCTTGCAGCGGGTTACGCCAAACACAGCTCACAACAAGTCTGGTTGAAAACCAGTATGGACTGCTCATAATGTTGTCCATTGCTCTTCATATCAAGCTGATCGGTGTCTGTCTACAAAAGACTCCAAAGAACGAGAAGCATACATCGGACAACTTCAGACGTATTCACGTTTCACTTAATAAGAAGTGAGCGATCACAAAGGCTTGAGTTCGATCTGTGAACCGCCAAACAGTGTTCAGATCTCCCATATGAAAGGCGTTTTATTTTCTCAATTTTTGCATCAAGCAACATCTCAACGGTGATCATCACCCACAGAATCAGCACAAATTCTGCATCCCAGAGTTGCGGAACTACCACCATTTTACCCAGTCCATGCGCTTGATATCCCCAGAAATCGATGCAGTGATGGAGGATCATTGATTTTACCAGACTTGAACTAGGGCCGAGACCTCAAATCGGGCTCGAAACACCTGTTGGAGTTTAAAACTTCACCCAAAGAATCACTGAACATTGCTGAACATCGCCTTTGGTACCATATGTGATGTGTGGACTAACACTCACCCACTTCAGATCTGGAGACTGCATGCATGCTCGTTCCGATCTGTTGAGAGATGGCAGGTTCGAATTTTAGGTATCTAACCTTTGGCTATCTAATCGAAGGTTCACGGCCTATAAAGAGCTGGACCAGTCCCATATTCTAGTACAAAGGCACTCCCTGATTGAAAGTATCTGATCTCCAATGAAACTAACCACACTACTGCCTTTGATTGCTGGTATTTCAGGCGTCATGGCTAAGCCATACCGTTTTTTGGCCAGAGATGTTTCTCCGGTTAGTTTCTCAAACTCATCGTCTACCATCTACTCATTCAGTTCTTCCTCATCTATGGAAATAACCACATCAGAAGACTTCATCATCTCCTCTACCTCGTCTTCTTCAGAATCATCATCTTCTGCGATTGATGACGCTGTGCCTACTGCTCCAGAGATTGCACCAACATTTATCGGTGATAATCCATCATGGCTCATCGACATTTCCGGTGCTATTGGACCTTGGGACAAGGTCGAAGTCGACGGGTACAGATCTAACGGTCGTTACAGATTCACCGGTATTGAACTATCTGTTGATGGTGTCACTGTTCTCCCAGACTCATTGACTGTCAAAGATGCCTCTTACCATTTTATCTATACTGGTGAGATATCATTGGACAGTACTCTACAGATTCAAGTGTTGACTGAAGCTCTTTATGGTCTTCCATATGGTACTGGTGCTACAATCAAAATCACTGTTCCTGATTCTCCTTCCAGGTTCTCCAAGAGAGCTGTCCTCGAATTCACTGTTGGTGATACTATCGAGGAGTATCCAGAAACATTGAGTGATATTCCATCTTTCTCAGACTATCCATCTGATGAATCTTCTGCGACTGCTTCAGCAACAGATTTATCATCCGCTATCTCAGTGTCATCCGTTGCTTCCACATCTTCTGCTGTCAGCGAATTCTCTAGTTCCTCCATTTCCAATTCCTCGATTGCTTCCAGTCAGTTTTATGATATTTCTTCTACTTCATCAGATGCTGAAATCACTTCATCTGAGGACTTTATTATTTCTGTCTCAACCAGTTCTGATGACTCCTCTTCTGCTTCAAGCTCAGGTGTTGTTACAGCTACTCCTCCATCCATTGAAGGATTCTTCATCGGCAACAACCCAGCTTGGGATATATCCATCTCTGGTGAGAATGGTCCATGGACATCTGTTGAGGTCAATGGTTACAGATCCAACAATCACTACACATTTGATGACATTGAACTGACTGTCGATGGCGTTGCCGTTTCCCCAGAATCATTAACAGTCCATTCATCTACTTATTCTTTTGTCTTTAATATGGAAATCTCAGTCACCAGTACTTTGAGAATTAGAGTTCTCACTGAAGCCACTCAAGGTCTACCATACGGAACTGGTGCTCACATCAGAATCACAACTCCAGATCTTTTGGAAGTCATCCCTGCAAGATTGGCTAAGAGAGCTGTGATCGAGTTCACCGTCGGTGACACCATTGAGGAATACCCATCCACTATGCTGTCAATTCCAACCTTTGGTAGTGACTCATCTTCTGAATCTGCTATAAGCTCTGAGGTGTCAAATGTCTCTTCCACTGACTCAAGTTCGGCTTTGACCTCATCTGTTGCTTCTGAGTCCGTTGACTCTTCAGTCTTATCAACTGCCTCAGTCTCATCCACCTCAGAAGCTTCCGACTCTTCCGTTGACTCCTCAATTGCATCATCAGCTGTTTCCTCCGCTGCTTCATCAATCGCTTCTGAGACATCCTCAAATTTCTCAGCTATCTCATCTGTCGCCTCCTCTGATGCTTCTTCTGCTGAAACTTCGACCGCTTCTTCAATTGTCTCATCTGCCGAATCATCAGGTGCTTCTTCAGTCGTCACCTCAGGTATTTTTTCTATCAGTTCATCTGAAGGATCTTCACTTGCTTCTTCCATTGATACTCTTACCGGGTCTTCTGATGCTTCCTCAACTTCATCATCAGGTGCGTCTTCTATCATTTCGTCCGATGCTTCCTCCAGTATTTCTGCAAGTTCATCTGTTGACGAATCTACAACTTCAGATGCCTCTTCTAGCGTATTGGCCACTGACTCCTCAATTGCCTCAGCAGGTTCTTCCGCAGGCTCTTCCGTTGTCTCATCCACTGAGAATACAGTTTCCTCACTTTCTTCTTCGGTTTCCTCTTCAGTTTCTTCAGCTGCTACATCAGTCGACTCTTCTACTACTTCTGGTGTCCCATCTGATGTTTCTTCTGCTAGTGATTCAACCTTCCCATCAGGTATTTCATCAGGTGTCTCTGATGCTTCCTCAGAATCCACTTCTGTCGAGACTTCCGGTGCTTCATCAGACACTACCTCTGCTGTATCATCAGCCGTTTCATCAGCCGTTTCATCAGCCGTTTCATCAGCCGCTTCGTCCGATGCTTCCTCTGCTGCATCTTCAGCCGGCTCATCTGATGCTTCCGCAACTTCTTCCTCTGATGCGTCTGCTATCACGTCAGATGTTTCTTCGATTGTTTCCTCAGCCGCTTCCATCGAATCTTCTGAAGCTTCTGGTGCCATCTCCTCATCCAGTGATGCTTCTTCTGTCTTGTCTTCTGCTGTGCTAACATCTGTTGATGAATCATCAGTTGTTTCAACCACATCCTCTACCACGTCATCCGCTATTTCAAGCTCCGCTGAAACACCATTTATTACCGGTTACTACAGTCAAGGAAGACCAGTTTTTGAAGTTCATATTCCATTCTCTCTTTCACCATTCACTTCACTTGAAATGATTGGTGACAATGCTGGCACTGATATCGACTTCACCAGTCTAGAGTTCTCTCAACCAGGCGGTGTTGCTTCAACTACTGGTAGTTCATTCACTGCTTCTTTCGGTTCAGATATTGTGGAGGATTTGATCTTCACATTGTCATGTGAAGCCTCTGGAGCTGCTCCATACACCGTTGAATTGGTGTTGACCATCACAACTCCAAACGGCGATAGATTGAAATTGGTCAAGAGAGCTACTGAAGTATTCGACTTGAGCTTTACCTTAGGTGCACTGTCAAGCTCTTCATCTGATTTTGAATCCACTGTGAGCTCTTCATCTGCCACTGGCTTAACCTCATCTGCATCTGTCGTTCCAGGTTCAACTTCATCTGATATAATTACTTCCAGTTCAGTCTCATCTACCGGTACCGAACCAGCTTCCGACATCACTACTGTTGTTACCACTGTGACTGATGTGAACAGTTCTGTTTTGACTTTAACTGTCACCGTTCCATGTGAAACATCAACTTATGTTGGGTCTGATGGCGAGACAAAGACTGAAGTCATCACCAAGGTTATCACTACTGATTCAGCTGGTGCTTACATCACTGAAACTATCACCTCTGAAGTTATCTGCACCACCATCACGAAGTCTGGAGTTGTTGAGACCATCACCGTTACTGTTCCATGTGAGACAACTGCTGTCTCCACTAATGCTGCTGGATCTACTGTCACTGAAGTCGTCAGCTATGCTTGTACAACTGATTCTAGTGGTAATGTCGTCACTACTGCTATTACCTCTGACGTTATCGTTACCACTATCACTAAATCTGGTACTGCTGAAACCATCACTGTTACCGTTCCATGTGAGACCACCTCAGTTGCTACTAACTCTGCTGGATACGCTGTGACCGAAGTCATCAGTTACGCCATCACCACTGGTTCAACCGGTGAACTAATCACCACTGCTATAACTTCTGCTGTTGGTACTGCTTCCACCACTGGTGGACCAGCTATTACCGATGTTGTCAGTATTGCTACTGAAGAAGTTGTTGCCACAACTGATGCGGAAGGCTCAACCACATACGTTACCGTCACTGGTTATGTGACATCAGGAGCCACGACGTCAGAACCAATCGTCGCAACTCCAGCTACTGAAGGAATCGCTGTTACTACTGCCACTCTGGTCGAATCTGTTGCCACCACTGACTCCGAGGGCTCTACTACTTACATCCTGGTCACTAGCTACTTGACTACCTCAGCTGTTGTTGCTACCTCCACCATGTCTGTCTCTGAGGCTGTTGGCACTGGATCCTCCACATTTGTCACATCTGCTGTGATTGGTACTGCCATTGCTGGAACGGGTGCTGGATCTACCACATCTGCAGTTGCATCTGTTCTCGAAGGTTCAGCTTCTTCTTTATCAGGAAAATGGTTCATTTCAATCATTGCCCTATGTTTCAGTCTTTTGATCTGAAGCTGAACTGCCACATTCACTATCTATCCTTCTTACATCATAGGGATATCTTCCTTCCCATAAGCGGTATCATTGTCAGGTTGAGCAGGAGCTCTCTGAATTCATTGTTGCTCTTTCTGATGACTTTGATGCTTTTTGCTGTACCATAATTTTTGCAAGATTTTACATATGATCCCAAGTCTTTCCTTGGGAGCTTTCCAGTTATAAATATTCGTGGCCTACAATGCCTTAATGGAACGGCCTCACCCGATACCCGGCCCTTTTGATAATTAATAAACATAATCGTTCATCATATTGTGGAGTAGTATAACAAAGAAGAGTAAATTTTGCCGGATGTTGAAATATGTTGAAACGTGTCACGTGTTTGTGTACGAGTTCCGGCTTTGTGCACTAGAAATTTATATCTCATACTTCTTTCACATAGTGCAAGAGATGTTCTCGATTTATCTAGAACACATTAGCTCAATTAACACACATCGATCCCACAATGTCTCTAGCGGAGTTTGACGAAACAGATTTCACGCATTCTGCGCTTCGATTAGATCAACCGTCCACATATTTGTTGAAGAAAGCTAGAAGAAAAGGACCAAATGGTTTGAAAGAATTGAGAGACTCTTTCCAGAGTTCCACTGTCTATGTTGGAAACTTGTCGTTCTACACTACTGAGGAACAGATATTTGAGCTTTTCTCCAAAGTCGGTCCTATCAAACAGATTCATATGGGATTGGATAGATTCCGTTTCACGCCATGTGGTTTCTGTTTCATTATATTCAAAAGCAAAAGTGATTCAATTAACGCAGTAAAGTACTTGAATGGAACCAAATTGGGAGATAGATCTTTGACCATAGATTTGGACCCTGGCTTTGAAGAAGGGAGACAGTACGGAAGAGGTGTTTACGGTGGTCAAGTTAGTGATGAAGCCAGATATGGATATGACAATGGAAGAGGAGGATACGGTAAGAACTACCAACAACAACAGTTTCCAGAGTCTGAAATGGGCTTACATGCTGAAGACGGTGAACAAGTCTCAAATAGATTTGGTGCTAGAAGAGTACAAGATGATGTTTACATTCCAAACAAGGGCGCTAGTGAAACTTCTGATAAAGATGGTGATGTACAGATTGCTGATGGTAGTGCTGACGTTGCGATTAATGCTACGAACGATGAGAATGTCGCATGAATAATCTCGTCAACCAGTCACGAAACCCTACAACCTACTAATGATCCAATTGATGCTTAATTAACATTGAAACTTTTATTGTAGATTTCATTTTTTCCTAGATTATAGTACAAAACTAATCAACATGAAGTGATATAACACAGTTCAATCCATGACATGCGTTATCAATTGATTCTATCAATTAGTCTCTTCTTCTTGATAGGCTGACCATTGTTCCCACTTAGATTTGAGAATATTCTTCTTCTTCTTTTATTGATGAACCAATTACTCAATTGTATACTGCTCAATCCAGTTCTTTCCAGAAGTATTCTCTTTTGAGTGTGGTTTGGATAGGGATTATCCATGTTATTCAAGATCCAATCATTCAAGATCTCGATGGTTTCCCGTGGCAAGTTTGTTCTTTTTTTATTATTACTGCCATTAGGAGTGGACCCACCACTTTGTAATGAGTCTGTAGATTCAACAGAAGATTGTCTTGATGGAGTCTCAAAAGGAGCAGGAGTCAGAGATCCCGAAGGGTTCTGGTCCATGGCGGATGAGGAGAGATTGGACTGTGAGTTTATGCGTTTTTTCTTGTTTCGAAGTGATGGATCTTCAGGTTTGAATTGGTAAGGTCTCTGTGAAGAAGGTAAATGATGTGGATTTTGGTTCAGTAATGCGAGTTTCCCATTGTCGTATGATTGGTAAACAACTCCTGAGGCGGTATCGGAGCTTGATAGTGGTGGAGGCGTAGAATCTTCAGACTCTTGTTGTGGTTGCTGTAGTTGTTGTTGCTGTTCAAAAGTTGTATCAGATTCTGAGGCAGCTTGATATGATTGGAGCTGAGGACTATGCACCTGTTGTCGTTGGTTGAACTCCAGGAGCAGTTGCGAGTCGCTCAGTTGTTGCTGTGTCTGGTACACGTCGATAGACTTCAGAATGTGGTCGATTGGTGGCAGAGATATGGAACTGTTTCGATCACTGTCGGCGGTGTCTGGATCTTGATCGTGGGGTGACACTTTGGACTCAATCGAGGCCGGTGTCGAGGACTCCACCTTCACAGTGATGGTCACGGCCTGGTCCTTCTGGAAGCTGAACTCCCTCAGACCATCCGCGGTTGTTGTGTTGGTCGCCTCATTATTGTTGTTGTCAATAACTGTCTCAGTGTTGTTGGGCATGTTCAGATTGGGACTTCGACGGGGTTCATGAAACGACGAATTCAGTAGTTGATCAGGCGAATAAAGAGTGCTAATTTCGGTAGACCGGTCTATAAGCAGGGGCTGTACACACGGCGAGCAGTTCAGTGATGTATCCACCCAGTTCAATACAGAGTCAGCTGAAAATTGGTGTATCTGTTGTTGGAGGAAAAGTAGAAAATTTCCCTTGAAAAAAAATTGTGTCAGCGTCGAAAACCAAATTTTTTTGCGCCAAACTGGAAAGATCAGCACGAACAACAACGGGACTTTTCGAGACCGAGGAGTGAGTGTGTCGGGAAAGTTGTATTGCGATGTGTACAGATCTCTTCTATGGAGAGAGTTGTATCTAGATCGAGTTTTCCAGGAGACACACGCTCAAAATCTGTCGTTGCTGCGTTGAATGGGCGCCGTTGAGATTAGGAGGTTTTGGGAAAATTGTGTCAAATTCGGTAATGGGACAAGCGTGGCCAATCACCATCGAGAATTTTCCGACGACGAAAAAAAGTACACGGTACACAAGTGCGGAGCTCTGTTCCACCTGTCTCTGAGATTTTGTTAGGCAAAGGAAAAGAACTACTAGTGCTTATAGAGACACACAGAGGCAATCCAGATAATCTGTAAGCAAAATACTATTCAACAACGGAGCACCGTCAAGATCGTGAGCCGGTGACAATGAAATGAAATGCGGTTGTGCTCGCTCGGAATTTGCCTTCTTTTGTGACAAACAGCGTGTCTCGATACGGCGATTTTGCGTGATTCCTCCACTTACTCCTTTGGGACAATGTGCCAGATAATCGCCATTTTGCGAAATTCGCACAAAAACGGCGCTTTGTATCATGATTTCGCGGTATCACGTCGCTATATCATCTCAATTATACAAGGACAACAAAAGTGAATTGAACTACCCATTGCATTGAGGATGGGAAGTGTTCAAGAAACCGTCAGAGCCGCCTGGTTGAAACGCTTCAACGATATTGAAGAAGAGAAAAGTACTGGGTCTTCAAAGAGACAGAAGACTTCACAAGTCGATGATAATGTGATATCACTGCTATCCGATGAAGAAGACTCTGTTACTGTGCCATCGGTCACTGAAGAATCTGAAAAAAAGCCAGAGAAGAAGATTGTCAAGGAACAACGCATCATTGACTTAGGTCCTGTTTTCAAACCATTCCACAATCATACCTATGATATACCAAAACTCTCAAACTCAATCACTATCGATGATCTTGTTGGATCACCAAGCATAACTAAATCTTATCTTTTAAGCTATCAATTCGATTTACCGTTCATTCTTCCAGCATTTGGGAACCCATTGGCTGAAATATATATCGTTCATCAAAAGGGTACTGTTGTTGATTCTCCGTTGAGAGCTTCATACAACATCAATTTAGTACAGGTTGAGATGCCAAAACATGAACGATATGCATCTCATCACCCAAAGATGATCATAAACTTTTACAAAGAGGGCTTTATCAAGCTTTTTATGATCTCTGCCAATATGACATTCATTGAATTCAATTGCAATAACAACTTCATGTGGGAAAGTCCAAAATTAACTAAAGCTCAAAGCCCTGATGAACCATCACAATTCAAGGACAAATTATTTGATTGGTTGAAGTCCTACAAAGAGTCTGATATGAACACCGTCTTACTTGAACAGCTGAAAATTTACGATTTCGGTCCAATCATCGGTAGCTTTATTGGATCCTCGCCATACCAGCATGAGGAGACATCCGGTTATTATGCACTTTCTAAATGCTTAGAAGACTTGGAACTTCACAGTGGATGGGTTGATGGTGCTGAGATTAATATCCTTTACCAATCCTCTTCAATAGGTGCACCATACGCGGTGACAAAGCAGGGTGCTGCAAATATCTTCACCCATGTATTGGCTCCAATGATTATAGACGGCGAATTCCCACTCAGCGAAGGTGTGGAAGATCTCAGGATGTTAGAGCGTGAATATGGTGCACAGTTGCACGTTATATACCCTAGTGTGAAGGACATTGAATACTCAAAGTTTGGTCGTGATTCTGGTGGATGGTCTCATTATCATCCAAACTCTAAAAATGGGAGAAAACAGTGGTCAGAGCTTTTAAGTGGTTTGTTCCGTCATCCGTACAGTAAACAAAGAGGTACAAACACGAGTCATACAAAATTCATTATTGTCACTCATGACAATTTCAAGACTATTGAATGGGTGCTATTCACTAGTTCGAATTTGAGTCAAAGTGCATGGGGCTCTCCATATGGATCCATAACTAATTTCGAGGCTGGTGTGTTGATATCGAAGAAACACTATCTTCCGAAAAACGTCACACTGGTACCTGTTACGATTGGAGAGAATAAGATCTTGAAAGAAAATGAGGTAAAGGTTGAATTACCTTTTGACTTACCACCAAGAACATATGGATATAACGAGAAGCCATGGATCATCCATTGATCGGTATATATTGACTAATCATACATCATGTGCATCATACATACCCCAACTATCAACAGCTCGTAACCCATTTTCTATCTCTCATGAGGAATATGACATCGGTTCTGTCTAGTTTATCTCCATCTTTTGCTTGTATAACAGTCTTCTTTGAAGAATCCAACACTGTACGTTGATGCCAGATTCAGCGGCTTCTCATTTGCTACATAGGTTGACTGACTCAAATACAAACAAATGTCGGAAAGGAGCTCTCTTACCAAAGTTTCTTTCCTTCAAAACACTCTCTTCGAAACACTCTTCAAGAAACTATCTCGGGTAAATAAAAATTACCCAGTACAGCTTTGTTCAAAAAAAAAAAAAAAAAAAAAAAAAAAAACAGACGGCTTTCAATCTCCAGAATTCAGAACTGATGTATAAAAATAATATCAATATCACCCCAGGGTCGCATTCGATGACAAGGTCAGCCCTAGGTCTGTTCTCAGCGTATAGAGGTCACTTCAGCTATTGGTGGTAACAAGTTTTGTGCAGTGATCACATTAGGTGCTGATTTTGATGGTGTTATCAGTTTATATCACGAGAGCATAAACCAACATGAGATCCTTCTCAACAACCTCACAACAATACTGGTTACAAGGCAATCTGGGGAGCTGATGGTGCTTAGGATTTGCAGTTTGAGAAACAGGTATCGGCATAAAGTCTGTTTTGGCTGAGGTTGATGGATGAGGTAGGACTTCTTGAGTGCTGTGTCTGTTAGTCTGAAAGTCAATTGGGAAAGCGATTCCCAATGGTGGTCTTTTTCTGTGCCGTATCTGATATGGAATGACATGGACGGGTCACTTGGGGTTAACTGTTGGTCAAACTATAATTCATTGTGCTGTTCCAGCTATTGGTGAGTGGGAATATTGCATCAAGCCATTGGTCACGTCTTGTTTGACAGGATCGAAAAGTTCAGTTTTGAGCCTCGCATTATTCCGACTAGTTTTCGTGTCACTGAGCGTGCTGATCTCATTGAAGGTGTAAAATGGAGGCACACTGTGAACTTTGAACGCAAAGAGAAGTCCTGAGGTCGGGCCTCTGAGTTGGTCCAGTGAAATTGATGGAGATGATGATGCTCTTTCTTCAGGTTTGAGTCTTAGTTGTTCAACCTGATACCACTCATTTCCAACACTCAGGTATGTTCAGTTTCTCAGGCCTTGTGGTTCTGGAGTCCCTCCCGGGATTTCTCGCTGGTTGAAACAAGTCCTGGTTTATGAGCAAAAGTGAGATGTGTTCAGCAGTTGCACTTCATAGGTAACATCTTAGAGTCATGTCAGCCTAACAGCTATATCAATGCTAACGGAAATATCTGGTTCTTTGTTGGTAGTTCTATATGAGAAGGGGATCCTAAACTTACACTCGAATTTGGAGCCGATAAGTTTAGTTTTGAAGATCACGGTTAAAAATCAATGATGGAATTGGGGAATTCGCTATCAAAGGAAACGGGGTTCACGTGTATCTTTGACAGTTCGATAAGCCAACAAGGTTTCGCCTCGTGGACCACTATCAATGGAGGAACACTGTCATTATCGCTATCTGGCTGCATCTAGCAGTCGCTCATCTCTTTGTGGAGTTAAAGTTTGTTACCAAGAGATCAAAGAAACATTCTACGATAGATGAGCTATACGATGCGAGATTCTTGAAGGAGATTGGTGGTGCCTTGGAACCTGGAATTAAGATATCGATTAGGTCCCGCCTTTGATAGCAACAGGCATGATTCGCCTAACAAACAGCGTCAAAAGGCGATTTTGATTGATCAAGTCCATCATAAGCCCCATATCACGGATAAGATCCCAACTAATGGACACCTGTGACCAATATACAACCCACAAACTGGAAAAACGATTGCCCATTTGTAATATGTACTAATGTATTAATACATGGCACATACGTACATAGTTAAGGGCAACGCCGAAAACGTCGGGGCTCGTGACTAAAAATAGTGAGGTCAAAGCCGAAAGGCGAAACAATATGTCATGCTTTGGAAACGCACACAAAACCAAAGATCGATCTTTAAAAGATGGCCGACGTTGATGAAGGGCCAGACAGATGTTTCATATGTCTTGCGACTGAAGGAGAGCAGGCCCCTTTTGCGAAACACGGAACGATAGAGGAGCTCATTTCACCATGTTTTTGTTCACTTAGAGCACACGGAAGCTGCCTTGTGGATTGGGTGGTGAATAGTGCGGGAGATACTTTGGCTGACCATCCTTTGCCATATGATGGATACCACGATAGGATATTTGGATACAGACTGGGTGGTGGTGGTGGTGTTCCTGAAGTAGGCATTGGATCCAGAAGGATGTTCTCCAGTGAGAAAGTTAAGTGCCCTCAATGTGGTCATCAAATCGCAATGATGATGAAACCAAGTTCGTTATTGTCATTGAATAACTTTCTGAGAACCAATGGATCAATACTAGGAAAGACCTTAATTGTCACTGGAGGAACTAGTGTAGTTGCAGGTGCTATTGTGGTGTCCTTGTTTTCTGGGTTGGCATCATCAGGATTGAAGTTACTCAAATGTATCGCACCTGATAGCGTCTTGATAAATCTTTTGAATATATCTGGCTACTACAAGAACTTTGACTCTGCACTGAGGAACGGTCAGATATCGTTTAATCAATTGTCTATGCTTGCACAGTTCCCAGTTTATTTATATGCTGTCAGAAGCAAGTCCCTGATGGCAAGTTTCATCACCAATATTTATCCATTGCTATTCATAGGTCGTCCCAATATGACCATAGATGACATATCAGGACCAAAGAGTTTCTTGATGTTTTTCGAAGCCTTGAGAATCGTCTATGATAGAATATATGCATTGACTTTCAACAGGATTTACTACCGTTGGGTTAGCAAATACGAATCATTCTTTTCACAACAAGGTAATGGTATTAATCTTGAAGGTACACAGACGGACATTGATGCCATTGAATCATTGGAAGCGGAACGACTGGCTGAAGAGAGCAAGAAGAAATACTCGGTGATACAGAGGGTTTATTACTGGTTCTTCCCAAGATATTCAGCAGATGAGAGGGCACTCCGTCAGAGACAGAGGACTAGAGAGCTTCGCCTGATATGGGAGAATGATTACACAGCGCCATTCAAAGGCAGAGGTTCTAAGATACTCACGACAGCTTTATGGCCATTCTTTGGAGGAATCATTGGTGGAATCTTGATAGAGTCCTCCATACTTAGAAGACAGATATGTAAGATTGCAACTACTCCAGATGAATCCAAGTTCATCTTCAATTGTATTGGATGCTGTGTGGTGGTTGTCTTGAAAGATTTGGTCAACTTGGTTGTTGCAGCGAAACAAATCGGCACTTACAAGGATATGGAGATCGTGCATCGTGGTACTCCTGAATTTATGCTATTACATCGTACTGGAGAAGAGGCTCATCGTCATGTCGGTGGTGATGTTGGAGCTGAAGGGAACATTGAAGACATTGAAGATCCTCAGAATATAGGGATCGTGGTGCCAGGAGGATTCATGGCGAACTTTGCTGGTGTTATCCGTGTACTAGGAGCGGCTGTTTGATTTATCTATCTGCCGGCTATCAGCAGCTGGTGGAAGTATATTATAAATGATCTATTAATGTTCTGCAATATTACTCGCATAAAACTAAACGTAGAACGATATCAAAGCATCATGCAGCGGAGAACATTTAATTGATGCTGATTAAACCAAGCAAAACTGCGTATCTTATGGTGAAGTCACCATCTTGACAAGCATTGATAATGCTATTGAACAATATTTGGCGGTGATCTGCCTTCTGCCCACAAATTATGAGTGGTTGCCCTTTTTGGACAACCCCGGACTGTGTCTCACAATTAAGTAATCAATTACCGTTTTAGGAAACTGAATACCGGAATCACAAGAAAAAAATGAAAACAAAGAAATTGAATAGCGTGATAAAAAGAGTCTTTGCAAATTTACACCAAAAAGCAGCCATCTGCTTATCGTATTTCGGTTGACTTTTGTTGTGTTGTTACTATTAGGTGATATCGGTCATCCACTTGCTTCATACTCACAACATTCACGGCTTTTTCCTAAAACTTCTGACTGGAAATAACCAATTTTTTTTTCCGCCTACATTCCATTTCATTCGGAGTCACAATCACAATCACAAGACATTGGATAGTTGGTTAGGATTTTAAACACATATCTGCTTTTGCCATATAACATAGAACGCCATGTCGTGTCATATAAGGTGGGACTCATCGGAAACAAGTTCGTTTCTTTCATGGACAAAAGAACTACTCCATGATTCGTTAAATTCAGGCAAAAGACCCCATATTTTATCATCTGGAATCGATATAGAAAACTTAAGTTTTGGTGATAATGCACCAGAATTTGAGATCTTGGAAATAGGTGATTTGGCTGATGATAGGTTCAGAGGAATCTTTAAGTTGAAATATGATGGAGATGCTCAAATAAGGTTGAGTACATCGATTCAGGCAAATTTGTTAAATATTTTACAAAGAAGTACACAAGAAGCTGGTGGAGATTTCGCTTTACCTAAATTCCCATTAGCTGCACAACCTTTTTCTATCCCGTTGTTTGTTAACTTGTCACAGATCAGATTATCTGGTATAATCGTTGTGGTATTTTCGAAATCTAAAGGGTTGACATTAGTGTTCAAAAATGATCCATTGGAGAATATCAAAGTTAGTTCAAGTTTTGATAATGTTCAAGTCATTGAAAAATTCTTACAGAATAAGATTGAGAATCAGATAAGAGATTTGTTCAGAGATATTTTACCTAGTGTTTTACATAAAGTATCACAAAAATGGACAACTTCTAATATTTTAAATCAATTACATTCAAAATTGAATGAAGGTGGTGATACATCCAAGATTGAAAAAGTTTCTATATTTGAAGTGAACCCATCTGAACCTGAAATATCACCTGCTAATATGTTAAGATTATCAACTTTAACAACTTCAAGATTATCTTTTAGAATTTCAGTACCTCCATTCCCTGAAGTTATTGAACGTCCAAGTTTATTCAAATATCAATATAACTTCAAACAAGTGATTGGTAACAACTCAAAGAACATTCCAATAGAGATTATCACTAGCAATACTGGTATCAAATTGGATAACACGTTGAATCAAATCATCAAGATTCAATCAAAGATCTATATGAATGAAAAGAATAGTTCGAAACCAAAGAGAAGAACAATCAAATTCGGAGCAAAGAATCATTCAAATGATTCGGAAAATTCTGAAAATTCTGAAACGACATTGATTGAAGAGACTCCACAAGAAATAATACAAGAACTTGAAGAACAACCACAACAACCTCTTGAAACTAAAGAGGACTCCATGCCACTAATACCGTCTCCGCAATTCTTCTCCATGTCCTTTGCACAATCTCCATCCCCATTGAGTGGTTCACCAATAGCTTCGAGATCTAGTTCGTTATCGTTCCCAAAACATGAACAACATCAACAACAAAATATTGAATTAACATCACCAAACCCTATATTACTTGAGAAACTTCATCATGTTCATCCATTGTTGACATCTCCATTGACACCGTTGAAACCTAGTGATCATATGTTCTTAAGAAGTTCATCACCAAGGAAATCTCAAAGTAATTTGATGTTGAACAACGTTGGTCTTGGTACTTATTTCCATACCATACGAACAGAGACTTCATCTCCACCTCCACCTTACAATTGACGATACGGATCCTCTCATTCTCTATTTATTCATGTCTTTACTTGCCTTTCCATCGCTATGATTATGACCCACTTGCTAATAAACAATGCTTTTTTTATAAACTGATGATGATGATGATTTGTAGTAGTAAATCTCGGTAAAATAAATTGTTTAATAATCTGCTTGAAAATCATAAATCTCTATAAAATATGAAAATTATACTAAACATCATATGATTGATAACTATTAATCAGCTGATAACCAGGTCAATTACTGAATAACAACAACAATCATGACAGATGATGTTGAACTAGATGACTTGAAACAAACACTTCTTTCCGAAACAACAGCAACAGCTGATAATAATAGTTCTTCTCCATCAAATGACACTAATTCCACCAATAGTTTAACAACCACCAAGACAATCAATTATAAAGATACAAAGATCAAATTACATCCCAAGAACTGGCGTCATTCAACACTTTTAAAAGCTCAAATCATACTAAGTTTTTACCTCTTTATCCTAGTTGGGATCTCTGATCAAACAATTGGTTCATTAATGCCATCTCTTTTGACGTATTATTCAACAACTCAATCTAAACTTACAACGGTTTTCATATTACAATTTAGTGGGTATGCACTTAGTGCCATATCTAATAATTATATCCATGTTAAATTTGGAAGGATTGGTGTGATGTTAATAGCTACAGGGTTACATACTTTAACTTCATTTATTGAATCAATTAGACCAATAATGGGTGTATTTTTAATAGTTTATTTTTTTTATGGATTAAGTATAGGATTGTTGGATTCAGGACTTAATGTTTATTTAAGTGCATTGGATGATCATAATGAGATTATGGGATTATTACATGGATTTTATGGTGTTGGATCGGTGATTGGACCTCCTATGGCTTCATTTATTTTAAAATTTGATGTTGGAGGAACAGGATTTGGATTACATTATTTCATATTGGGGAGTTTAGCATTCATTGGGTTTGTATTAAGTTGGGTATTCTTTAAAGATGAAACAAGGTTGAAATATGAGTATAGTATTACTGTTGAAGGTATTGATTTAGAAAATGGGGGTTCAGAAAATGATATGGATGTTAGTTTTATCAAATTGATAAAAAATAAGATGATCTTGATGTTTTCATCTTATTTATTCTTATATATTGGAACAGAGGTTGGTGTTGGAACATGGTTGTTAAGTTATTTGATCAAGATTAAAAAAATGGATCAAATTAGTGCTAGTTTTAATGTTAGTTGGTTTTGGGTTGGATTAACTGTTGGAAGAATGGGGTTAGGGTTTGTTACAAGGTTTTTCAAAAATGAATATGTTGCTAATTTTTGGTATTCTGTTATATCATTAGTTACATTTATGATTTATACTGGGTTTTTATTAACTTTTGATGTTGATAATTTAGGAATTAATTGGTTTGGTTATTTAAACAAATTTCTTGTATTTGTTGCTGGTGTATGGATTGGACCATTATTTCCTACTTCGAATGTTGCATTGATGAAGATCTTACCAAAACATTTACACGTTTCAGCTATTGGTATTTATTCAAGTATTGGTGGTTCAGGAAGTGCAATATTACCATTTTTAATTGGGATCTTAATTGAATGGACAAGTTTTAAATGGTTTCCGGTGTTTATTAGTGTTTGTATCACTGCATATGTTGTGATCTGGTGGATGATACCCAAGATGTGTTCAGTTGACTATGAATTTTGACCATTAACTAGTGTTTAGAAAAGCAGCAGCATCAGCATCAGCAGCTACATGAATATTGAAAATAAAACGTTATCTAATCCATCTCTTTATAGTTTTTAAATGATTTAAATATTGAAATTTGACCTTTGAACGACAAATTCTTCTGGTGTGAATGTCTTTTGAGTGAATGCATGTATAGCTGTTATTATATCTTTTAGTTGAGTATTAACAAGTCTTGATCTTGCCAATTTGTTAAGTCCTTGGAATTTAGTGGACACTATTATAACTGCAAAGGCAGAACCACAACCACCACTCATGTCCTCGACATAGACCTCTTGAGCCTCGAGTCTTTCGAAAATCGTCTGTTTGAGTGAATCAGCAGAAAAACTCATAATTATGTGCGTAGTTATTTAATGACGTTAATATATTGATGTTGATGTCGAATGTTAATATTAATAATGAAAATTTTGTCCAATTAAAGCAATTGTACACACAACAATATTAACAACAACATTCAACAATGTCGATTCAAAAAGCAGTGAAAGCGATCCAGAAACTGTACCCGATCAAGTACGCAGAGACAGCATGGGACAATACAGGTTTGTTGGTGGACTCTTCTCAATTCTTCCGTGAATCATCACCATTAAAAGTTCTATTGACCATTGATTTAACGAAAAAAGTCGTTGAAGAGGCTATCAAGGCTAAAGTTGGGCTCATTATCGCTTACCATCCGTTCATCTTTAGTGGGATTAAAAAGATTGAGCCTCAAAACAACACACAACATGATTCTTTAGTGAAGCTCATCGCTAATGGGATCTCCGTGTACAGTCCTCATACTGCAGTAGACGCCGTGAAAGGTGGTGTTAATGACTGGTTGATTGAAGGGCTTATTGCGTCGGGCAGTGATGAGATTGAGAGTGTCAGTGTGATTAGCCCAAGCAAAGAAGACCCTCTGGGGGAGGCCGGCGCAGGTGTAGGCAGGGTTGTCCGCCTAAGAGCGGGAAAGGCCAAAGACGTGCAGTCATTGATTACATCCTTGAAACAACACCTCGGCGTGAACAACCTTTTAATCGCAGACGGACTTGAAGGGAAACCCGTTACAAGTTTTGCGGTATGTGCGGGTTCTGGCGGGAGTGTATTCGCTAAAATCCAAGGGGAAGTTGATTTATTTGTCACCGGCGAGTTAAGCCACCATGAAGTTTTAGCGCTGAAAGAACAAGGTAAATCAGTCATTGCAGCCAACCATTCTAATACCGAACGAGGTTATCTGGTAAGAATGGGCCAACTGCTGCAGAAGGAGCTTCCAGACGCGGAGTTTGTTATCAGCAAGACTGATAGCGATCCTTACTGCTTTGTTTAAAGTGGTTTAGTGAAACCGATGACAGACACAATCAACCTCCTTATCAAATATCGATGTCACCTTTTTATTGGACCCTAAATTTGTGTAAAATTCTTATGTGGGTTCGTATACAAATTTTTATTCGTACAAATGTCCAAAAATGGGGATAACCGAGAATTTCGATAAGGAAAATTTAAAAAGAAAGTTGTGCCACTCTCAATTTATGATTTTCATGCTCGTAATTTCCGCCCTTCCAAATTTTACATGGTGTTACTACTCGCTGCAGCATCAATTGCCAAGGAATCATCATGGGCCGTATAGTAATAGTTATCCTGATAACAATCGTCTGCTTAGCTACTCAAAAAATTTTGTATTATGTAGTTTTATCAATCAGCCGGCATATAAATGAGCTATTGTATCCTCTTCCTTTCCATTTGATCTAATTGTAATTGAACCATTAAAGTAAATTCAAACAACAATGGATATCCTCAACACCATCAAGCACAAGGTCACTACAAGAGACGGGTTGCTAGGAAAGTACGATTATGGTCTACTTTTCACCCCAAACATCCCTTTCATCACCTCCAAGAAGAATAAAACTCAACCTTTCTTTGGTTTAGATTCTGATATGCCTTTGTTTTTAGGTATGCTTCTTGGTTTACAACATGCTTTATCCATGTTGGCTGGTGTGATATCACCTCCAATTATCATCTCTGCCGCTGCTAATTTCGATACAAATACAATCCAATATTTGGTTTCCACTTCTTTAATCGTTTGTGGTATCTTAACAATGATTCAAATTACTAGATTTCACATTTATAAAACTAAATATTACTTGGGTACTGGTTTATTAAGTGTTGTTGGTACTTCATTTGCTACAATTACCATTGTTCAAAGTGCTTTCCCAAAAATGTACGCTTCTGGATTTTGTCCAACAGCTGAAGATGGTACTTTATTAGCTTGTCCAGATGGATATGGTGCCATTTTGGGAACTGGTGCTTGTTGTGCATTGATTGAAATTGGTTTATCATTCTTACCACCAAAAACTTTACAAAAACTATTTGGTCCAATCATTACTGGTCCTGTTGTTTTAATGATTGGTGTTAAATTGATCGCTTCAGGTTTTAAAGATTGGTTAGGTGGTTCAGGTTGTATGACCTCTGGTGCTTGTCCAAGTGCTGCTGCTCCACATCCATTACCATGGGGAGCTCCAGAATTTATCGGTTTAGGTTTCTTGGTCTTTGTTACCATTGTTCTTTGTGAAAGATTTGGTTCTCCAATCATGAAATCTTGTGCCGTTATCATTGGTTTATTCATGGGTTGTGTTGTTGCTGCTGGTTGTAATTATTTTGATAAGAATTCAATTGATATTGCTCCATCTGGAAGTTTCATTTGGGTTAAAACTTTTAAATTAACAGTTTATGCTCCAGCTGTTTTACCAATGTTGGCTACTTATATCGTTTTGATGATGGAAGCTATTGGTGATATCACTGCTACTTGTGATGTCAGTAGATTAGAAGTTTCTGGTGAATTATATGAATCAAGAGTTCAAGGTGGTGTTTTAGCTGATGGTGTTAATGGTATTTTGGCTTGTTTAATGACCATTACTCCAGTTTCTACTTTTGCTCAAAACAATGGTGTTATCTCAATTACCAAATGTGCTAATAGAGCTGCTGGTTATTGGTGTTGTTTCTGGTTAATCTTGATGGGTGTTGTTGCTAAATTCGCTGCTGCTTTAGTCGCTATTCCAAAAGCTGTCTTAGGTGGTATGACCACTTTCTTGTTCACTTCTGTTGCCGTTGCTGGTATTGCCATCATTGGTAGAACAAAATTCACAAGAAGAGATCGTTTCGTTTTGACTTGTTCTCTATTATTCGGTTTTGGTGCTACTCTAGTTCCAGATTGGTTCAGTTACGTTTTCACTTATAGTGGTAGTAACAACTCTTTACGTGGTTTCTTGGATGCCATTGAGTTAGTTCTTGAATCTGGTTTCTCCGTTTGTGCCTTGGTTGGTATGATTGTTAACTCTATTCTTCCATATGAAGATGATGATGTTCAAGAAGAAGTTTTAGATGCTGGTGAAATTGAACATGAAACTGAAAGTGAGACTGGTAAATCGAAACGTATCGATACAGTCAGCTCCGATATCAGTAAATCTGGTTAATTCTTTGTTTCAGTGTATATGTTTCCTCAGTCAGTCATTTGTTTTGTTTGTTATAATTGAATTGTAGTTATGTACAATAGACGTTTACAAGTTTAGTGAATGAGACATATTGTTACAAAATCGGTATTTGGGCATTACATCAGGAGTAAGTACACAAGTTATTACCATTATGAACAAATCACCATCAGTACTATATATAGCCTTCTTCATGAATCAATTACTTTGAGTCTCTTCAAGTTTCTTGGTCAATCCGTCAATAAGTGCTTGATAGCTGTTTCTTAAAGCATCCTCACCTCTAGCCCATTTGTAAATATAGAACAACCATCCTTCAAAATCCTCACCATGCTTGAATCTGGTAGTTTGTTCATCAATTTTCTCATATTTGAAGTAATGAACACCTTTAAAGACAGATTCTGATACTAGAGAGCCCAACCATGAGAATTCTGATTCGTTGTTTGCCACAACGGTAGGTTTAAACGTTCCAGCACCAGTTGCTGAAACTTGTAGGATATCACCAGGTTTAGGTTGTTCAGAAGAGCTTGTATTCTCAATAGCTGTGATGAAAGTGTTCCATTTCCCCCATTCTGGGAAATCTTGTATGACCGAACGTACTTGTTCTTGGGTAGCTTTCAAATCAGCAGTAACTTCAATTGTATAAACCATCGCACTAATCAATTGTGACACCAATATATTGAGGCAAGAATCAAGAAGGAGATAATGCAAGTTTGTCACATTTTATATGTGAAATGGTGTATCCCTCAAAAAGTACTTCATTGGGAAGTATAATCCGAAGCTGATCAATAAGTCCAGAAGCAATATAATAAATCACAATGCACATAACTCAAATCACAATTTATAGCAGCAATCCTTCACTGAACAACCTTAATTGACCGGGTTGTGATTTTTGGCCGTTTACAGTACTACGATTTTCAGGTCCACTTTGCATCAGAATGTTTGAACCAAGGTTCCAACTTCAGGTGGAAGTTGCATAATAGGGAAGTCATCACTCATCACTCATCACTTAGTTCATAGATCCATATTGTTCTTGTTTGAGTGACATTAATTATACTTTAAGCTATAGCGACATAAAGTTTGGACTGACAGGAACTCAGGGACTCAAGGGCTTGATTGATGTCATTACAAGAGGACCAAAACTTGACGCGCGTTCCAACCCGTAAATAGGGCTTTTTTTGCAAAATTTCTAAAACTGAAAGACGTGAAGATCGCTCGCTGCTGTGTGTTAATATGTAAAAATACTTTCGCCATATTTCCGGATGCGGTAATAGGAACAACTGGATTTCAGCTGGATAAAATCTACCAAACTGATCTAAGTTGGTATGTAAGATCTTGCCAAATATAAGTAGAAATATCACGAGAATAGACTTCGTACGCGCAACCTTTCCTGTGAATTAGGAAGGTTTCCGCCAACTCTTTTTGTAGTATGATGGTACCTCTAATCATAATCATAATCTTGGAGTTCAAATGACATTTTCCCGAAATGGGTAATCTCCTGTGACTTGCGAAGCGATTAGACCGACGATCACCCCGTTGGTCGTGTGGTCAGTTACCCAACTAGGTAATTCGGCGTAATCTGCCAATACTTTGTCCCAACTGAAAAACGAAAAAAAATAACAAGCCTTAACAAAAAATTATCTTCATGATCAAAGTTGTAAACAAAACAAGTCTCAATTTGAGTTTGTTTTATAAACGAAATCCGACTTGTTCTTCATCCAGAAACATACCGAAGAACAGACTTTTGCTCCATCACCGGAAAAGCCCAACCACTTTTGTCCGTTTTCATATCCAAAAGTTGTCTAATTCATTCATTGATTGATTGATAATTTAGTTGGTAATAAGTTAACTGTCGCGTGCTTCTGTTGTTGCTACTTGCTAAAGAAAAAAGCGGTTCAGAGCATGTTCAGATTAAAACGATACGCAAGCATCGCACTCTCGAAGCCGGTGACGCTTCTGAACGGAGCGCTCAAAGGAAGTGGTGGGAACCAGGAATTGGAGTTTGCAGAGACGACCATAAGTAAGAATGTCTATTTCAAGAAGAAATTACTTGTGCTGATTGGTCTTGTCTTCTTTGCCACTAATATCTTGTTGTCGAATCTATTGATATTCAACGTTGATAACTATAACAAGTTTGTGGATTCATCTAACAAACTAGATCTTTATTTGGATTTAAACAGAAAGTTCTTCAGATCAAACAATTTTTTATATCAATTCAAATCATTCAACGTACAATTTGATTATTTCAGCAATACTGCTAAATCTATCTTGAAAAAGAGCAAAGATAAAGAATCATCAGATTATCCAGATTCTTACCAATTCATATTCAACACTTCATATGCACCAAATGCATATTTGAATCACTTACACAGGGTCTACACACGTGAATCTGATCCAGATTATGTCCTTAAGAACAATCCAGTATCTTTCCATTGGGGTGATTGGGTTGATTTATCACCAGCTTTACCATTTGTTAATGCTTATGAGAAGATCCTCCAAAATGAATTTGGTGGTGATGCTATTAAATTACAAGGTGCCATGCATAAGATTTGTTACGATCAGTTGTTTGATGCTAAAGAGCCATGGGTTGATGATATCAGTTATGACTTGAAACTATTCGTTTGGGAACAACTACAAGGAATTGGTATCTGTTCTGCTATCTTTAAATATTACTATTGGCCAATTCCTGAAAGAGTCTTGTTTGAAACTGATGAGAAATATTTCCAATTACCAATTAAAGAAAAGAGACTTGCCAAACCACTTGGTGTCGAAGGTTTAAGTAGGATTTATTATGGAAGACCTCGTGTCAACTCCAAAGATATCTCTGATTTCATTAATGGTTATGATCGTCTTGACACTACTGGGAAACTAGTGGAAATTGCTAAATCAAAACAATTCATAGAACCAGATGATAAAATCTCATTAAAGACAACCATCTTGCAAGATCCTAAAGATTTCGAAAGAGAAAATTTTGATGAATTGTTGAACAAATACAAAAGCATTGAAAATCCTTCAAAAGAAGACTTAAAATACCTTCACTTTTTGGAATATTCACAAGCGAATGTTGGTGAGGCTAAAAGATTTTATTTCACTTTCCCATTCATCAAAGCAGACTCTACTGCAGAATTACACCATTATACATTCCCTTGGGTTAAACAGGTTATCTCTCATGAAGAACGTATTCAAGTTGTGCATCATTTGATTAGAAGTTGGTTCAAATTTGCTGAACAAGCTGAAATCATCTCTTGGTTCAACTATGGTAATTTAATTGGTTGGTATTTCAACTCTATGAACTTACCATGGGATAATGATGTTGATGTCCAAGTGTCAATTAAAGATTTGGATAAGATTGGTCGTAATTGGAATAATACTTTAGTTGTGGAAGACCCTCAATACGGTGAAGGTATTTTTTGGTTACAAACCAATCCATTTTACATGCAACAAAATGATTTCCAATTCATTGATGCTAGATACATTGATACCAATACTGGTATTTATATTGATGTTTCTGCATTATGGCATGATGGTTCTCATCCACCAGATCATTTGAAATTGAAAGAAAATGAGATTGCAGTTCGTTGTAAACATTACAATTGGTTTGGTTATAATGAAATCTTCCCAATCAGAAGAACCATTTATGAAGGTGCACAAGCTTATATGGTCAATGATGTTGTTTCCAATTTAAAGAAACTTTATGGAGAAAAACCATTAACTCAAACTAATGAAATGGGTCATAATTGGCAAAAAGATCTTGGATTATGGGTACCTAATGAGATTTGTGAAAAAGAACGTGTTCCTCCAACTGAAACACGTTTTGATGAGTTTGGTCAATTGACTTTAGAAGGTGCTTGTAATAACACTGAATTATTGGAAATTTGGAAACATACTCAAAAAGCTTGGGCTTTACATCAGAAAGAAGCAGAAATGATAAAGAAAGGTGAAAATACTGATGAATTAAGTGCACAAGCATTGCCAATATTTAGACATTTTGATTATGAACCATATCGTTGAAAGGCTTTTTTAATGAATGAAATATAAATAAATAACTAGATTAAAAATTATGCTACAATAACTTTGTAATAATTTACATATAGAGATGCATTCTAATTGAAAAAAAGTATACCCAAAATGCTATAAAACAAAAGAATGGATAAACCTTCCTATAAAATGACTTAAATTTCTCTGAATCTTCTTCAATAAATTTCAACGATTAAGAGATTCAATAAAGCAAACAAAAATAAACAATGAGATGATGAATAGATTAAATTTTAACAACACAACAAAAATCCCCATAAAACACACATTAACAACAAAGTTTTATATTATTTTCATTCCGCGTTTATTTCTTTCTGAAAGAACAACCATCGGTCAATTTAGCTTTACCACCGGTTGGACGAGTCAAAACAGTAGCACAAGATTCACAAGTGACAGCAGTTTGGGCATGGGAGAACACAGTGGTGATGTTTAGACAACCTGGACATTTGACATCCATGAAGAATGAACGTGGGGCTTGAACCAAGGTTTTCAATTTGTGTTGTTTAGCTTCAGTAGCAGCTGATGGGTGTAATAAATCCTGAACTAAAACCTGTTGATAATTTGTTAGTATACTGGTTTGGTTTTTGAAAAGAATGAATGAACCAATAGAAAAAAAAACATAAAGAGGTCTTAGGAAGAGAGGTTTGCACTGGTAAAGATGATGTTTAGTCTCCAAAGAGTTCAATCATGATGTTTAAGAAGTCTTCTGATCCCTCCTTTCACGGTCAGAGGTTCTTGCCACACATTATAAAAAATTTGAATATTCCTCCTTGTACGTTGTGTTGATGCTCTTAGATGAATGGTAATGGATCATGTGTACTCTATGTGCATGTCTTGTCTCATTTATGTGGTCATTCCCTCCTTTCTTCACGACCTTAACGTTCTTTGATCAAGATCTCTTATGAAACTAAATCTTCAAATTTTTAATGAAATTAATCCAATGTTTCTCGTGGTTGGGTGTTCTCAATGTCTCTCTTCCATTCTCTTCATGTCGTCGTGTTCTATTGTTCATTACGTCTATGTGAAACGTACCATTTTATCTTAATTTGAGTGATGAACTTATTTCAATGTTGAGAAAGGAAGAACAAAAATTTCCTTCATAAAAATTTTAATCTGAAAAGTTTTGCCCATTTTTCGAACATTCTATTTTCGGAAACTTTCGCGAGAATTTCACGAAAAATTCGTAATTGTTGCAAGACAGATTTCCCAAATCGGTAATTAATGGTGTGTGGATGTCCTCCACAGGCTCGTGTTTTGGCGTATTTCATTTGGTAAGGACACTATAAAAGCAGTCACAGAACTCTGTTTGCTTTCTCCAAGGAGAAGGTGTCTGGGTGTAATGTTTATGTCAGCGAAAATGAATTGTGTCAAAATGATCCAAATGTAGTTAGTTATTCATATCAAGTTATTGTATTATGAACCGTTTTCATTTATTGATTGTGCGTATGAACACTATGAAATACTGATAGATGATAAGTCTGTGTTAAATCAGACATTTCATTGAATGATAGTATGGAATCAAAGGTTAATGTCGAGTGAGCAAGCATACAGTACTGATGGAGTTCCATCAATTGTATACTTTAAGCCCTTCGTTGCAAGCTTACTTACTAGTGGCTGAGTCATTGACCAATCTGACAAATGATCTACTAGAATGAATTGAATGGTATTCTCATAGAAATTGAATTAATATACATTGGATATGTTGGAGTGATGGATAAGGAAAGGGGGATAATGAGTGTCTTGTGATGAATGATTTTGGTGCAGCTATATTGAGTTCAAATTGTTAAGTACAAAATCATACAATAGACAATTGGGTTTGTCTTAATCAATGAGGAAAAACTAATATCATAAGATGAGAAAAAACCAAACATAATGAGCAGTATATGAACAATAAAACAGGAAAGCAAAACAAGCAAACAAATAATATGACATCAGATAGCAAATTGCACGTTATATGTTGTTCAAAAGTTCTAATGAGAAAACAACAACCATATTTTCTGGAGTATGGTTATCAAATCATCACAAGTTGAAGAGGGAGAAGTAGGAAATATGAATGAGAGTGGAAAGTTGATTAAACAACAGGATAGGATAGGATATAAACAAATTTTAATTGAAGAAACACAGAACCATAAATGATCAAAAAGAAAAAGAACAACAATTATATAAATATTATATTTGTTTATGTTTATTCTTTGAAAGATGAGTTCTCTCTTATTCAATTAACTTATTTAGCAGCCTTTTTCTGCTTTCGTGGAGGAGTCATAGTTCTGTTTTGTACAACTGAATTATAATTCACTTTTGGTTTCTTTTCAGCAGGTTTTAAGATTTGGAATGAACATAATAAACTTTCATCAACACTCATCATAGCACCAGCATTATCAAATTCTCCACAGTAATTTGGAGCACTGAATAAAGTAACTAATTGTCTCTTACTGAAAAATTCATAACCATCTTCAACAACTTGATGAGCCCTGCAAATCAAATCCATATCATGTTTTTGTAAAAATCTTGAAACAACATCTGGACCAAAAGTGAATGAAACACCACGATCATTTTCACTCCATCCTGTTATATCTTTATCTGGATCAGACCATAATAAATCACATAATAATCCAACATCAGGTATATCAGTTGGTCTCATAACTCTTCTAATTTGATCCATAGAGTTTAAATCTGGAGATAAACCACCATGCATTGTGAATATTTTCTCATCAATAATAGCAGCAATCGGTAAACAATTGAAACAATCTGTAAAAGTTTTCCAAAGTTTGATGTTATACCTTCTTTTACATTCATCATAAAATCCATAAATTCTGTTAATAGAAGCACATTCATGATTACCTCTCAAGATGAAAAAGTTTTCAGGGTATTTAATCTTATAAGCCAATAATAGACATATAGTTTCTAATGATTGTTTACCTCTATCGACATAATCACCCAAAAACAAATAGTTTGATTCCGGAGGGAAACCACCATATTCGAACAATCTTAGCAGATCGTAATATTGTCCATGTATATCACCACAGATCTTTATTGGTGCCTCTAGTTCTAACAAGATTGGCTGCTGGATGAAGATTTCTCTGGCTTTTTTACATAGAAAACGTATTTCATATTCTTCTAGCTCTACTGTCTGACCTGGTCTGGAGCCTCTGACTTCCAAGAGTCTATCGACGATGGAGTCCAAATCGGCTTCTGGTTCTTCAGCCATTATTTAGTAGTTGATATGAGGGATAACACGGGTTTAATTAGTCAGGGGGGCAACCGATAATTTCAAAAAATGATAATCAACTGGTTGGAAAAAAGGAAATGGGAAAAAAGGGGGTTGATGGGATAGATATGAAACAACACTAATCACAATTGATAATGGGGGGAGAAAGGGGGCAATGGAATGTCTCTGAAGCGAACTGGGTTTGTTGATTATTGTTTTCCCTTCAAATGTCGAAAAGGTGGTGGGTGGCCAAGGGCGAAAAAACAATAACACACAGCCAATTAATTTCAATTACCGCACAAACGAAAAAAACAAGGACGGCACGGACACGAAACAGAAACAGAAACAGAAGAAGTCGGAACTCGGAACTTGCCAAGTCTGGATTATTCGTGGAGGTTGTTGAGTTTGCGTTTGAGTTGGTTTGTGGGTGGTTCAGCTCTGTTCCAAAGAAGGGTCTGACACTGAAACGATGAAAATGTTATTCTTGCAAAAACAGCAAGAAATCCAGTTCAAAAGAGTTTTTTTTTTGTTTTTGTTTTTGTATCTTAGGCTGAATTCTGAATTGCCCAGTTGTTTTTCGTTTTACAATCTTCTTCTCGCGAATTTTAATGGACCTTTGTTGCCCGAATAGGAAGGTCGTCCTATTCGGGTACTTCCGAGGGCGTGGACTACACGTGACTATTTTCAGTTACTCTAATTGGGGCGGGTAACTCTCATAGAGCTGTCTATTCCCAAACTGCCTATCTATCAATCAGCCGCCTCATGACATTTTCATTAATGTTTTATCGGTTTGATACAGATCGATGTCTGCTCCTTTCAAAAACGTCTACCATCTTCGGAAAGTAGCAGAGTCTGATTCGAAAGCATGTGCTTTTTGCTATAAACCTACAACCTCTGTGCTAATAACCAGTGATGGATCAGTAAGTACATGTTATTATATATCATAATCATTCATGCAACTTTATACTGATTCTATTGAAAGTCGGACTTTTTTTACACTTGTGATTCACACTTGAATGATAAGACGTTTGCATCGCCAATCTTTGACGATCAATATCTCAAGGCTAAACGTGATAAAGAAGCTCTAGATCAAGAAATCAAACAACTCAAGTTAAAATGGGATGAGAAGAACAGATACGCTACTTGGGATAACCTTGTATCTAAATTCAGTTCTAAACCTACAAATGACAAAGAGAAAGATAAAGACCCTAAAGTCAAACCAGAGAAGGAACACGAAGAGAAATTAAAAGATCTTGATAAACAGGCGACCGATTACGAGTCAATCATAAACAAATTACCAAGAGTCTTTCAATTGAATAAAGACATCTACAAAATCAGACTGGATAAGAAGACAAGGCCAGCACAACAATCCAATCCAAGAGTCACAAAGTCTACAATAACACCTAAAGATTTAGCCAATCTTCCATCTGTTCCTAAGAAACCACTATAAACACATGTCCTTAAAAGTTGACACTTCTTTCATCAATCCAGCATTCCCATTGATCAATTTTTTGTTTCAATGCACTTCCTGAGATGACATCCACATTTCCTTCCAAATTCTCAAACTTGAACACTTGATTAACTGATTGACCTAGATCACCGAAATCTTCTTCATTTGCATTATCACCATCGACTTTCGAGATATTTGAAGCATTAAGCTTTCTTATAGTATCAATTTCTTGTTCAAGACTCTCTCTTATCTTAGTGCTTGGTCTTGATGAGAATAAATCCGACTTGTTACATGCAATCAGGATATCAATCCCACCTGGTCTTCTTTCAGTGAAGTTTAAAACTTCATAAAGGAAACTAGCAGCACTCGTAAGTTTCTTTGGATCAATGGTAGAATCCAATACATATATCAATCCATGAACATTACTTGAGTTTTTGATCTCATCAAATAATAGATTATGTAGTTTAGGATGGCCAGGAAATTCACTCAACTTGAAGTCGGTTTTCTTTGTACCGATGGATGGTAATTGGAATTTATGAGTGGTGGAAGGTTCTTGGGAAGTCACCGTTGTGATATGCTCTTTATGTACCAAATAATTGAATAGTACCGTCTTTCCTGAGTTTGATGGTCCTGCGATTATGAACGTTGGCTGTCTATTACCATGCTTCGATAATCCTGGAATGGACACCTTGTTGGTATTCTGATGTAGGATCAGAGATACGGCGAGTGATAATAAGATCACTATGAAAGTGGCCAAGTATATCGTAGACATCTTCGCCGAGATCTTCTATTGTTCACTATGTGTTTATAGGTTTTTTGATTTGGACAGAACTTAAAGAGTATATTTTTCATGTTGATAGTTCCGCGAATTCATTCGATAAATCATACTTACATACATACATCCTCATCACATTACATCTTAATCGTCCTTTTCATAATACATTCGTGACTAATACATAAATGGCTATACATTACGACTCCTCATCAAAGAACTTCAGCACCTCCTTGAAATAGGCACCGTCTTCGTCATTATCAACAAGCCCATTATCATCAATATAGAACGCATCTCTTTCATGCAATTCATTAGATATGTCAGTATTGGTGATACTTGAGCCCGAGGTACTGCTTGCGACTCTCTGAGATGATGAAGTGGAAGACCCAGATACTTCACGGATGGATTGTAATGATTCAACATCAGGATTGGTGATTCTTAACTTGGATCTTCTTTTTGAACTCACCAACACTTGAACATCTCTGTCTTGTAACATTTCCTCAATCTTCTTCTCTTCATAATCTTCAGAACTTGATGATGATACTGTGGTGATAAATGAGTTTCGAGATTTGTTGCTGTTCATCGTAAGAGGTGATTGATTGAGATTGTTGTGGTGATATGTATACTCGTCTTCCAGATCATCTGGATCTGCAAAAGGACCCGAGGATCTCTTGGTGGTTGAGTGATGGGATGGTTGGGGTTTATAGATGCTCATCAGGTTTCTTTTGATGTTGTTTTCAAAGGAAAACTCTGTGGATTTCCTGGTCATGATTGGAGGTGTTGGTTTTGGAGTTGGAGATGTTGGGGTATGTTTCGATAATCTCTTATGATCATATTCTGCTCTTTTCTCATTCCAAGAAGATATACTTTGAGTTTCAACTAGACCACTCATCTCACGATAATACTCTTCTGTAATGTTTGATTCTGAATCTGAATGTTCTAAAGCTATCTGATTCTGTTGATATTTCTGGTATATCAGGTATACTGCTACTGCTATCAGTATGATCGACACAACTGGTACAACGGCTGATATGATGATAGTGGTAGTGTTTGAGTTTGCTTTATGAGCCACCTGTGTGGGTATTATCGTGGCAAGCACTGAAGATGTAACTGACGATATTTGAGACTGAGACTGTGAGTTTGAAGCTGATGTTATAGCTTGAGCCGAAGAAGACTCTTGAGCTGATGAGGTTGATTTGCTGGTATATAAACTGCTTGATGGAGCCGAATAGGCCAATTGGTCCATTTTCTTCATTGAATCCAAATCATAGATTTGTAAACTGTAGCCATCTGATCTCTTGGTAGAGGATGGAGATGTTATACTGATCAAAGTATTGTTTAAAACGAACCCACCTAAGCAATTGTTGATTCTGAAGTCTCCAACATTTGTGAGGTTCGACCATTTCCACGTACTAGACACGTTTAAACTCAGGACATATGGACTAGATAAATCTTTCCCCAGAGTACCGCCTAATAAGAACAAACTTTCAACGTCTTGGGTTTTTTTATTGTAAGATGGTAGTATCAATGGATTAATTCTGGAATTGACACCAAAGTCTGCAGTGGAGACAGTCTTAAAGGACCATGATTTGTATTCCCACACTGCAATTTGAAACATGCTGACCCATCCCGAAGATGCTTTACCCCCAATTGCAACACTTGATTTTCCTAAAACGGACATCCTGGCACCTGAAGCACCATAGAATGCAGTTGGTGAAATCGAAGTATTAATAGAGTTTAGTCTCTTTGTTTTAGGATTGAATTCAAGCAGTCTGTTTGATATCGAGTTGTTATACTTCCCTCCATATATGTATATAGCTTCCGTTGTGTCATCCTCAGAGGGTAGATTCGTGAGTATTGTGGATTCAGAATAGTATTGTAAGTTCTCACTCAGCGTTGTGTTGTAATCGACAACTTCCCAGTCATTTGAATCTGTGTCTAGTTTTGAAACCTCCAATATATCTTTGTCTTTTCCATATAGTGCATAAAGGTTCCCATTGGCAAGTGCTAATGAGTAATTCGCTGATGTTGGAGGGTCTATCGTGTCTGATATGAGATCACCGTTATTGAATTCGGAACGTGAATAGTCTATGGAGATAATCTCATCCGTGGAGAGTCTAATATAAGCAGTGTCATAAAGTGGAGAGTATAACGACTGCCAAACAGCAAAGACTTGCGACACTGGGCAAAGTAGAAGTAGTGCTGTGAGAGGTTTCATTTCGTTTGCTATACTATAGTAACATAAATTCAAAGAGTTGATGTGCAAGATTGTCACGGAAACACTGAGAACTACTCAACTCACAGCTTTTTCTTCCTCTTGATGATGATGCATACCGAAAAGTAAACAAACCATCCAGATTTGGAAGCCCGTTCAGGTACCCGCGAATTTGCGCAAAAAAAATACGAACTGTGGTTGCCATCACCGGATTGGGACCAGATTACGGAGCGACGGAAGGAGTTTTCGCCAAACAGCACAAGTGAGATGAGTCATGCACGTGACTGTGACACAAATTTCACTATGAGATCATGATTCATGATCCAGCGATTGACGAGAGATGTTCAGAGAGGTCAGAAGACACAAAGTGTAACCCGGATCTCGTGTGTTCAGGGTTCGATCTGCGCTATTATTCAAAAGGAAAGATATCACGAAGACGGAGATTGCTCGATTGTTTGGATCGTTCCAGAACAGTCTCGCAATAAGACGCTGCACATTATCGTTTTCACTCGTTTCAGCCAAATCCAGGAATCATTTTGTAATTTTTTATGTTTTTGTTTTTTTTTTTTTTTTTGATTTTGCTGTACACTAATTTTTTGCAGGCGCTCTCCAGACTCTCTCTCCAGTCTCCAACAATAAAAAACGTCAAAACAAATTAAATAATCATATTTGCCGCTAAACAATCAAACTCACCATCCTTCACAATTAACCATCAATCTCAGCACTGAGCACAACAGCGCATCACCGTCATGAGCAGAGAAGCAAAGCCCGCCGGTTTTGTCCTGCCTACGAAAACGGCGCGGGCCTCTGCCAACGAGAGCAAACAGACGGTGAATATAACGTCAAGTGAGGACGTCGCGCAACAGCCCATGAATGGCGCAAGCATTCCTAGAGACTACTTCGGTGAAGGAACGATGGGTCCACCACAACACCCAAATGACTCCAACAGTCTCACAAGGGTCACAGAGCTGCTACATAGGGCCGCTGATGCCACCTCGGGCCCATCATCATCTACTCCAAGCGGCGTGCACTTGAGCAAACTCGTGTCTCCCATGTCCTCATCTGATTCCCTGGCCTCGCTGATTGAACGTCAGACTACTTCAAAGATTAACCACCCGGGACACCAATACCAACTGTTCAATAGTACGTCTAGAGCACCAGTCCACACAACTCTGAGGAAGCGGTCCTCGCAATCTATCTTCAATTTGTGGCCTTCAAATGGCACATCCACCATCTCTCACAACAGAACATCTTCTTCTGCCTCAGGAACAACCTCATCCGTTCCATTCGTCAAATCCCCTCTTCATAATGAATCATCAACCTCAAGAAGACTCGCTCCTAATGTTTCAAATCCACATCATGTACATAGCTCTCCAAGTGTGAAAGAGAGTAAGAAAGTGTATTTGGAATATGACCCTGTGTCAAGAAAGAAGGTGTTGAACACTTATGAGATTATCAAAGAGATAGGAAGAGGGGAACATGGAAAAGTAAAACTAGCTAAAGAGATCTATACTGAAGAACTAGTTGCTATTAAGATTGTTGATAGGAAAGGTCGTCCAAAATTAGGTTCAAAACCGTCATCATCAGAAGAAGAAAAAGTTAGAAAAGAGATTGCAATCATGAAAAAACTGTGTCATCCTAACATTGTCTCTTTGAAAGAAGTCTTGGATGATACAAATTCAAGAAAGATCTATTTAGTTCTAGAGTACTTGGAGAAAGGGGAGATCAAATGGCAAAAAGCACCAGGTGTTCCACTATTGACGCTTCCTGAAGCTATGAAGGTGTTCAGAGATGTTGTTCTAGGTCTTGAATATCTACATTATCAAGGTATTATACATAGAGATATCAAACCTGCCAATTTGCTTATTGCATCAAATGGTTCTGTGAAGATCTCAGATTTTGGTGTTTCTTTTGCTTCCTCTTTGAAAGAGGGTGAACAAGATGATTACGAATTAGCCAAAACAGCTGGTACACCTGCCTTTCTAGCTCCTGAGCTATGTCTACCAATCACAAACTTTGATGATGAGACTGTGAAACATCCTAAAATAACTCACAAAATTGATATATGGGCTTTGGGTGTTACATTATACTGTTTGTTATTCGGTTCCATGCCATTCTGGGCAAGAAATGAGTTCGAGTTGTTCGAAGTCATTTGTTCAAAGACTTTGGAATTCCCTGAAGAGTTTCCTATAAACTATGAATGGACTGAAGAGGACAAGATAGATGCAAAGGACTTGTTAATGAAAGTCTTGGATAAAGATCCAACGAAGAGAAGTTTTTTAAAGGAGGTGAAGAGACACAAATTCGTTTTGAAAGGACTGAAAGAAGATAAAGCTAGAATGTTTTCTGAAAATCAAAAGTCCTGTCATCATAAAATCGAGGTCTCAAATGATGAGGTCAAAGTTGCTGTCACTGGTATTGCCAGTAAGATCAAGAAAGGTTTTGCAAGAGCACTGAAAATGGCTGGTATTGGTAAATCATATCCAGATGCCACCATATCCAAAGCTGAGGTTTCAGAATCCAAATCATCAATTGGTTCAGAAGGGTCTACTATAGACGTACTGTTGGATAGAAGAAGAACATTGTCATCCGAATCACCTCATAGACGTACCAAATCTGGAGATACCACCGAAACAAAGACAACTGTTGAAGGTGACTTGTTTTTGAATAAGTTCTCGGCATTCAGTTCACTGAGCCATATCATGAATGACGATAGAAGAAGATCAAGTATAAGTTCGTCTCAAATATTTGGTGCTACGCCAGACAGTGCCACTACCGCCACAACAACTTCTTCATCAGCAACAGATTTTGAAATTCCAAATGACTCTTCATTCAGTAAGGCTGGATCTCAACTGGTCTCTTTACCGATGAATGCAAGTTTCGCATCTCTGGATAGCGTTTATCTGGATAGTTTTGCTCCAACATATGTTAGTACTCAAGACTCTAGAAGACCACCACCACAACATCAAAGTCGAGAAGTTATAAGAAAAATGAGTGGCTTTTCGTTAAACAAGACTACAGAGAAGAAGTATGATGAAGGCATTGCTCCTCATGAACCACCTGCTACTTTCAACCTCATGGCGACTGACAGTGATGTGAATGCTGATGAAGAAGACGGTGATGTATCCGAAGATAACTATGAAAATGATGGGCTAGGATTCTTTATGAGACTAACCGATTCAAATGATCCTGCCACATCTGACCAATTATCTGCTTTTTCAGTTCCTTCGGCACTTGCTGATAACTTGGTGGTCTCTTTATCAAGTTTGGATATGCAAGATTCAACATCCTCTGTTGCAACTCAGAAACCAGCACCACCACAGTTAACACCACCACGTTCGGAAAGACCACCTATCAATGGACCAAAATACAGTTTTTTTGAAAATTCAGACACAGAGTCAAATTCAGACTCAGACTTTGAGACTCATCAAGCACCAATCAAACTCGAAGTGGACACTCCTCATATCATCGAACCAGATTCTGACTTCGACCAGGAATATGACACAGATTCTGACGAAGAAGATGAAGATAAACTGGTGTTTTCATTCGGTAACAGAGGTCGAGCAAGACATAATACAATCACCACCACCCCATTTAGAAGACCAGCAACTGCTACAGACACTACGCAACAAACACCACAGCATGGAGGTTCAGAATTTGATAGAGGTAGAGTTTCCTCACCACTGGCCAAAGATGCACCAAAGACCCCAATTGCAAGCTCCAATGCCCATCTTTTGTCAAACTTGAAAGGGATCAAGAGAAGCGAGTATGTTAATCACTACAACAAGACCCCACCAATCTGCACATACCATGCTGAAGACGATACCCATATCGGGAGATCCAATTCCATCACCGTGGGGATTTTGACACATGAACACGATCATGCAAACGCAAGAGCTAGTTCACAGCCGATTTGAAATTCAAAAAGATAGACTACAAAGACGGAAGACACACTAAAAAGAAAATACTGGCTAGAATAAGACTGCAATTATAGCAAAATGTTACGACGATTATGAATTATACCAATTTTGTAGATTTTTATGAGCTACTTGAAAGTAGTGGGTGAGTGAGTGCCCATTTTATATAGAAAAAAAAATCAAGATCAGCAAAGAAACGTAAACAATTGTCAATTAATTCTCAGGACTGTAAACTGCTTCAAAGGTCTTCAGAGTTTGATTGATCGAAAGACCAATAACTGATACTGCTGGATTGTCTATATAATCTCCATAAGATTCAGAAAATGAGAGTTTTTGACACCTCATTACGAATATTTCAAAGATCATGGCTTAGTTTGAGACACTCGATACGAACACAGAGAAAGATATATGCCATTGGACTAGCCATTTTCATGCTAGTGGGGCTCGTCTCTTTCTATCATGATGAGAGTTATCAGATCACTACCGACTCACTACAGACACTCAACGACAAGATAAGTACTCTCACTGCCAACATTGATTCATGGAATCGACATGAACACGAACTTCAGATAGAACAACAACAAAATGAAGAAGAAATCTCATCGACAGGAATTGTTGAATCCACGTCATCAGCTGGACTGGTGGCTACTTCTGGGCCTGGTCATGGTTTAGAAGAAGTGAATGAGGCACAAGTGGATAAGTCAGCAAAAGGTGTCATAATTTTATTTGGTCGCAACAATGAACTAATGAAGTTATTAGAGACAATCAGATCAATTGAAGAAAGATTCAACAGAGTATATCAATATGACATCCTGGTGGTGTCTGACTCTAGAATCACAGACAATTTCAAGCAAGCACTTAGTGCTATGACTTCATCACTCTTGAGGTTTTACAACGTACCAAAGTCGACATTCACAGCACCTGCTAATATTGACAAGAACAAAGTGAAAGAAGGTAGAAGGGTTCTACGGAAGGCAAATATCAACTATACAAGGGCACAGAGGCTGAAACATACTCAAAGATTCTGGGCAAAAGAAATCTTCAATCTTGAGATTTTAAAAGAATATGACTATTTTTTAAAAATTCAGCCTGGTGCTAAATTTTATTGTGATTTACCATATGATATCTTTCAATACATGAAGGATAACGATAAGACTATAGGGTTCTCCCTTGCATTGAAGCAGGATACACTAGGTTTCCCCACATTATGGGAAAACGTTTTGAAATACATTGAGGACAAACCTGAAGATATCTCAAATGATCCATTGATCGACTTCATATCAGATGATAAAGGATTAAGTTTCAATGGGTGTCAATTCAGAACAAGTTTTGAAGTTGGAAAATTGTCATTCTTCCAGAGTGAGAAATATCAAAATTTTGCAAATTATCTTGATGAATTTAATGGTATTTATTATGAGACTTGGGAAGATGCAACGTTTCATACAATTGCCGTTTCGCTGTTCGAAAGTCGTGCAAGTATTATGTTCATTAATCATCTAGGTTATGATGACTTCGGTCCTGCAAACCAAGGTCCACTTCATAAAGCATGTCCTATCCAACAAGACATAAGGTTGAAGACTAAATGTACTTGTAATCCTATCAATGATGTTACATGGGGTGAAGATAGTTGTATGGCCAAGTTCTACGAAGTGTACAACGCTGAGATCCCCGATTATGTTCCTGATTTTAAAACATTGAAGCAAAAAGTACAAAAAGATAAAGAGAAACAAGATGCTCAAAGGAAGTATGAAGAAGAAGAGTTGATGAAAGAGAAGGCTCAAGAAGTGAAGGACAATTTAAAGATGGCTGAACAGTTAAAGGATTCAGTACCAGAGGTCGAACAACAAGAGGCCGAGGTGATACTACCGGAAGATGAGAGAGATGTTTTATGAAATGATCACAAAAATACACAATGTGTTATGTCAATGTTGTTGTTGTTGTTTTTCTGTTTTTTTTTTTAATGAGTTTAATGACCGCCAGTAGGTAATTATGCGTGAAGCTTGACTTATTGAATGATTCAGTGGCCAATAGCATGGTAGTAATCGTCAACACGCTTGTTATCAGTTTCCAGAACTGCAAGATTGTTTGGTTTGACTTGACAATCTGAAATCTTTGAAGTGACACGTTCTAGATCAGCTTTAACAAAGTCAGCCATGAATTGACCAATCTCAGTGTTTTCATGATTCCCACCTAATTTTTCTTTCAACTGGGTCAATGTGGATGGTTTGTTGGAGTGAGCATAGATATTCACATCAACTGCAGAGTGACCATGAGTAGACCAACCGGTTTGTGATCTCAAAGAGACAATGTTGTTCAGAATGTAATGGGAGTTAGCCTTGTTAGTTATTAATGATTGAACTTCCTCATCGGTGTATTTTTTGATACCCAAATCCTTTTCCAAAATTTCAAATTTGATAAAGTCTTCAAGTTTATCACCGTTGTAATTTGCAATTTTTTTGGTCAAGAATTCACCTGAATGTTTGGCGTTCAATAGAACTTCAGGGTGCCATAGATATTCAGGATAAGTTGGTGCAATTTGTCTTGCAGCTGCCAATCCACCAGTTTCATGATCAGAAGTACTGATAACGATAGTTTCTGTGTCAATGTTATCAACAAACTCCAACACAGACTTGAAGGCTTTATCGAATGCTAAGACTTCACGAACCTGGGCAGCAGGGTCATTGTTGTGACCAGCATGATCAATTCTCGAACCTTCAATCAATAAAAAGAATCCTTGGTCAGAATCTTTAGTAGCATCATGTAATGCTCTCAAAGCAGTCACGGCTTCCTCTTCCAAAGATGGGTAAACCTTGTCATCTCTATCAAGATCAAATGGAATATCAACATCAGCCAATAGAGCTAAAAGTGGTAATTTGACGTTTTCACCAAGTTTCAACTGATCGAATTCTGATCTGTTACCAGCATAAGACCAACCATTAGCAATAGCATCATCAATCAAGTTTCTACCATCTTGTCTGACACCTCCAGACCCATATTTAGTATCAGATGGAGGATAGAAGTGAGAACGACCACCACCAATCATCAAATCAACGACTCTACCCAATGGGTATTCACCTAGTTGATGTTGAGCAACCAAATCCTCGTAAAATCTATAACTGACATGACTTGAGAAAGCAGCTGGAGTAGCATCAGTGATTTTAGTGGTGACGACCAAACCAGTATGATAACCTTGTAATTTCATGGCTTCCAACAATGTACCACATGGGTTCTTATCAGGATCCACGCCCACAGCACTGTTATAAGACTTCATAGCACAGGAGAAAGCAGTGGCACCAGCTGCAGAGTCAGTGACCAATGAGTTTGATGATCTGGTTCTCGAAGAACCAATCAAATGCTTATCAAGTGTCAAAATATCATCAATGGCTAATCCATCACGAAACTGTTTAAAACTTCTAGTCAAAGATAAGGACGTTGGACCCATCCCATCGGTGACTAAGAACACAATGTTCTTCTTGTTTGGATGTCCTTTCAAAATGGAAGGTGTCTCAATATTATAAGCCGTCAGAAACACAGTAACTATTTTATATAAAATTAGTATTTCCTCGACAACAATAGTCTTCTTATCAGGCACAAACTCACATAACACAAAACCAATCAAAATTTGAAACACGCGGCTTGTTGAAACGCGTTTTGAGCGCGTAATTGGCCCGCCTAGCAGTCCAGTATTCTCCGCCATTGCACTTTAGGTCTATCAACACTTTCAAACAGTGAATTTAGCGGTGTTTGATCTAAATTTTAGTTGTTCATGTTCCATGTCATTCTTTATAAACACATTTTGGCGGGAAGTCTGTCTGTCTGTCATTTGTGTGCGTGTCAATAATGAAAATTAACGATATATCGCCCAATCTGGTAATTTCCATTTCCGGTGATAATAGAGAAACACCAATGAAAAAAATGGCATTGATCATCGTTTAAACATTTGATCTATTGGTGGGTTTATTTGTTATTCTAAGTGTTCATAATGGTGTTCAACACAAAGAAGTTCAGATCTCAAAGAGAACAGCAATTATACGATGCAACATTTGCTGGGAAATATCAGAAAAATCTGAAGAAACACCCTTTTTTAATGTTTGGACTTCCTTTTTTAACAGCTATGGGACTAGCATCAATATGGCTATCGAGTTTCACAGCTGTGAGATATGAGAATAGAGATAAGAAAGTGATGGAACTGGGAGAAGAAGAGATCATCAAAGTGAATTCAACGAAGAGATCCGTTGATGTGAGAGAAGAATATTATAGATTACAAGGCTTAGGAGAAGAAGATTGGGAACCTAAAAGAGTTCCGAGATTACCTGGTGAAAGTGATAATGTCTTTTGAATTTAATGGATTTACATTATCCAGAGCTGGGATTTATAAACGGTTTGATCGGTCTTGTATTTAGCTGCTTGCACATATTTATCTAATTACGAATGTTATGAACTTTTCTAAAAAAATTTTATTGGTTAATCCTTTATGGGTGGTAGTAGTATACATCATTTCTTAGCTTTTAAAGTGATATCAATCTTTGAAATCAACAAGTAACTGATCAATGCAATGAAAACAAACTTGGCGATGTCTAATGGTTTTCTTATGAATTCCCAAGTGCTGTATTCATATTTGACAATGATCTCCAATTGAGTCAATTCATCGATTAAATTGGAGTAACTTAGTGTGACTTTTGTATGACCAGAGTTCAAATCAAAGTATGATAATTCATTCCCATAAGTAATTGAATCGTATGGGATTGGTGAGTAAATATCTTTCACTTTTGAACCTTCTGGTAAGTAGAAACTTAACTCTAGGTTATCATAAATGGCATCAACTGGACCAGTTATAATTGGAACTTGAATGATATAATCATCAGAATCATCTTGACGTAGATAAGTTGATAATTTATTGGTCCATCCAACGGTGAAATTATAATTCCAACCTCCAAACACTGGATATCTTGGTTTGATGTATAGTTTATCAGTAAATGATCTTGAAGTTGAAACGTTACCAACTAAATCGGTATAATAAACTTCTCTTGAATCATCCAATAGTTTAATCTCAATAGCACTGATAGCATGAGATGATTTACTTAATTTTTTTTGGTTCAACATGAAATCAACTCTAGAGAAACCTTCTTTCAATTCAGCAGCTTTGTTAGTCATCTTATAGAACTCTTCAAATTGAAGAGTGTTAGCCCAATGTGAGACCCAAACACCTCTTTCTAGATTGGTGATATGAATCAATGGGAAGTTATGACTATAAACAAAAGTTAAAGCTGTTAATTTGTATGCTTTTGTATTACCAAAAGTGTATTGAACTTGATTGTTCACAACTTCACCTTGGATCTCAATTGGTTTACCATGAACGGCAACTTCTTTACCAGCTTGGACTCCAACAATGGACAATTGACCTTCAATTGTTTGGTATGCACTCAATGGTTCTTTATAAGTCTTCAATAATAGAGTTTGATCATCTGCGATACCAATCTTTGAAGGAAGTGGTTCGAGCATATTGGAAATGGATAAAGAGACACCCAAGTTGAAAGTTTGTTTTGGAGCAATTGGGTGTGGTAGGATAATTCTTAAGTAATTGATGACTGGTTCACCGTTAACTTCAGTCACGTCTTCCAGGACTTGACTTTCCAAGATCAATGGAGTAGAAGCCAACGAATCAGAGTCAATGATGCTGAACACGACCAATTTCTCAAAGATATAGGAAGGAATGGCTAAGAAATATTCATCATTTGGCTTTGAATCGGTATTCTTGATCTCCAGTCTTAATTGTTCTTTCACATAAGATTTAGACAAACTTATACTTCTGTCGAATCTCGTGTTTTCCCAATTCTGCGGTGGGGCAAACGCACACGAAGCGGCTGTCACGAATACAGACACCAGCAACAACAACAGTCTCATCTTCTGTGATTTGATTTGTTAATTTAGCACATTAATTCGTGTCAAATTTGAAATATGTTCAATTTTCATCATATTTTTTCGCGGAAATGTGTTTATAATGTGTCGCTTAACATTGTTATAATGAACTACAATAAATTTATTCAAATTTGCTGTTTATTCATCTTGGAAAGAGTTCTCTGGGACTTTGTACAAAGTGATCTTTGGAGCATTTGGATTCTTCAAGATAACGAATTTACCATCTTCTTCAGCTGAAATGATATCGATGTAAGATTTGACGATACCCCAACCGTTACCAGTGGACAAATTGATTTGAGCAGCTAAATCTTTTGGACTTAAAGAAGAGACACCAATGATTGTGTGTTTCTTATTGTCTTTGAAGTTGGCTCTGGTGACAAAACCTAGTTTGATGGAATCAACACCGGCAAGAACGGCTTGGTTGGCCCATTTGGAGAATTTATTGTTATTATTCTTCATCTCAGCAGCGATGATGGCACCTCTTTGAGAGTTGAACTTAGTCTTCCAATCCAATCCATTAGCTTGGAATTCATTGACGGCTTTGATGCTTAAAGTTTGTTTGGCATCTTTAGAATCAAATTCGGTTCTAATTAAAATTGACACAGGATCTTCTTCTTCAGATGATTTCTTTAATAAAAATTTCTTATATGTGTAACCTTTAGATAACAAAGATTCTTTAGATTCAGAATCATGGAATGGGTTTGGTTTTTGTAAAATGGTTGAAACTTCATCAACAACAGAGTTGGCCAAAAAATTTTGATTGATGTAAGTAGCTTCCAATGATAGGTTGTTAACATTGTTGATGTTGGTATCAGTTGCATCAGATGGAGCATCTTGAGCATTTTCATCAACAGTGACTCTATCAATGGTTGAGTTATCTCTCTTGTCAAAGAAGATAACACCATCTTTTTTAGTAACAACAATATCCCAAGAATAAACTGATCTAGTAGCACACATCAATTGAGTGATAACAGAATCAGTGGTAAAGACTTTAGCGGCTTTAGCAGCTTTGTATTGTTGGATAACAGGATCTTCAGAAGCAGTTGGGTTATAAAAAACCTTGTCGATGGCTTTCAATGGAACACCAGCAGCTCTTTCAATTTTTTTATTGTAAGCACTAATTGAACCATAAGTGGCTAATTCTTCACCATCATCAACTTCAAAGTTAAGTTTGGTCAATTTGTTCATCTCAATATCACTGATAATCTTCCATGAATCTTCAACTTTGACAGAAGCATCACGTACTCTTTGGTTTTCTTCTTTCCAATTACGACGGTTTTGAGGTCTCCATTGTTGATTATTGTTATTGTTATTGTTATTGTTATGATTGTTATTGTTGTTGTTGCTGTTATTATTGCTGTTGTTGTTATTGTTGTTGTTGTTTTGACCTGGTCTGTTGTTTTGTGGACGACCATTTTGTAATCTTCTACCTTTCAATAGTGTAGTTTGAGCTTGACCACTATTTCTAATGTTGGAAGTAGATTTTTGAGAGTCAACAACTTCGAATTCTTCGGAACGCTCGTTGGTTTCACGGCCAGTGGCAGCTTCTGGAGCACCATAAGCTTGGTAGTAATCTCTTTGGTTTCTCTTGAAGTTCTGTTTGTTATCTTTAGATTGATGCTCTTCATTCCAATCAGCAATTTTACCCAATTTATCACCTTTGGAGAAAGGAGCGTATGGGATGTCACCGAAGGACAAACCTTCTGGGATGGCGGAAGGAGGACCCCAGATGTTAGCAGAAGGAGCTAATGCGCTGATATCGAAAGGTAAGTTGGACATATTTCAACCTAATTTTCTTTTCTTTTCTTCCTCTTTAACAATGATTTTGATGGGCCATTTTCAATTGACGTTCAACTTTTGGAAAGTTTTTTTTGCGCATCGTCGTGGAACATCGCACATAACCATTTCCCAGTGATTTTAACTGATTAAAATGCCATAAAATAGCTCGCATTTGGAACATTATCTTGAGTTTATATCAGATTGAATATCTTTATCAAAATAAACATCTCGGAACACTCACCAAAACAAAACAACCAAATCATCGGAATAATTCATTTCATTTCATTCAATAAAAGTTCATTAAAATCATCATCAAATTGTTCGCGAAACTTTCTCAAAAGATTCTTTAAACCGACAAAACAAAGTGGCAATTAGATTCAAATCATAACAATTCTTAAAACCATTGAAATTCAAGGATTAAAATGAACGGAATCTCTGTGGATATCAACCATCTGAAGAAAGGTGAAGTCAAGTATGTCATTCCAGGCTTTCAACTGAAGTTGTGCGGTCCGAATTGAGAAACATTACTAACCTTCTTTATTATAGCTTGGGTACATCTATGTATGTTCTATTATGATTATACTTGAATTTTCTTTCAATTGTTACTAACCATTGCCTTTCATATAGTATGGCTGTCAAATTCAAAGATGGTGTGATACTTGGTGCCGATTCGTATGTCCTTTTCTTTCTTTCACTTATTTAAGGCTTTGAAGAACACTACTAACAATTAGCATTTAAGTCGTACAACTACTGGTTCCTATATTGCAAACCGTGTCACAGATAAACTTACACAAGTCTATGATAAGATCTGGTGTTGTAGATCAGGTTCTGCTGCAGACACACAAGCCGTTGCAGACATTGTGAAATATCATCTTGATTTATATGCTACACAACATGGTAAACCAGCAACTGCTAAAATCGCTGCCAGTGTTTTCCAAGAACTAACATATGCCAACAAAGACAACTTGACTGCTGGACTGATCGTTGCAGGATACGATGAGAAGACAGGTGGTGAAGTATACAGTATACCGCTTGGTGGGTCTGTGCATAAGCAACCATTCACAATTGCAGGTTCAGGTTCATCATATATTTACGGTTGGACCTCTGAGAATTACAAAGAAGACATGACAAAAGATGAGGTGATTCAATTCGTGAAGATTGCATTGAAACAGGCCATAAAATGGGATGGTAGTTCAGGTGGTGTCATCAGACAAGTCATTTTAACAAAAGAAGGTATTGAACGTTTGGTGTTTTATCCAGATGAGTACGAAAACGCTTAGAATATATGTGTACATCAAATTTTTTTTGGTAACTTTCCTTATGTAATTATCATCTTCTGAATAAAGAAGTAACACCTCCTAATAAACCACCGGATACACGACCAAACATATCACTAGCAATAGTGTTTGCTTTACCAAATTTGTCACATTTGGTGAAAGCTAAAGCATTTGTGAAAGTTAAAGCAATTGCAATGAATACCAGTATCAAGGACAAAAATTCAAATTTCAAAACAGCAAACACAGCTAAAGCTATCCATAGAGCAGGAGATGCATATAGTAAGATCCAAAACACTTTTGAATCAATTGGATTTATATATCTATCAGGATTAGCAGTCTCAAACACCCATATACTCTCACCATTCTCATCAGTCTCATTCCACCAGCGTAGCCCTACTAAAAGTCTTCCACTTATGTTCTTCACGTTCCAGAAATCGGCTGCCAATAACAGTATCACGGAAATGAAAAAAAATATGCTATCTCCATAGTTAGTAACATATTAGCTCAATGATTATACTTATTTTTAACTCACAAGTTGCTAGTGAATAGCAGACCCAGTAAATACGTCACAAGAGATCCTATCATATCATGTTAATACTCGAATCTTATTGCTTCTACCACCAAAAACCAACTCACCAATTCTAAATCCTAGAAAGAATATTAATGCCACCGGATGTGATGATTCAGATAGCTTTTGAAATAGTGTTCTGTCCGTTGTTGGACCAGCAATTCCCGTAGTTTCAGACTAATTTCCTGTTAATACAAAAGTCACTACTGCATTGAGCCACATGACGCATACCATTTCCACTTATCTAGTCTCTTGCTAAACAAAAACAAAACAACTCAATGTTACAATATATATCTGTCCCTTAACTAAAATTACGGCCACCCACGAAAAATTACGCGAAATGGTGTCCGGGTGTATTATGTCAGCAACACAATGGGTATAATCAGGCCGTCAGATGCTTTCGTTCTTTGTTAAAAGATTATTGGGTTGCTACAGTTGTTCAGTATACTGTTTGTGACTTAATAGTACCTTCTTTTTGTGTTCTCATTGTACTGTTACTTCACTCACAGTTCAATATGGGCTACTCTATTAAGCAGAAGATCGACATATGTCTCATGGCAGAGTCAAATCCTGATATGACCCAACATGATCTTGCACTATGGGCTCAAGAACGTTATGGTGGTTCAAAACCACCTTCACAAACTACAATATCGAGGATCCTATCTAAGAAGGAAGAATTCGTTGCTTTGAAAGAGCATGAGTTCAAACTTATACGAAGAAGAAGGTTGTCAAACCCATTACTGCGAAAAGTCTTACTAGAATGGATATCACAATGTGTATGGAACAATATACCCATTACCGCACCAATCATCATGAGTTCAGCTGGAAATTTTTGGAAACAACTCCCTACGAACATGAGAGAAGGAACTGGTGAGTTCTCATACAAATGGTGTCAACAATTTTTATCTAAAGTGAATATCAATTTAAATAATGTTGAAAGGGAACTTTACAATAGACTAAAGATATGGACATTCAATGAAAGAAACGAACTTAAGACTTTATTGGCCGGATTTGATCCCAAGAAGATTTTCACATTATCAGAAGTTTTTATGAGTTTTGATCTACCTCTTGATAAATCATATTATAACGATAGTTCAGATTTTATCACATGTATGCTGTGTGTCAATTCAGACGGAAGTGAAAAACTGGACCCATTCATCATTGGAAGATATGAAACTTATCCATCTTTTGAAGGTAAATCTTCAATTAAGGCATCTACGAAACATGGAGTGACGTATCATAGCAACAGAAAGAAATGGCTTACCTCAACTTTATTTTACGATTGGTTATCAGTTCTGGACAAAAGATTGGCACTAGTTAACCGAGATATTATCATTGCTTTGGATGATTCTGCTTCCCATCGTATCATAAACATTAAATTACAAAGAATACGGCTGTTATACACATCTTCTACTGCTCAATTCCTGCCTATGAATTGGGGTGTTGAGAATGACTTCAGATTGAACTATAGAACGATCCAATATGAACAACTGATAGAGAAGCAAAAGATTAAGAGTGGGAAGATCTTGAATAAGGAAGAACTTATCCCAACGATGGCTGAAACTTTTGATATTGTGAAAGAAGCATGGAGAAGAATTCCAACTACAAGAATTCAATCAGCATGGAGAAAATCTGGTATCTTACCTGATGTTGTGACTCAAGACTATCCAAGACAGAAACTTTTCGACAATAATCTTGAACTTGAACTTTTTGCATTGATTAATGAGTTTGAGGTCATCGAGAAATGGGATCCATTGACATTATTAGACTTGACCATTGAACAAAAAAACAACAATCTGTTTCTTTCTATCGCTGAGACTATTCAAAGCTGTATCGCTGATAATTATGATGACTTCAATCATGATGGTAAACCAGAAAGAGCACCATTTTCTCATACTCTAGGTCAAAAATTTCCAAAATTGCAAAGACTTGGTGAACGTCTTAACTCCAATACCGATTTCTCAAATTTCCACTTCAGTGCCTCAGATCTTGGACTTGAATACTTTGATTTTGATGAGAATCTTCCTGATGCTGACCAGGATCTCTACTATCCTAACAATTTGCCAGTTTCAGGTTTAGAGATTCAAAATATTGATACAACGTTACAACCAATGTCGGAACTAGCTCCTTTGACTTATGGACGGCCCCCTGAGTTTGAACCTTGGACATCATGGAATAGTTATGGTGGTCCTGGAACACCAGATAGATCTTCCACTGCCAGTATGGGGCAACATAATTGGGATTCTGGGATAAACAATCCTTTACTAAGAAATGGAATCAATAATACTGCAAATATGGGATCTGAATCACAATATAAATTAGTGATTATCAATAATTTTTTGAAAATGGTGGAGCAAGATCCACAGCTTGTCTTGTCAGACATCACAACTAATGAAATAATGCTGCTTAGAGAACAGTTAATCCAAAGTATGCAGACCAATAACATTTGAACGTTCTACATCTATCTTCTTCAATAAATATGCATCTTTTGTTTTCCAATCTATGTACAATATGATAACTCTCATGAACACTCATTTCTCACGAGATCCAAGAATCTTATTCTTCTCAGCTTCTAAATCCAACCCATACTCTTTCTGAAGTTTCTCTTCTAGTCTCTTTCTTTTTAGTAAAGTCTCTTGTTTCATTCTGGCCAGTTCGGCTTTGATCTCATGTGGTTCTTTTGGGATCTTGTGTGTTGTTTCTGGATCTGGCCAGAACCCAGGGACGTTGAATTTTTTATCAGCATCAACACCAACGTAGTACATCACAGCAATAGGTGTCATCAAGTAAAAAGTGAACTGTCATTGGTTAGAATCTATGTACATTGAAAGACTTGAGTTTTTGGTAAAACACTTCAAAAAAAAAGAACATACTCTGAAGAGCTCTAGTTGAGATCTACTCAGTCTAGGAAAGAATTTCCCAAGAACCATACTGAATTTTGTTCGTAGTTAACGGTGATGATGAGCATTAGTCTTAATATCTAACCATTTTTGTCAGAAAATGATATATTGGTCTGTAGTGCCCTTACCGGTGTATGTTTCGCGAATATTTCTTTTATACTGTGCTCTGTATCACTGGTGCATTACAATCTGTTAACCTGTCAAAGGGAGCTGACTGCTGGTTGACTGAGTACCAGTGACTCTACTGAGCGTTGATCAGTACTCTCTTGGTTTAATTCGTACTAACTGATAACTACGGAGTGAGTCAATAAAAGGAAGAATATTATCTTCTCTTGTAGATACAAGGTTTCAATAACCATTTACCTTCAGGAACTTTTCTTCTCTTCTGTTCTAGTCTTTCTTTATCATCCTCATGCTCAATGAACTTCTGTCTTCTTTCCAACTTGGCTTTTCTCTCCGCGATGATGTCTTCTGGAGCTTTGAAGAACTCGAATCTGGTAAACATCTTGTTCTCATTATCAGTTTTTTTGTGGAAGAAACCTTGTAGTTTCAAAGCAGTAGCAAACTCCTCACCGGCATTGCTGTCCTTGTCTGAGAATCTTGATTTGATCTCTGCAATCCATAATTCACCTCTTGGTGCTAGGATTCTATAAGCTTCTTTGATGAAATCCAAGAAGTTGGTTCCCATAAGTGCAAGACAGAATATCACAATGGTACAAGAGTTGTCAGCAAGTGGAACTTTTCTGATATCTGCAACGGTAATTCTGTCATTAGCTTTCTTCAAATCAAAACTATGAACTTCAATATCAAGGTTCTGAACAAATTTAGTCTTCTTACTCTTATTCTTCTTATTTCCTCTCTCTTTCATGAAATTCTGGATATCAAGACTGAACTGAGCTTCACCACATCCCATATCGGCAATAACGATCTTCTTTGTTCTTGGTAGACCAGGCAATCCACCTGGTGCATTCACAACCTTCTGGGATCTCTCTTTGATCTGATTGACGAAAACATCAACAGGATTTTCAGGCCATGATTGAACTTGGGATCTGAAACCATCATGGTATTCATCAAATAAGGATGGCTGTTCCTTCACTAGTTTCAATGCTGCATCTGATGTGATGGTATATAGCTGTTCATTGATCCAACGGAATCTAGAACCTGTCAATTTGGCCATCATCTTTTGTTGCAAAGGAGTGAGCTTGGTTTTTGGAGCTAGATCGAGTGCTGGTGGGGCAGAAACGTCTTGTTCTTCTTCAACTTTGGTATTTTCTATCACTTCTCTTTTCTGCTTCTTATTCTTGTTCTTCTTCTCCTTTGGTTGGCTCGTTTCTGGTTGAGCTTCTGATTTGACTTCTGGTTTTGTCTCTGGTTTGGTTTCTTCGGTAGACCTTATGACAGGTTTCTTTTCCTCATTTGACTTGGATTCATTAGTATATTGTGAAACCTCAGCGAGCGTTACATCTGAATTTTGTTTTCTCTTTCTGTTCTTTTCTCTTTTCTTTTTGTTACCATTGTCCGATTTGATGGCAACTGAATCAAGGTTCCAACCTTCTGCTTGAAATAAAGCCATATTAATTGATAATACTTAAAATTTGTCTACTGATAAACTGTACTGCAACTACATCGGCTTATATATCGCATCGCCTAAAAAATTTTCGAGTGGTGTTCGGATGTCATCACCGCGAAATTTAGTTAGATAGCTCAGATAATGCTAAACTACGTAATAACACTAGTGGAGGTCTCATTGAATACTATCTATTCTATGGGTATATAGTGCTTCGAGTTCTTCGATCAGCGAGTGAAATTTCCTCGACTGTAAGTCCACTGCTTCGATTTTCGGTTGAATCTCCAATTATCATCATGCTGTCGGCTCAGAACCCAGAACACCAGCATTTCCAGTATCTCAGAGTCCAGGACTGCAGACGTGTTGTTCTTCATGTTGTAGAATGCCGTGAGATTCTCCAGCTTCAAGCATAGGCCATTATCTTTCACCAGCTGAACGGCCCTCTGCAGGAAAGAATAATAATCTAATAGCTTTGATGCATAGCACTTTTTAGACTTGGTAGCTCGTAATAACTGCCATCTCTGCAGGGTGTGTCTCGCTTCATGAAAGAGCTCACCATGTATCTCATTGATGGTCTTCACATTGGAGTCAGGTACAGTTAAGTCAATCACTTGTACGGGGAACTTCTTCCTCGCAGCTGCCTTGAGGAAGCCAAATATGTAGGGGTCCTTATATGGTTCATCCAGTTTGAATTCTGAACGGTTATGTTTTATGATCCACTTGATGAGCATGAAAATCAGCCCTGTATCAGCATCAAACTTTTTAGCATTCTCGGTGGATGATATATTGGTGATACAGGACCATTGTCCTTCAAGGATCCTTGGCTGGGTAGAATATAGCTCAATCGAGTCAGATCCTTTCGTGAAAACTTCTTCGGTGGCTTCTTCCAGATCAGTATTCTCGTCGGATGAGTTTGCGTCTTCTGTGAACTTAGTCATGGCGTTTTTCCTGATGTATATGGAGGAATCCAGCACAACTGGGGTACGATTCTCTGCAAAAGAACTCAAAGTGATTTCCCTCTCAACTCTTTTTCTCTTTTGAGTTTGTTCATCAAATTTGTAGATATGGGCACTGTCATCATGATCCATTTGTAAAGATTGAAACCATGGAACCATCAGTATCCTCCTTATTTTCAAAGCTTCTTGCCAGAAAGAGATCTCATCCTTCAAGTATCCTCTTCCATTATCCAATATACTGATTGAGTCAACGCGTAGTTCATATTTATTGTTGTAAAGATCCACTAAGCCAACAAGCTCAATCAATGTACCCTCGCATTTGTGATGATTTAGACCGGCAGACATCAGTTTGGATTGGGATATTTTGCATATCATCTCTGTACCAGACGTATCATCAATAGAAACAAAGTAGAATGTCTCGTTCCTCAGCTCTTTTATGAAGTATTCTGTTATTCTACCGACCATTTTGACATTCCTTACAGGATGATTGTGCAGCAGCAGTACATTATTGTGAAGAGCTCTGAGGCCAGCGCCACCGTAGATGTCGAGAATATCATTGCTTGAGTGGACATCAGCAGCAAATACCGGTATCGTCTTATAATAGAATGGAGAAGAATGGAATGTTTCCACAGCATAGTAACATGTCTCACCCACTCTTTTGATGATATTGTTCACACCTGGTGCGAAGTCAATTTTCTTGTTATCAGCGTGCACTATACGTGCCTTTTTCGCCATCGTTCATCAAGGGGCATGAATGAGTATGAACTAGGAAGTGGGGTCTATTAATAAGACTGTCAGAGCATTAACACCTTTTCAATGCAGTAAAATCGGTGACATCAAAACACCTATAAAATTGTGTACCAGCTCTCCCGCGAAATATTTTCGCGACCCTTTCGCGAAAGCCATTCGGTGAAATACGAGAAACTAGAGATAAGTTGACGCAAATTTTGTATAAAAACAGCTGAGATCCCTCTAATTTAAAGAACCCCACAGTCTTCCCAGATCCTGGATCATTTTAATACTTCTCAAACACCACAACTAGCTTCCAATGCCACCAATCACATGCCATATTCTTGATACAACAAGGGGAAAGCCTGCCTCGGACGTAGTAGTTGCTATCTACAAAGTGGCAGAACTGCCTGAATCAGAGGACGCTGAAATAACGGTGTATGAGTCTGAACCATTCGGTCTAGCTAGAACAAACAAAGACGGAAGAATTGCAGAATGGGTCTTCCATCCAAAACAGGACCTCTCCGCATTGGGCATTGACAAGCAGTCAAGCTGGAATACTTTGGTACCAGGTATATACAAGATACGTTTCCAAACAGGTAAGTACTTCAAAAGAGTTTCTGATGAAGACAAGAAGGACGGTGTCACTTCGTCTGCTAGAACATTCTTCCCTTTTGTGGAAATTGTTTTCACTGTTGCCAATCCTCCAGATGCGCACTACCATATTCCATTATTGTTATCAAATCACAGTTATACCACTTATAGAGGAAGTTGAGAATGATTTCTGAACATATATATCCTCATTCATCATAGACAACTATTGAATCACGTCTTTTGTACGTAATAGATCGATTCTGAAAGTTTCCCACATCATATAGTAGGATTTCCCAAGAGCAGTGTCTTATTTGGTTCGCGCTTCCACAAAAAAGTGTCCTATCAAAACTTGGTTTCTTCATGGAAAATAATATGGGGTAGAGGAAGACAATTGAGCAGATATAACCATCTAGAGAGCTCATAATGGTACCCTAGATCTTTATGAGGTCCCAATATATCAGAGATCATTACTTTCGGCGGCAGTAAGCGCAAACAACAGATTCTCATGTATGTTGAACCAGATGCTTGATCCACGATAAGCCCGAAGAGAGTCACTGATTAGCCCTAGTAGTTGGATGACCGGCATACCATATAGGCGCACCATATGGATTCTATATGACATTTCAAGAGGGTTTAGTCTAGTTCATCTTTAGAACATTCAGTAGACAGCCGCAGCTTAGTAGCAAGTGTTGCGGTGCAATAAGCCCAGTGATGTATTCTCGTATCTTGGATGATCAGCTGCTTTATGAGAAAGGCAGTAACCGACGTTCGACGTTGAAAGATTCAGCTTTCTTGAGAAGTTCAGAGTCCCCTGATCCACTTTGTATCAGCCGTAGAAGCAACGACTGATCCTCGACTTTTTGGAGCTTCATGACTTGTTAGAAAGTCTCAAGGCTAAGAAGTTACACCGCTATCTTGGAGTGTGTAAACCGCTTTTTAACATCTCACTGTTACAAAGCGAAATCGAAAAAAAAAAAGTAAACAAGAAATACATCGCTTTAACGCTACAAAACCACCATTTTGCTCTCAACCCACTGCCTTCCTTCTGCCGCTTAGAGTCTTTTCAATCGCTGGCCTAAAACATCCACCCATTCCCTTGTTTTGCCTTTATCTGCTCGTTATATCCCTTGTCACAAGAGCAATATTGAAGTCAATCAACATTTGTGAACAAAACACCACATACTCCTTCATCAGATAGGCAGAAATCACTCACCAGATAGGGCAGAGATACAAACACAGATAGCATAGCTTAGAATGCTTGCTTCACAGGCTGCTCTGCCAGACGAAACCCCATCAAGTCCGTCAAAGAAGTTCCACAATCACAGCAAACTCGACGCCATACCCACACTGGAACTATCAAACTCAGTCCCATCAACTCCACTTTCCCGTGTAATCACAGAGTCCGATAACTCTATGACCTTTACAAACCCAAGCCTTAACTCCACCCAGAACACAACATCTACCACCAACACTACCACTCAAAATCATGACTCCACTGAAATTACACAACAGCCCACCGCTGAAGATGAGAATAACGAGATAGAAGTGAGTCCCGACCAACCCCAGCCAGTCACAAATGGCGTCTTACATGAACCACAGGTGCTTTCTTCCAAAACACCGAACTCAAACCCTTCAGTGAATTCCGTACAAGATCAATCAGATAACATAGATGACTTTAATATATCTGGTGTCCACGACAATGTGGCTCTTGATACTGATGTGACATCGTTGAAAGAATTTCAGGATGCATTGGATTCATTCGCCCCTGGAAATAGAAGTCTGGCCCCTGAAGGAAACGAGTCATATATTCAAGATGAACATAGTGAAAAAGTCTTGTTGAATAATTACACAAGAAGAAAATCAGTGAGACGTTCTTCTGCCATAGATGTCACAGCAACCGGAAAATCTGTGAACAGAGCCTCCGTTACTACTACCGCTACTCGTGCAGCTAGTGTTGATGCCGCTAACCTAGAAATTGAAAGAATCAGAAGTTCAATCATAAATCAACGTAAAAAGAAGAAAGAGAAGATCGTGGATGATGATAAAGTCCTAGTTGGAAACAGGGTTAGTGAGGGACACGTTAACTACGTTATTGCTTATAATATGCTAACTGGTATCAGAGTCTCTGTGTCAAGATGTTCGGGCATCATGAAACCACTCATAGACCAAGACTTCAAAGCATGCAAAAAATTGGTGTTTGATTCATCCGGTAATGAATTGACTCCTTCATCCAAATACGACTTCAAGTTCAAAGACTATGCTCCTGAGGTCTTTCGTGAGCTAAGGTTGCTGTTTGGGCTGGATCCAGCCGATTATTTGATGTCGTTGACCTCAAAATATATCCTGTCAGAGTTGAATTCGCCTGGTAAAAGCGGTTCATTTTTCTATTATTCGAGAGATTATAGATTCATCATCAAAACTTTGCACCCTGCTGAACATCATGTGCTGAGAAAGATCCTCAAACAGTACCACTCACATGTCAAGGAAAATCCAAACACTTTGATATCCCAATTTTACGGGCTGCATAGAGTCAAGATGCCAATCACTTATGGTAAGAGAAGAAAAATACACTTCATCGTTATGAACAATCTATTTCCTCCACACAGGGACATTCACAGAACTTTTGATTTGAAAGGATCAACTTTAGGGAGATTGACAGTTCCAAAAGAAAATCAACATGTTGTTTTCAAAGATCTAAACTGGATTGAAGAGAAGAAAGTCATTAAACTTGGACCAAAAAATCTCAATATCTTCGTGGAACAACTAAAGAAAGATGTGGACTTGCTGATTAGATTGAAGATTATGGATTATTCCTTCTTGATTGGCTTCCATAATTTAGATGCTGCTGATCAAAGCAACACCAACACCAGCATTCAGCAGAATAATCTTTCATTCTTCGAACCACCATCCTCGAAGCTCAAAGATCTAAAGAAGACCAATCCTATAAAAATGAATAGATTCAACGATTTGCCAGCTATTGAATATCACGATGGTAACTTCTTTCATGCTGCTGAAGGAGGTATACTCGCTACTGGTCCGAACAATGAACCACTAAATGAGATGTACTATTTTGGTGTCATTGATTGCTTAACACACTACTCAATAATCAAACGTCTGGAGACTTTCTGGAGATCATTAAGCAATGATAGAAAGATAATAAGTTCTGTCCCACCTGATGAATACGGAAAAAGATTCTTAGACTTCATCAATCAATCATTGAACGAGAACACTTTAGGTGACAAGAAATCCAAAAATGACTGATCCTTCATTATGCTACGCAGAACCCCTTTAATTATTTGCTCGTTGACGCCTTTCACTAATTGCTCGATTCTACATTCCACCATATTGTCATTCGTCTGTTATTTAAAGGCCATCACCGTTAATTCCCTTATGTCTTTAACAGCTTCATCCCGTTCGGTGTTCCTGACATCATTCACTGCCACATCCGGTAACTGTCCCGGGCTAATTATAGATATCAAACTAGCGAATGATCCACGCTGTAGCACTACCGTCTTATGTGTGTTTTTTTTGTTTTTTATTTCGCTTAGTAAATACTTATGCGTAGTGCAGAATCACATTGTTCGGTTTTTTTGGCGGTAAATCCGAAATCCGTGTTTGAAGTACTTGGCAACATACATAGTATAGTTTTATCATATTAGTAATGATGAGGATGGACGAGCTTGAGGTGGGCGATTGCATCCAAAGTTCCAATACTTTCAAGTACGATTACGTATTAATAACTTCAAACTTCAAACCTAGCCTCCGGATTTTGGAGACTCGAGATGATCACAGATCGAACGATAATGAGGTTTTAGCCCACTTAGATCCCGTTAAAACCGCATAGTACATCAAACTCCTGCTCTTTTGGGATGTGAACTAATAATGCTGGTAGATGATTCGAAACATGGCAGACATCGGACTTTATGTATCGAATGTTCCGTGCACTTCTCCAGCTCCTCATGTCTACCATGGGAAAGGTATAAAAAGGAATCGATTGTGGAGTTACGCCTTCCTTTCTTAAACTATCTGAACACAATAAAAGTACTTGTACAATCAAACACAACGTACTACTACTTACAATGACCAAATATTTCGTTACTGGTGGCTCTGGATTCATTGGATCGGCTTTAGTTGAGCAATTGATCAAAGCAGGTCATGAAGTCCTGGCTCTAGCAAGATCTGACTCGTCTGCTTCAAAGTTGCAAAAATTGGGTGCTGAGACCATCAAAGGAGAACTTACTGACTTGAAGATTTTGAAAGAAGGAGCCAAGGCTGTTGATGGTGGTGTTATCCACTTGGCTTTCATCCATGATTTTGACCACTTCAAAGAAAGCTGCATACTTGACAGAGCCGCATTAGAAGCCATGGCTGAAGTCTTGGAAGGAACAGGAAAAGCATTCGTTAGTACAAGTGGTATTCTTTCATTGGCTCACCCAGTCGGTACGCCAGATCCAGACGAGACCTTTGATCAATACCCTTCTGAGCTCCTCAATTCAGATTTTGGATTGAGACTTCAAAATGAGAAGTTTGTTATATCTTTGAAGGATAAAGGTATCAGAAGTTCAGTGATCAGACTATCTCCAACTGTGCATGGTGATGGCGCCGCAGGTTTTGCTCTTCTCTACTTGAGAAAAGCTCTAGACAACAACGTCGCTATATATGTTGGTGAAGGTACTAATGCCTGGACTTCGGTTGAGAGATATGATGCTGCTGAGCTTTACAGACTAGCTGCTGAAAAAGGTGATGCAGGTAGCATTTATCATGGGATTGGTGAAACTTCCGTCAAAATCAAAGATCTTGCAGATACCGTTGCTGAGATATACGGGTTACCAACTAGATCTGTTGACACTGGAGAAGCTGTTCAAAGTTATGGCTTTATCGGCGGTCTTCTTGGAATTAATGCTACCTCCTCCAGTGAGATAACAAAGAAAGCATTGGGCTGGACACCAAAAGGTTCCACTTTGTTAGAAGATTTCAAGCAATATGATTACAAAGCCGCACTTGCTAATTCTGGCCACTGAAATGAGATTAACTGATCCAATATTATGAAAGTTTAGCTGTGTAATCACATATGTGTACAGTGTATGACGTTATCAAAGATTATATATGGGAGACCCAGCTATTAATACTGACGTAGCCGGCAGACTTATAACTAGTGATAATTTTTTTGAGCTGGCGCGCTTTAGTATTTTCGTGGTCTAGTCCACATAAATTTAAGCACGAAGGTGAATTCATAAAGCTGAGTAGAACATTGAGTTTTGTGATAATACCAATTTAAAGGTGTTAAACAGTATCAACTGACTGTTAGTACTCTATACAAGTGAAAATCATGAAAGTTTCAGCAAAAATAAAAATTCATCATAATTATAGGTAGCACTTTATACTTCATATTTTTCATTTTGATTTAATCCAGCTTTTCAGATTGAATAAATACAAAAATTGATCTGTCGAAAATAACATAACGGAAGAGATAGTTACATTTCGAAGTTCTGATTTAGTAGGAATAACTAATTGTTGAATCTTCTTTTCAATAAAATTCTTACAGAACATGCATAATAGGTTATTACTCAAAGCTATGAAGACTCGTTAGGCCGAGCGATGGCCTTGGAAGGCTTCCGCGAATTACGTAGGCCTAGTCGCTAGTCGCTAGCGAAATCAAGTTTAGAACACAACAACAAACGCCAAACTCAAAACAACGAAGCACCAACTCAGCGAGTGATATAATGGAACATCAACTGCTAGAGGCGTACAATCTACGGACGCTGGATCCTCAGTCATGGCGATCAGACTCCATAACGTCCAGGAAAACGCTTGATTCGAATCAGTCACTCAATGCCGACAATAACAATCTGCTGGACTTAGTCAATAAAGACATCTCTCATCTCAACTTGGACAACATCATTGATCCACTAAACCCCTCAAGAAGTATACCTGCTGGATCAATTCCAGACCGCGATGTTGCAAAGTACTCAATTGAAAGCAAGCAATTCAACTCCAAGCAGTTCTTGAGACTTATGCATAAAGAAGATACTTTCAGTCAATTGAGTGAAAGCTTGAGTGTGCTTGACCATTCAATCAACGAGAAGAACAACGAACTGAAGAGCCTGGTTCAAAAGGAATACTTGGGCTTTGTCAGATCCAAGACCTCACTGGATGATGTGCTACAGCAATTCTCTTCAAAAGGATTCTCTGATAACGCTGAGGTTTTGAAGTCATTGAACTCTGGGGTCAATGAAGCCAACAAAGAAGGTGCTATGCTCATCAAACCAGTTATTGCAAACAAACAGAAGGAAATCAAGCTAAAGCAGTCAATCGAGTTCATTCAGAAGAAAAGATTCTTCTTCATGTTACCAAAAGCTTTGAAAACTTATCTTTCAGAAAATGATTATGACAATTTCATCCATGACTACAAGAGGGCCAAACAGATGAAGAACGATGATCCTGATAACGATCATAGTCGAATAATCTCAAGGATCTGGGAGAATGTTGATAATATAGTAGATTCTTACAAAAAACAGCTATGGAATCAGTTAAGCAAAGAATCCAATGCTGATAATGAGGACTTCTTGAAGACTATCAAGAAACTTATCGAGCTGGAGACAATAGATAGCCCAATATTGGAATGGATCGACTTCCGATTCAAAACATTCATATCAAAATTCACCGAGATATTCAACAAATATCATGAGAAGATCTTGAATATTCAACTCAATATCTTGTCGACTATAAATGAAACGGACTATTCAACATTCAGACAGGTGAGCTCCGCCAACTTCAGAGATAATAACGTGGTGGTTCAACTGGTTGATTCCACACTCATCACAGAGATGTGGCTAATGATGAACAAATTGTTCGAAGCTGTCGGTATACTACATAAGCAGTTCGTGACGTTCTGGAGACATGTGGAGAACCTGATGAGCGGTACTTACAACGCCAAGTTTGTATCATCTTACATTGATGAGTCGTCACCTTTCATAAACTTTCAAAAATATGAAATTGATGATATAAAGAAGAAAGGTGAGCGTTTTGTTCTACAGATAACGAGTAAGATTATGAAATTCTTCAACTCAACCCAAGAAAGCCTGAAGGACCTCCATGAAAGTAACGGAAAATCTGCGGATGGTGAACAAGGAGGAGTGATCTCTGACTTTGGGTTCTTACCACCTCTCACCAACAGTCTGAGCACATTAAGGTATCTACCAACTATATCATCCAAGATCTTGTACATTTTGAATGATCTTGGTCAGTTGAGTATGACAGACAAGACTATATCGGATCTCCGGGGAATATCCACATTCATAACAGAGAGGGTCGTTGGTGGTATATGTGCAAGTTGGTTGAACGATTGTCAAAATTTTTACAAGCTCGAGAATTGGAGTCGTGTGGATGAAGGTGAGACTGAGATTCCAAACTTGATTTTGAACTTCGAGAATTATATTGTTGAGAGAATGGGAAACCTGTTATTTGTGAAGTCTCTGAAGACATCAACAGAACACAACAATGATGTTCAGATTGTCAAATATCCAAGCAAGAAAATTTTGACTGGTATTGAGATCCAATTTCTGAGAAGTTTTGACTTATTACTGGAAAGCATTATCAAGAGGATCATCCAAGAAAATCACGATACCTCACTGAACAAAGAGGTCAAGAATTACCACAAACTATTGACCCTCTTTAACATCAGAAAACTGACATCAACAGTCATTCCTTTATCTATTCAAACATTTGATGCTGTGTTTGATACTAAGCTACAATCACAAAAACTAGAGATATACTCCCTGTTAGATAAAATGGAGCTGACTATATTCGACTCTTTCATGAACGATCAAAAGAAAAGTCTAACTAAAATGATTGCAAACGGAATCTCCAGAACAGATTGGTCATCTCAAAATGAATCCGTCCATGTGTCTGCTTACATTTACCAGGCTCTCAATGTGTTGATACAAGTGCATACCAATGTTTTGGCAGTTTCTACTGAGCTGATATTCAAAGTATTCGAAAGTTTGCTGGAGCACATTAGCTCATCTTTTGTGAAGCATTTTAGAGATCAGAACATAAGTAATCAACGACAACTGGTGCTGGATTTAGAGTTCTTTAGAGTGATAATAGGGAAGTCAATCACTGAGAAGAGCTACAAGAACATTGCCTTGGTCTATGCAAACTGTGAAGTCAATGCCAAAGCTGTTATGGGAACAGTGAGAGAAGAACTTGATGATGCTGTTTTAGCATCAAGTATTGAGAGGGAGATCTTCAACTCTACGAGGTAGAACAATATATCTCCATAGGACAAATGCCAACAATAAAATTCATTTAGACACGTAAGAAGTTTCGATCATCTTCTTCTTGGACCTCTGATTGGAGGAGGTGGTTTCGTATGGTTTGGGTCAAACATTGGAGCATTTCGTAAAAGTTCAGGTACAACGAAAAATCTTATACTGGATCCCCTTATGAACACGTTATCCAGATGACTCACTCTTCCATCTCTTGCCGTTATTGTGATGTTGCTCAGCTGCACGTTCATGTTATCTTCAGCTGTTTATTCTTGTTAGTATGCAATTGAATTATTAGAGTTGATTGATACGCACATTCTATCAGCTTTCCTCTATATGTTTCACCGGAGTTTAGTTCGAGGGAGACAATATGCCCCTGTGCTTCATTGAGTAGTTTCACTGGTACTCCTGACATGATTTTAATTGAGTTTGGACAAACAATGTGGATGACTTTTGTTCTATGTTTTGTAGCAGAGTAAAATTAATGTACTTGAAGTTGTTGATTTCCCAATTCGGAAGTCATATGTGGGTGTAGCATTTATACGGAAATTAAGCACAACACCGGATATTCAAACAACATCACAAAAAGACGTAAAACAATCAATTTTAAGCAATATCCACAGCAACAACCGCCCATTGACACACAGAGACAGCCGGATATGGACATCTTCAACATTGCGCCCGTCCAGTTCCAGCAGGAAATCACGAACATCTCGGCGCTGTCCGTTTCCAATGACCAGCTCGTCATCGCTTTCAAAAGTGGGAAGCTGTTCAGAATAGACCTGAACAATCCTACGCTTATACAGACGCTAGAACTTCCCTACAAGAGATCGCTCCTCCAGGAACTCGGAAAGATAGAGAAGCTGTACCAGGACCCGACCGGTAGTCATCTGTTGCTATCTACCTCCAAGTCTGAGAACTTCTACATTCACAAGCTATCATCGACTTTCAAATACCTGAATGACTTGAAAGGCCTGAGAATCACAGCGGTTGCTTGGAACTCACATGCCGTAACGGAGTCCAATACTGGAACATTCATTATCGGCGATAGTGCTGGGTCAATTCACGAAGTGTTTCTAGAATACCAGGAGGCCACATCAAAATACATCAAGAAGGTTCACAAGTCGATATACCAATCGAGAAATAACTCGTCAATTGATGGAGTAACTCTAGATTACAAAGAAGGAACAGATCAGTTCATTGTTTCTGTTGCTTCAGGAGATGATATATCATATTGGAATTTCGAGAACATCAGCAAAACGAGTGTCAAATACAACGATCTGTTCATCAATACGTTATTCAAATCCACATCACCAATCGAACACGAAAAATACCAAGACCTAGGGAGAATCAACGGGGAGAAGTTCACATTCAATACCAGTACCTCAGACTTGTGCTGGCTGACTGCAGCTGGTATAGTATATGGAGAGGTGTCTAGCAGTAAAATCAAAACAAAGAGCAACATATCGGATCTAAAGTTTATCGTCAATATGGAACTACCCGAATCCACTCACAGATTCAAGTCACTAGCATTGACAAAATATCACATCATCCTACTTCGTGGTCAAGAAATATTGGTTATCAATAAACTCAATGACCAGTTAGTATTCAATCAAACATTGCCGTTAGATGAAAATGAGAGATTCATTGGCTTGAGTGCAGACTATACCCAGTCTACGTATTGGTTATACTCCAATATGAGTCTATATGAGATTACTGTTGAAGATGAGGAGAAAGATATCTGGAGAGCAATGATCCAAATCAAAGACTTCGATAAGGCCCTGGAGGTTACTGATGATGTTGAAGTCAGGGATATCATCTATGCTCAGAAGGCCAAACATGAGTTCACATTAGGAAATTTCATACAGTCTGCAGAAAGCTATGCCCAGTCATCTCAATCTTTTGAAGCAATATCTTTGAAATTTTTAGAGATCAACGAAATCGATGCGTTACTAAAGTATTTCCAATCAAAGTTTTACTACCTCAAAAATGACAAAACCTTCAAGTTCGACATGCAGCTGACTGCCCTATCGTCGTGGATAGTTGAGCTTTATATTGAAAAGCTCAATGAAGCAGATGACCTACTGTCAACGGAACAGATTGACCTAATAGCTGAGACCACATTGCAGAAAACGTCTATCGAGAGAAACTTTCAGGAATTCATATTGGAGAATAAGGCTATACTAGACAGGGCTACGATATATGAAATCATCACGTCTCATAATAGAAGATCGGAATTGCTTTACTATGCCAACCTAATCGAAGATTACGACTTCGTTATTGCATACTGGATCAGATTAGAGAATTGGGCCGAAGCTTTGAAGACTCTTGAGAAAAACGGCACAGATAAAAAGATGCTTTACAAGTTCTCTACGGTCTTCCTGGTGAACTCTCCAATCTTGACTGTTGATACATGGCTGAGAATCCCAAATATAGAAGCTGCCAAATTGCTTCCAGCCATCTTGACTTACAACAACAACGCTAAGAAAGTGAACACATTGAAGCATCAAGGTATCAGATACCTTTCCACATATATCAAACAGAGCAAGTCGAAAGATTCTACAGTCCACGACTCTCTACTCTATCTGTTGATCTCTAACGAGTCAGAATCCGAAGAAGATATCATTCTGAGGTATCTTGAAGAAGCTGGATCACAAGCCCATTATAATCCAGATTTCATCCTAAGATTGTGCTTGAAATTCAAGAAACTGAAATCTGCAGCATCCATCTATTCAAACTTGGGCTTTTATGAAGACGCTGTGAACCTGACATTGAAAAGTGACATGATTGAGTTAGCGATGAACATTGCAGACAGACCAGATGATGATAATCTAAGAAAGTTTCTATGGCTAAGGATCGCTGAAAAGAAGCTAACTGGCATGACTATTACAGACAACGATAAGATAAAGTCTGAAGTCAAATATGTCTTGTCAAGATGTGGAGATTTGTTATCGTTCAAGGACTTACTACCTTATTTACCAGATTTCACCACAATAGATAATCTCAGGGATGAGATCTGTTCAGACCTGGAGAGGTTCAGTACGATTATCAACAAGTTATCTTTGGAGATGAAGGCATCAATCACAATCAATGAAGACATCTTGAAAGATATACAGAACATTGATCAAAACAAGAACAGTCAATACCAAATCATTGAATCAGGAAAGTCATGCGCAAGCTGCTCATTCTTGCTAACCACACGGAAGTTCTTCATTTTCCCATGCAATCACTCGTTCCACTCTGATTGTCTCATCAAGTCCATCTTGAAGTCTAATGATTATGGAACCAAGAAGAAACTTGAATTCCTACAAAGAAAGTTCGTCCAGTCAAATGGAAACAAGAAGGGTAAATTCATCAATGATGATGAGGTGGATGAACTACTGTCCAAGAAGTGTCCTCTGTGCAGTGACATAAGAATTGAGACAATTGACCAGGATTTTGACGATGGATCGAAGAAAGATGACTGGAGTATGTAAGCCTTTAAGCTGAATGTATTTCCTTTACTACTCATACTGAGCCGTAGAAAGTCTGATCACTTGGAATGCCTATTAGACATCAGTAAAGAGATCTCTTCAACAAATGATAAGCTGTGTGATAAACTTTAATAGAGATATTACCATTTTCAGCTAAATTTGGTTGAAATGTGAGGAATGAAATCACAACTCTTCCAGATCTCAGATGAGAATTGAAGTCACGATGAGCTCAGTAGATCTGGTACTTGGCTTCTACGCACACAGGGTCATGAAGGAATAGATAGACTAAAAAAATTGACAAAAAAAGGGCCGAGCAGGGAATTGAACCCTGGACCACTCGCATATTTATGGTAATTCTAGACAAGTTTTGCTTATCTTCGCCCAAAGCGAGTATCATACCACTAGACCACACGGCCGAATTTACGTTAAAAAAGGCCTCTGAACGGATAAGACAAGCGAGTCCGCGAAAAATGCGCGAAAAATCCGGGCTTTTTTGCTCTTGACATGAAAATGAACTTGGCCAAATCTACTCTAAACTACTTCTTACTATAGAGATTTTGGTCAGTTGTGAGACATCCCACATATTCAAGCGGTCTAGAAACATGTCACAAGAAACGCCGATTCCAAAAGATTCCGAGATGGACATCGATGTCGATATCGATGATGAAGAAGATGTCTTCAATGACAACGTTGAAGGAACCGACAACAGACCACAAGATGATGAAGCAAATGACAAAAGTGCCATTCCACCCGTTGCTGTGCCTGAACTACCGGAGTTTACCAAGAAGGACAAAACATTACACGAAATCCTGGAAATGATGGAAGATTATTATCCAATTGTGAGTGATAGATGTGACACAAAAGGTTCATTGGACTTTGTTTACTAACCAAACGATAGATACCTGATTCCGTTACCGATTACTACCTTGCGAAGAATGGTCTTAACTGTGATGATGTGCGCATCAAGAGAATCCTCGCACTAGCCACCCAAAAGTTTATCTCAGACATCACAACTGATGCTTACGAATATTCACGTATAAGATCATCTTCTACCGTTTACAACTCTTCAAACCCACAAGTTAGAGCAAAGGCACTGGTTGCTGGCGCTGCTGGACAACAGACATCATCGTCTAACTCTGGTAATAGCTCGAAGAAAGTGGTGCTAACAATGGATGATCTAGGAAGTGCGTTGGCAGAGTATGGTTTAAATGTGAGTAGGCCTGATTTTTACCGTTAACGTGTTTATGATTCGTTTGTACTTCTAATTTAATTTATTACTCTTCTACATCCGGCCAAGACCTCGTATGATATTGAATGAAACGTAAGACATTGCTTGTAGTTGTATGAATCTATATGATTTCGTAAAAAAGGCATCGCGATCTCTAGCTGGAGAGAGACGCATCAGTGGAAGAACTGAGTATTAGTGATACTCTTCTCGTGAACAGACATCTTACTCTTGAACTCATTCAGCTCGTACCTTATCTGTTGAACAGCTTGAGGGGATAGATGACAGCTTGTCAACGATCTTGAGTGACGATTGTAGACGTAGGAAGGATAAGTGTTATTCACAAAGATTTGGTTTGTAAACTCCACCTTCTTTGATACAGAAGAGTCAACTGGACAGTCCTTTATGATTCTGTTGGCTGCTGTTGATTTTTTCAAGATTGATTGAACACGGTGACAAGAGTTTGGAGGATCCCTTGGTTGATTGGTTAAGATGATTTGAATCTCAGAATTCTTGACAACGTCATGTTGATCGGAGTCAGCATCATCCTCTTCAGGAGTTGTTTCATTGTTTCTCATGAAGTCTCTTGAAGCCGAGCTTATGGATCTGATGGACTTTCTTCTTTCAATTGACTTGGATCTCATCAATTTTCTTTGTGATTGACCAAGATCTGGCGAGGCCAAATCTGGAAACGATGTTTCACCAAACTCGATCAGTTTCTCAATAAAGTGTGTATCATCTAGGGTTATCACTTGATCCTCTTCGTCGGTCAGAGAGACATCATCGGAGAGACAGCCATATTTCTTCACTTCAAGCTTTTGCTGAGCTTCTTCCTTGTTGACTTCCTCCGGTTTCAAAGCTTCTTGAAGAGATTTTTGTTGAATTTGCTGCTGGTCTTCCTGGTTTTGAGACAGTTTTGAAAACATGTAAACCAGAACGTCGTCAGAATTGAATTCATCCTTCTTAGTGTTCAACCCATCGTCTTCATCCCCTTCAAAGAACGAAAATTGATCATCATTATCTTTGCCTCCTTCGTCTTGTTTCAAAAGCACAGGTTCTACTGAAGTTTCACGTCTCTGATCAATCCCAGATGCGCTTTGCATATTAACAGACGAGGTTTCTGGAGCTTTTGCTGGGATGGAAGGTTTTGAGAAGTCTTTGGGTTTCGATACAGCAGGAGTAGGAGCAGGAGACTTCTTCTTGACTGACTTGTTTCTTGAGAATACCTTGGAGAACATTCGCTTAACAATGGAACCCTTCTTCACAGGTTTTGAGCTATATTTGTTCTGTACCAATGGCACAGTAGATGGACGAGGGGCAATTGGGATAGTCGTCTTAGTGGTTGGCAGTGGTGCTGACAAGACCTGTGTTTTAGGACGCACTTCTGAGGGAATTGATGTTGTTGATAGGACTGGTAGTGGTGAAGATGGGGATAAAGATGGTGATAATGATCTATTCGAGGTGACAGCTGGAGGGACCTCGGTGACGGTTTGAGAAAGATCAGTGGTTTCTTCAGCTGGTGAAATGGAAAACTCTGGAACTTGGGCCTCATTCTTAGTTTCTTCCTTCTGTTTTTCAAGTACATTCTCACCAGGAGGACTATCAAATGAAGAAAACTCTTCAATCATGCCTAAACTGTTCCTTGACTCAGCTTTTGGGAAGGAAGATGGGGGTAGTTTCTCAAAGTTTTCAACACCTGGAGTATGAATACAGCACAGATCATCCACTGATGAAGCAGGAGTGGTTTCATTCACACTGCTGTTTGTGCGCGATGTACCAGATGGACTGGGAGAGGTGGAATTGCTGTTATTGGTATCGATGCTCAATGTCAACGAATCACTATGATGAGCTTGGGGTTGAGATTGCGCCTGCTGTTGAGGTTGAGGGTGCTGCTGGTATTGATAGCGTGTGTTTGGAGTTTGTGATCTCAACAGAGGTTGAGAGTGGTTTCCGTTGCCATTTGGGAATGTTTTTCCAGCAACTGCAACATTCGTGACTGGGGTTGAGGCTCTTTGATCATTGCGCTGAAGTGGATCCACACTATCAGTGTTTGTCAGTTTCTGCCTTGATCTTGGGATGTAAACTTCACCATTTGGGAAAGTGAAAGGAGCATCATGGATAGGTCTGGCACTGTTACGACGAGGTTGCTGAGTTGGATAGCGTCGTTGTTGCTGTGGGCTCTTTGTGTGTACAAAACCAGGTTGTAATGTCTGTTGCTGAGCTTGATGCTGACTAGAACGAGTATGTACTGGTAGAGATGTGTGTTTGGATTGGAGCTTCTGCAATTGATAAGGGTTAGGCTGGGCCTGTAATGATTGTTTCCGGCCTGGTGGAGCAGCTGTGAAGCTCAACATCTCATGTGTCGAGTTCTGTCTCAGACTATGGAGTTGTGGGATGGATGGAACACTACTTGCTCTGGGCAACCGATGTCCATTCGATTGTTCGAACTGTGTGGATCTTGATCTGGTCATCGAAGAATCAGACCCAGTCTTTGTGATCAGATGTTTTCTTGCAGGTTTGTTGAATCTGGCATCCAAGAACAGCAGATCGTTGGTAGAAGACCCTCTGGGTATGGAATGGCTCTGTGTAGTAGCTGTGCTTACAGTCGAGTTGAACGAGTTGAAGCTGGTAATGGAGTTAGAGCGCTTCCTGCCAGACGTGGTAAACTGAGCTTCATGGGTAGGTGGAGAGTTCATGACAATAATGTATGGATGTGTATGACAGTGGTATTACTTGTAGGGTATGATTGGGGGAGTTTGGTGTAAAACTCTGGTGTTGTTCGTAGAAGTGCAAGGCTGGTGTGGTTGTACCCTTGAATGGTAGCAAATTGGAATGTTCGAAGAAATTTGTGGGATATTGCACCAAGAATGTATGGAAGGAGAGCAGATGTATAGAGCGAGTGATACTGTTATTTTAGAAACCTTTCATGGATAGCTAGTGTGGTGGTAAGAGAGGTTTGCAAATGGTCTAGCAAAAATGGTTGTTTCCTCAAGGATGAAGATGCTTTAGCGAATATACCAGTTGACAAGAAGGGAAAAAAAGAACTCCGGATGGCAAAGACGGAGCTAGCAAAGGAAAGAGACAAAAGAGGCACGGCACAAATACTGAACTTTTGTTGACGCTGTAGAACAATTTGCAATGGAGCAATTCGTATAGAAAGAAAAATTGTCAACCTGCTTTTTGTATATGTTGCCTTCTTTTTCGCAAATTTGCATCTTTATTTTTAGACATCTCGCCCGATTCGGACAGATTTGCGACATTTCCACTGGTGAGTTACCTAATTCGGCCGAAAGATGGCAGGCCGAGCGTAATGGCGGGTTCCACAAGCAAATTAATCGGGTAAAAAAACGGCCACGGACTAGAAATAGTGACAAACGTTTGGCTTGAGCATCGTCAAACATACATGTACTACATACTCTATTTCATATAGCTCAACACGTTGATAAATGTATTGTTGATTGTTTGGCTTGTTTGAGACAGCTTTCTATCAGTTATACGTCTATTTACCGAGTACCGAGTTTCTGCGCAAAAACCAGTACCTTATTTCGCAGATCAGAGCTGATTCGGAAATCGGAATCGCAATAATTTGACGTTTTTGCGTCCATTAAATCCGAAAACATTAGCGATCTTGTTCATCGAGTTATATTACACTGAAATATTATAAGCGGCTAAAGAATTCTGTGTGTTTCGTAATATGTACAAGAAGGTATTCCTCGCCTGTCCCTTGGAATATAGCACCTATCTGATATGTAATATGCAATATGAAGGTGACACAGGGATTATGTCTGTTTACATCAATATGGATCAGTAGTTTTTTACCACTTTGTTGGTCCCGCAGATCTTACTAATTTCAGACGCAGTCTTATCATCACCAATATTAAGCAGTTTGAGATGTAATGGTTTCAACCGGTAGTAACTCCAGTCAAACTGGTTCTGTGTTGACTTGACAACGTTCGAAGCATCAATCAGGGAGTTGTTGTTTGTCATTGTGAGGACAGTCTCGTATGCAAATCTGAAATCGAGATCCATTCTTTCGTTCTTTCCCAGTGACTGGTAACTTGGTGTTTTTCTATAAAGCCCTCTCTCCTTCCAAGCCATTTCACAAAGCTCAACATCATCAAACCTTCTGCTAGCAGCAACAATGTTGACATAGATTGAACTTGTTCTTGCAAGTTTCGGCACAAGACTCTTGATACTGTTGTATGCTAATACATCACTGGTTGATGTCTTCTCTTCACTTTGTGTTTCAGACTTCGGATCTTCGATGATAACCCTTCCTGAATTGATCTCGTGAGACGGGCGTGTGAAATCGTTCAGTCTTCTGTTGTACTCCTTCAGGTCACCATGGTTGATAGCACAGCTCAGAAAACAGCACATGGTAGAAGGCTCCAATGATCTTGGATTTCTCGCCAGCTGGAATGACCAGATAGCACTAGATTCAGCAATGATTTGTCTTTTTGTGACAAGTCTTGCAAGTGGTAGTAGTGGTGGACAATTTTCAATTCCATGGCTGTTGTTGTAAGGGTCACTGATAAATTTGTCTTGATATCTACTGAAGTTGATTAGCCCCAGCATGCTTTCTCTTATTCTTGAAGCCTCTGAATGATGTAGTATCACTGGTTTATGATCAAACTTGAAATCTCTGTAGGCCATCAGTAAGTAGAGGAAAGGCTCCAAACCAGGTCTGGAATCTAGCTCTGCTATCTTTAAAAATAAGGCTCTTGCAAGTTCCAGATCACCATCTTTCGCACTCAATCTAAGCATAACCTCGAATGTCTTGATGGTTGGTTCTAAACCTCTCTTGTGAATTTCAATAATATAGTCCCAGGCTTTCATTATGTGCTTTGAACTCTTGGAACATACTTTGGCCATATTTTCCAAAGTGTAAACATCCGGCATTAATCCTCCATCGACTAGTTCCTGATACAGATCCATAGCTTTGAAAACGTTTTTGGTTTTCACACAGAGCTCTAACATCTTGTTATAGGCTGCGATATCCGGTTTGGTGGCCAATGATCTAAATTTCAACATCTGAAAGATCTCTTCAGCCTCTTTGGTGGCACTCTGTTCCACACAAAGCTTCAAAATGTTGGTATAAATCACTAAACTTGGTTCAATTCCTGTATCAAGCATTTTCCTCACAATTGAATTGATGCTATCTACGTTTTTATGAATAACGTTTGTCTTTATGAGATGGCCATACATGAATTGTGATGGTTTCAGACCGTTTTTGACAGCATCATCAAAAAGTAACTGGACCTTTTCTGTTTGTCCATGATTCGAGTTGCATTTCATCAGATAGTCAGTGATTGTAGGGTTGAATGGGATATCAGCTTCTTTGATCAGTTTTTCAAGTAGTTGAACACTATCTAGAGTAAGAGATTTTGCTGGAATTTGTGATATAAGACTGACAACGTCTTTCTCCAGAAGTCCCGTCAGACCTTCACCTTGAGTGCCAAGATGAGATATCACCTTGTCCCAGTCCTGATATTCTCTCGAAACAAGATACCTCACCGCTTCGCCGATTCTCGTTGTGACTTCAGGCGTGAATGAGATACCTCTTGCTGGCTCATCGAATAAAGCCACGGACTTCTCACCACTCACCAAGAGCCCTGTTGCCTCTCTTTTCTTTTCTTCTATCATAAGTTCATTAAATATCAGTTCGTCATCATCATCAGTTGTAGTTGGATCTATAGGTTTGTTGATATGGTCAACTTCTGCCATCACTTTCGCTTCTTCTTGTCTCTTCACTTCTAACTTCAAGGCTTTGCCTAGTTCCTGTAACTTCTGAAGCTTCTCTGATAGTATTTTGGATTCTAAGCGTTTCCTCATCTCTCCAATATCATCTTTAGGTCTTGAAGGCCTTCTCTTCACTCTTCTAGAACTTTTCACCTTTGGTGCCATTATCACAGTTCGTATCTGAGTAGTGCGACATTGAGGACTCCCTAGAGTGTGTGCTTCAAGGACACATCGCAGGAATGTCCTGCTTTGATGCAGAAGGCCATCCTTTCTGAATGCGAATACCATGACAAAGTAACAACTAGGGCTTGTTCAAAGTCCACCATGTTCATGATGGCACACTATTAAAAAATTTGATCTAGTCAAGGCCATCGGTGCGGGACACATCAACATGAAAATTCTCGGATGACTAAGCAAATTTATGGAAATATAGTAAAGTTCCTTTTGATTTGGGATGTAGCATGTGGGATATGCGATTGCATGGCAGATAGGCAGATTTAGAGCTTTTGTATAGTATGCAGGAGTTGAAGCTGAAACCAGGAAATTTGTTTCAGGCTTTCCATTAAGGTACTGATTCGGAAGGTTGAGCGTGGCCTTACGGTTTCAGGTTACGACCATTATACGACTTTTTGAGGCAATCTGACACAAATTTGTTTCAGAGTTTAGTGCTTGCATGAACCAAGCGATGTTTTATGCTATTGTGCTTTTGTATAAATGGATGATGGTTCCTGCTCTTTTCTCAATTTCTTGCATTTGACCGTTGTCCAACCATAATCAATAATAATGGGGCGCTCATACAATGTCACCTTCAATATTTCAGCTAACTTTGAAGTGAAGAAGCTGCTCGGGGAAGGCGCATATGGTGTTGTGTGTCTCGCATACCACAAACCTACTGGTACTGATGTTGCTATAAAGAAGGTCAAACCTTTCGAAAGGGCACTCTTTGCTGTTAGAACATTGAGGGAAATCAAACTATTGAAACATTTCAAACATGAAAATATAATCTCAATCTTTGATATACAAAAGCCTGCTAGCTTTGAGGAATTCAAGGAGGTTTATATCATCCAGGAGCTCATGCAAACTGATCTGCATAGAGTCATTCAAAGTCAGTGCATGTCTGATGATCACGTTCAATATCTTGTCTACCAAATTGTCCGTGGATTGAAAGCACTGCACAGTGCTAATGTGATTCATAGAGATCTAAAACCTTCAAATCTACTCATTAATTCTAACTGTGATCTGAAAATTTGTGATTTTGGACTGGCTAGAATTGATGAAAAGAAACTGGGACAATCCATGTCATCTCCTGAAAGTAAGATCAGTCTGATGACTGAATACGTTGCAACTAGATGGTACAGAGCTCCGGAGATCATGCTAACGGCGTCCAAATACACAACAGCTATAGACATCTGGTCGGTAGGATGTATCCTGGCAGAACTCCTTCTGGGAAAACCACTATTTCCAGGTAAAGATTATAGAAACCAATTGATCTTGATTTTCCATGTTCTTGGATCTCCTGTTGGTTCAGACTATCAAAGCATACAGTCCAGAAGAGCAAGAGAATACATAAGAACACTTCCAGCTCAAAAGAAGGTCCCATTCCAGCAGATATTTCCCTATGCCAACCCACTGGCAGTTGATCTACTAGACAGGATGTTAACATTCAACCCAGATTATAGGATTTCAGCAGCCGAAGCTTTAAAACATCCATACTTTTCCAACTATCATGATCCAGATGACGAACCGGATGCTCCTCCAATTCCAGTCGAGTTTTTCGACTTTGACAAGGTGAAAGATCAATTAACAATTCCTGAAATCAAAGTAATGCTGTATAACGAAATTTGCCAAAAGAATACCCACTGAAACTGCTCTGGTCAGCTGCAAAGTGTACGCTCCACCTCCACTCAACAAAGTCTCATCAACCACCTGCACCTCAATATACGTCGCGATTGTGGTCATAACAAATTATAAACAGTATCTTTTAATTCTAGTCATGATCATTAATGACATTTTGTAATCAGGCTAAATGCGCTTAAAAGTGAAAAACTTTAGACATTTACTACAACCTGGATGAGATGAAACACAACACCTTGAAAACGATTAAGTAGATAAGAGAGAGTTATCGTGCCTGAATATTCGAGGCAAAGTGCAAAAAAAAGTGCAAAAAAAAATAGGCGAAAAGTGATCCCTAGCAGGATCGAACTGCTGATCTTGGCGTTATTAGCACCACGCCTTAACCAACTGGGCCAAGGGATCTTTTCTTGTGAGGTTTTTTTCAATGACCGGATTCGTCGCGAAAGTTTGCGGCTGAAAGAGGTAAATTTCGCGGAAAATAGACCCACTTTTTCTGGATTTTTACATGTTTCTGCTGAATAGCGCATCATTATATGCGAGATGTATGCACTTATTCCGAGTATGCATGTAACTAGACCCATCGTTGAAATTAATTAGACTACTGAACTTTCACGGGTCTCAACTTTTGATACTTGATATGGCACAATATGGTGACGCTAAATTATGGGACTGTGATTGAAGGATGAAATTCAATACCGGTCTCTAATTATGCAATTGTTCTCCTTAAGAAGCATATGTCCTTCAGTAAAGGGGAGTGGAGAGTGGAGAGTGCACCGGTCAAGTCCCTGATAGAAACTGAGACCAAATAAGTCCACCGAAAGGTCCAAAAATGAGACTCATCAATCATTAATATTGGACATACCACACGTTAATTATCAAATTCAATAATCACAAGTGTGATACGTCTCTTATCATTCAGATGATACGCTCCAGTAGGATGATATTGTTTTACAACGATCAAACTAGCTTTATCGCTTGTTCAAAGACTGCTAATATTACAGATCTCGTAAGTGCTGGATCTGCTAAATATAGCTGGCACACAGGGCACTAGTGCACATCTGCAGACAAGAAGCAAGAGGAGAATAGAGATCAGACATCGGTAGTACAAACAACGTCTACAAATCATAAATCAGGACGCACATTAACGCTTTGACAGCTTATCAGATTAGTGCTAAATTGAAAGAAATGACCAGACGGTCGATCTACAATTACGTCATTACGTCATTTAGCGCTCACTGCAATTTTCCCACGTAAATGATGGTTCCCCAGTTTCAGCTTTTTTGGCCTTATCAATCTGGTGATAAAAATCAAGTGTCACAAAAACAACTTTTCCACCCGAGCAAACAACTCTGCAAAACACGGATACCACTTCAAATGACCATCGATAACTCCTCTTTTGTGAAGTACGTACACTGCTCATGGTCCATATCACACCAGAACTCAGCTTCACTCTTCCTTGCTCTTTCTGGGCTGAATATGGGTGTCCTGCGCCTGTTTTCAGGGTGTGACGACTGGACTTTCTTCCCATCTTTGATTTGATACTAACAAGTCTATCACAGTCACCCAAAGAAGTCTGCACGGAGAAGATCAAGCTGTCTCATCAACCAGCCTTCCGTTCACAGTGCAAAGATCACGGTCAAGTAAGTACCATCATGCCACTTATCGTCCCAGCAGTTGATACTAACATCCCCTTTCAAGCCACTGGCAGCTCAGAGATCTAGTACAGCCGTCGTCATCAAAGAAAAATGAAATCCTATACACATACGATGACACGATCAGGGCTACGGATAGACTAACGGATAAGGTTACCACGGTCTGCAAACTTGACTTCCATCCTCGTTGCTTCAAAGAACTCGATAACAACATTGTTGCTGGAGGCGTGGTCAGTTCCATCAATAACAACAATACCAATACTAGCTTGAGCCGCAGCCTAGACCAGAACTCATCAACATGGAGGGGCCTGTTGTCTTTTTACAATAGGGAAACTTCACAGTCGTTATCGATCAGATTGGGGTCCTACATCAATAATAGTGTCTCGATCAGTAAGATTTCGAACAATCAATATAGTTCATATGTTTGTAACAATGACACTCACTTATACAACACCATAATCAACCCTTCATCCATTATTCTCAACACACAACTCAGTTTGGAGTATCCATTGAATCATTCCGCTCTTTCTGAAGACGGCAAGAACTTGGTTGTTGTTGGTGATTGCTCTAACATATATCTCATCCATCCTGAAGAGAGAGGCTCAGAGACTCTACGTCGTGATAATATTATTGAAACTCCATGTGATTCAGGGTTCTCAACCTCGTTTTCAACATCGGGAATCCAGTTTGCTACTTGCTTTCAGGACGGAACATGTCTGATCTATGATATAAGAAACATTGGAGCAGGTCCAATACAAAAGATCTACTCGACCAGAAGAAATGCGTCCAGTGGAGCCTTCAGATGTGCCAAGTACTCTAGAGGAACAGACGATCTATTGATCATAAGTGAACATGTGGGTAGAGTTCACGTTATTGATTCAAGAGATTTTTCAAATCATCAGGTCATCATGTTGCCAGTGAACTCACAAACATCCCAATCACATAATAGTTTATCATCATTGAATAACTGTGGGGACTCTATGTCGTTGGCCAGCCTATCAACACCAAAGATTTTGGACTATGGTGATGTGCTGAGCTATGAAGGAAACCTGATGGATACTGTTTATAGTTCGGGTTCATACTTGAGTTCCAGAAGTCTGAACAACTTCAATCTGCTGTCCGCTCTGGCCTCCCATACTTCTGAGGACTCTGAAAATGAGGAAGGCTGTGATTATTATGAAGCCATCGATGACACTGATCAAACAGCATCTATTGAATCTGGTGGTATGCATAGAGATAGCGCAACCAGTTATAACGGATCTTTTGATTACTCGGACAATGACATCAGTGGTGTTGACTGGTATGAAGACCGTTATGGATCACATATCGTTATCGGGTGTGATAAGGGATTGATTAATTGGGATGTTGACTCTCTGAGTAGAAGATCATTTCCTTCGTTTAAGTTGGCTTAAGAAAGAGCAGACAACAGTGAACGTGGATCGTTCAACTGACAATATAAATAGTACTAATGTTACAAGGAATATATCAATACACTCGTAAATAAGCTCGAATCTCATTATTAATCCACAATATCTGCAGAATCTGTATAAGATGGTTGTTGATCAGCAATACTCAACTCCTCGATCTTAGGCTTTTCAACCTGAGCACTCTCTAGCCCTTCACCTTCCTGTTGAGCCTTGTTATATCCTTCCTTGAGTTCATTCCAATCCTGTTCATTCTCAAGAATGGCTTCCAAACCTATAATCTCACCTTGTTCAAATGCTTCTAGTATTTCCTCAGCTATTTCAATAGGTAATGTTTCAAAGACCTTATTAACCTCGTCCAAAGATTCTGTTTTCAAAGCATCTTGCATTTCTTTCGGTAATGTTTGGAAGATCTCATATCTCTCTTGTTCTCTTGGATCTTCAGAGTTCGCATCAGGTAAGTTCACTATCAATTTTGAACTATCATCCAACGACTTCAATTGGATCGCCTCAACACCTTCACCTTGTTCAAGTGATTCTTGGGCTAAAACCTTGCAACGAGTCTCGATATGTTTGGTAGTCTTGCTAATCTCCGTCAGGAATGATGATAAGAGTGGGTTGTTTGTAGTGTTTCCGAACAACTTGGATGAGAATTGTTCCACTGTGATGGCAATTTCTGTTGGATGAGATGCTTTTTTGTATACAATCACATCATGGATGTATTGGAGTAGTGTTGAGTAAAAGACAATCTGTTTGGTTCTTTCAGAGTCTCCGGCAAGTTGTGAGTCGAAAGCCTTCATCAATAACGAGTCTTTTTGTTTCACGTTGATGATATGAGTATGGGCCTTAAGGAATTCAGTAATTTTTGGAACGGAAGACGTTGAGATTTTGGATAGTTTGACAGTATCAGGATGGATATCTTCGAGATCGTATGCTTCCTCTTCTTCTTCCTTACTTCCTTGTGGAGCTTCATTTGTTTTCTTTGCTACTGTTGTCTCTTTTGTGCTTGAGTTAACGCTGGCTGAGGTAACTGGAGTAGAGTTTGTTGATGGTTGGTATTCCGCAGAAGCAGAATATGACGCACTAGAGACCGTTGGAGAAGTGGAAGTGGTGGTTGAGGCGGATACAGCCTCTGCAGTGGTTGACTCACCCTTGTTCAAGAATGACCGATCAAACCCGGTATGAATGTCTTCAGATGAGATATGTAATTCACGCTCCTCATACAGAGTCTTCAATTTTTCTTCTTGCTGGTCTAAAAGCTTGACAATCTTTTCAACGTGGTTCTCAACTTGGAATCTTAAAGAAGCACCGTCGTTTGGATCTTGTTTGTTCTTCTCTAGTTGACCTTTTAGTTGAGTGAACAAGTCTTCAATCATCTCATTATATGTAGCACCATCTTCTTCGACACCTTTTGGCTTTGAATCATCGAAATTAGATCCCAAGTACTTCTTGATGCCTTCAAAGTCCGCTAGTTGTGAATCATTGTTGTCTTGAAGCAGTTTGTTCACTCTCTTGTTCAACTCTTGGTACATTGGAATCTGGACCTCAAAAGTCTGGATGTCGTGGTTTCTCTGGATTCTTTTCTGGTGAATATCCTGTTGTTTCCAGCGAATGAAAGAGCGCTTGTCCACGTTTGGATGCACTTCGATATCCGAGTCATCGGATAATTCGATCTTGTCCCATTTTGAGTAGTCAATTGCCATTTTTGAGTCGTTTATTTAAGAGATCTTTGACGTGATTCAGAAAGAAGAAAGTACACGATTTTCACAAATCGAATAAGTAAACAAATTTATGACAAGTTCTACGAAATTCTCTGACATGTCGGGTAACTCGACCAATCAAATAAATAAATATATTCTTCATCTTTTGGCGTACAAAGTGTCTGTCCAGTCCACGAGTTTGGACTCTCCAGCGAGATATCTGTCTCTGGTCAGCTCATTCAGTTTGCTCAGAGAGCCACCGGTGGACGAAGGAGACATCAGGGCCGTGGAGCAGTAAAGACTGGCACCTTGCCATGCACCCAATGACACAATTGATTCCACTTTGAGAGAGGTTTGTGACAACTCTGTAGATATTTCATGTAGCAGTCGAGACTTCAGTCCCGGAATGTTTGAAAGCCCACCTGTGATGATGATCCTGGTGGATAGATGACCTCTCAGATCAATGTTCAAGTCTCGTAGGATCGAGCTCACTAAAACAGCTATTTGAACGTTATCATCATCATCATCACCTTCTTCCATGTTTCTTCGGAATAACACATCTATCAAAGGTTTGTATCTTAAGCTATTGGGCACCTCCATACCATCAAACTTGAACATTCTGTCATCCTTTTCCGGGACTTCATTAGGAATATAGGATGCCTCACATATGAATCTTTCAACAAACTGGAACAATTTGTCACTGGGCACACCACTGATCCCGCTGATCGTTTCCTTTGCGTATTCATGGACTAGTCTTGCTCCTCTCTTTGTCATTTTGGTATTATTGTGTAGCATTCGAAGATCGTATACTGGAGTGATGGTCGTCTGATTCCATCCTAGATCGACAACCAGTCCGGATTCTAGACCAGCACCAACACACGACATCACGGGAGCGGGATAGAAGCTCACTGACTGAGCATGCATGTGGAATAGCAGGACTTTGGCTACCACTTCTTTGTGTGGTTTAGGAAAAAATGGAGGTTCTATAACTAGCACTTTGCACCTTTTGGCGTCAACAAGTAGATAATTCGTGTAGATGTCATGGATTATTCGTTCCAGACTATTTTCTAGTTCGTGAAGATCTTGCCGAAGTATATCATAGAGCCATAATACATCAATGTGTGTACTATGTGATATATTGAGCTTCTTTTGATTCTCCTGTGATAAGGAATGTGACATGAGGTCGCCAGACAGGTTGGGCAGCACATACTTATCTGTGGTCCTCCTCACAACCGGAAAAGGCTCACCAGCGAACCCTGCATGTATCACCCGTGCACCAAGGTCCAGGATCACCGGATAGTATTGACTCATAAACAGCAATTGTCTCTGCAGAGCTTTGTTGAAGATGGTGAATCAATAGTCGTTGCTTAGAATTTTTGTCTATGATGATTATATCAGCAAATTTCCGATTTTGAGTATTTTGATTGTGCCACTGGGAAGAGGAATTAATCTCTTGCAAAGGGCTTCCTCATTGGATAAACGTGCTCTGAAATCACTGTTCAAAAATGGGTGTTGTTCTGTCGCTTCCTATTCAACTTGCCGGTACGTGGGCTGCTAGCTGCTGTGGCTCAGTGTGCTTTTCCCTGGTCTCAAAGTCGTGTCAGAGTATCGGGTCAAGTTTCTCCACGAGATTAAGCTATGCCTTACTACTTCTACTTAATGCCATAATGTCCTGGGTCATGTTGACGGACTTTGCCATCAAAAAGCTGGAGCTCATATCCAAATATCACTGCCAAGGAGTGGAATGTGGGTTTTTAGCCGTTCATAGGCTAAATTTCGCTCTTGGTGTGTTGCATCTCCTATTATGTGCCTGTTTGGTTGGGGTTCACTCGACTACAAATCCAAGATCAAAGATACAAAACAGCTTATGGGCCCCTAAACTACTTCTATGGCTCTTACTCATTCCTGTCTCATTCCTAATACCTGATGAGTTTTTCATTGGTTGGTCAAACTATGTTTCGGTATTCAGCAGTGCTCTATTCTTGTTTATTGGACTGATTTTACTTGTTGATTTTGCACATGAATGGGCTGAAACGTGTATTGAGCATGTTGAGAATGAGGATGAATATTCATCAACTTGGAAGTCACTCTTAATCGGTGGTACAGGGTTCATGTATGCTGGTTCTTTAGTCATGACTGTTTTGACTTATGTGTTCTTTTGTAAAGATGGATGCTCTATGAACCAAGCTGCTGCAACTGTTAACCTGCTTCTCACTTTGATAACGACTTTCTTGTCAGTTAATCCTACAATCCAAGAGTACAATCCAAACTGTGGTTTAGCTCAAAGTGCTATGGTGTCAGTGTATTGTACCTACCTCACACTTTCTGCCTGTGCTTCAGAACCTGATGATAAGCAGTGCAATCCATTGGTGAGATCAAGAGGAACAAGAACCGCAAGTATTGTACTTGGTGCCATCTTCACGTTTGTTGCTATAGCATATACAACCACTAGAGCTGCTGCTAACTCTGCATTCAATGGCAGTGGTGCCATAACTATTGACTATGAAGAACCAATGTCCACGGATAACGTTATTACTACACAACCCTCAGCAAGAAACGAGATGCGTCTACAGGCTATTAGAGAGGCAGTTGCCGTTGGCACCTTGCCCGAAAGTGCCTTGCATGATCAAAGCTGGCTATATGACGATGATGGTGATGAAGACGATGAAAGAGTTGCAACTAAGTACAACTATGCTCTATTCCATTTCATTTTTTTCCTAGGAACTCAATGGGTTGCTGTCCTTTTGACAATGAATGTTCAGCAAGACGATCTCGGAGACTTCGTGCCTGTTGGAAGAACGTACTTCTATTCTTGGGTCAAGATTATCAGTGCTTGGATCTGCTACCTGATCTATGGCTGGTCCTTAGTGGCGCCAGTGCTTCTGCCTGAAAGATTCGGTTATTGAGGTTACAATATTATACGAAAGAATGTGGATTGGATTAAGAAAAAGCTTCATGAATAGCATAGCGACGATGTATTTGACCTGGTTGGAAATCAACCTTCAGAGTCCACTATACCACCTTCATTAATAGTGTACACGCACTCCTTCTCTGGCATCTCAGGTGAATCCATCAACTTCGCAACCCTTTCCTCTCCACGGCCCTTTCTGTTTTAAATTAGTACATATGCTTCGGTGTTTTGAACTTGCAACTTACCTCAATAAGATTCTCGTAGCACTGGCGTGTGCTAGAACATGACCACCAACACTATTGAATGTTAGAATATCCATCAATTTTGTCTATGGAACATGTGAGTGTATTATACTAACGGTTTTCTCCCATCTGCTGCTGCAAACAAGGCAGACGCTCCAGGATCTGATTGAACTTGATTTGTGAGAAAGACTGCGACGTTAAAATCCTCAGCAATTCTGTTCAGTTTGCTTAAAAACTGATTCAATCTGGTGACTCGAGTTAGCATTGTAAAAGTTCGGCATTGAAAAAAACTGAAGTGTAACTCACCTTTGTTGGCGCTCGTTTAGCTCACCTCTTCCAATATACTAGAATCAGCGGAATGTTAGTAATTTGTCCCTATGTCGAAAAATATTCGGCACTGTTATCGTGCCAGATTGTACATGATCTTACATCAACTCTAAAGTTTGCCATGATAGAATCAACGATCTGTAAGAAGTTAGTTAGTGAGACTATTGCAGTGTCAGGACTCGAGTATAAGCTGTAAAGACATACCACCAGTCTGTACTCCCCAGTAGCTAGTTCGGGACCGAGCTTGTCCAGCAATTCCGACTGAATCTCGCTATTAGCAGCCCTGGCATAAGTGATGTTTTCCAAGCATGTTTCTGGATCGACTCCATATCTTTGAGCAATAGATTTAATCCTAAAGGGGTAGTTAGCGAATGCGGCACTAGAGTGTTTTACGAAGACACCTGGATCTTGATGCAAAGAAGGTAACTGACATGAAAGTCATGCAAACGAACGCTCGTAGTTCCACCAGTCCCTATGGTGAGCGGCTCAAAGTTCTAATCATGCAGTATTCACTACCCATCGCTAGAATGACTCTTCATCGTTGATCTTCCATCAAGGGTCTAGTTTCACAGTCATACATGCCTGTCTGGTCTAAAAGTACCTTCAGTATCGATGTATGCAGCTTTCCCTTCAGCTCCACCTAAGCTCTAGAGTCACATCAGTAAGTTAGATCGCCAATAAAGTATATCCAGAAAAACTCACTTTAGGTAGCTGGGCCGTGACACAAAGAGTGTGTGCCATTTGAGTCTTACCACATCTGAACTCGCCAAAAACTTCTGTAATGCTCATAGTCATAATTCCACCACCCAGTGTGCTATCCAAAGCTTTGGAACCAGTGGATATAGATGTAACACGACGTCTAATATCAGCCTGAACAACACCACTGACAAACCCAGATTCCTAGAAGAGTTAATTCATGATCTGACATATGATGAAAGTCAACTCACTAGTAGTTTACCGGCTGCTTCCTTGATCTTTTCAACTTTCACTTCGCTCAATCCTCTGATCTTGAGCATGTTCTTTCTTAAGGTAGAAACTACGGTCTGACTATATTAGTTCGGTTCTTTTGGCATATAAGCTCAGTAACACTGTTGGTATTTCCATACAGGAATTGTGCAAATACCAGCGGCTTTCAACTTCTGGATATCCGCAGCGTTGACACCTTGGTTCTGCAACTCATCCACAGACATGATAGAGTGGGGTTCATCTAAAGTCATCGCGTATATTTGTGTCTTGAATGAGATTGATCTAAGCTCGTGTTTTCGTGCGCTGATGGGAAAATGTGTCTTTTTTTATACTATTTTGATTTAGCCGCCGACTAGAAAATTATGGTTCAAACAATGACCTGTGGGCAATCTACAAAAAGGGGCAATTGAGAATCACGATGAGCGTTAAGTGTTATTTATTGGACAATCTTTGCTCTCATGACCAGGCTTTCCGCAAGAATAGCAGTTGCTGATGTTAGGACTGTACCTCCTTCTCATGCTCATGTCACTGGCGTATGATCTCAACTTGAAAAGCTTGTTTCCATAATGCTGATTCACTGTGTTAAGCCTCTGTTGGAGCGGTTGACTTCCATCGTTCAAGTGGAAAGGTGTGAGGGGTGTTCCATATGTTGGTGGAGTCGTTGTGTACATTGGTGGGCTGTAAGTTGGCGCATTCGGGAACATTGGTGGGTTATAAGGTGCCATCGGGGGACCAGATTGAAATGAAGTGATATGCACTGGGGTGAATTGAGCTGGAGCTGGGACAGCGTATGCCTGTGCTGGCATTGGCTGATAGTATGAGCCATATGGCGGTGCGACAAAAGAAATCATTTGGGGACGCTGATCTTGAGGATGGAATGGGCGATTAGGTGGTATATTTTGGCTCAAGAACATCTCTGAACGCTGATTTCTTAGTCGATGCTGATGTGGATGATTTTGATAGAGGCTAATGTCGTTGATTTGAGCTTGTCTGGACTGTAGTCTGTTGTTTCTTTCGAACTTTGGACATTCTGATTGCACATGTCCAATGTTTTTGCAATAAAAGCACTGCTTGGCTACATTCTTCCTGGGTTCTGTGCACTCTGAGCTTCGGTGATCTGGTTTTCCACAATTGTAACACAGTTTCTCCCGATATGTACACTCATTGGCATGATGACCCAAGTTCCCACAAAAGTAACAGCTGTGTTTGAATGCCTGGGAAACTGACAAATGCAATCGTGGATTATAGCTTCGACTACCATGAGATGCAGGATGATGAACCGCCTCGGGCTGTTTTTGGTCTTTCTTTGGCGAGTGATATGAGAAGCTCAATCGACTATCTAGTTGAGTTTTATCAGTTTGTTCAGAGTTAGTGATGATGGCCTCTTTGTCTTCATCTTCCGTGATAGGTCGCTCTTTTGGTGGTGAGCTTGTTTGAGCGATAGGCGATGCAGTAGATGATGACGAGGAAACAACCGACATGTTCTGTTACTCTGAAATAATCGAGGATAATGAAAATAGTTTATGATGCAGAAGACACATCAACCGTCTTCCAGTCAATTAGTGAAGTAATGCAGTGAATGGGGAAATACGATGCAGTATCTGTGGAGAGTATTCAAGTGAATGTCAATGATGAACTATGTGTGCTGTGAGACTCGCTGACTATGGATGGGCTAATGAGTGGGCTGATGGGCTTCGCAACTTAAAGCACTATCTTAATTGGCAGGTGGCACTTTTCGTCTCCAGGAGAAGGATTCAGCCGTGTTGCTGCAGATCAGGACAAATAGATAAAGGGCTCTAAGTTCGTTTTGATGCTACTTTGCTGGTGGTGTTGGTTCTAATAGTGAAGTGAGCGTTAAAGTGATGTCCAGGAAATGGATTGCTAGAATGAGTGGTTGGCCTGGAAGCGTATCGGAAGAACAGTTTCAGCAGGTTGAATATGTTGTGCTATAGCTAACGCCCACTTTCGAAACTCTATGACTAGCTGGGCGGCCTCAACAGTTGTGCTCGAAGTTTTACTCAAATTGTTGTGGAAAAGCTTGAATACTTATATTTTTGGCTGATTACGATTTTTTTCAGTTGAACAGTTTCTTTGTCTATTCCAGCCGTCACTTATTTGAGTTCCTGAGGAGCGTCAATTGAGGGAAAGCCCAGTTGCACGGTATGTGTTTTTTGGGAGTTTAAGCACTATTACTTCTTAGATCCGTGCACTGTAGTACGCTGCAGAGGCACCGAAGCCGCAGAATGGCGACTTAGCTAAGGACAAAGACCCTATGGAAAACTTTATTTGGTAGTCACCAATCAGCACTTTAGCAGTCAGCAGTGCCAGTAATCCGGTGACCCAACGCAGCGATTTGCTGCATATTTTACTGGCCATTCCTAGATCTTCAATCTTGGACTTCGAGAATGTTCTTCATTATTAATGGCGACACTTGTCATTTGACGTTATGCTGGTCATATGTATGCACCATGTGAAAAAGTTCGATCGAGGTGCATACAAGCGAAAAATATTGACTCTGTCTCACCACTCACTAGTCGCTTCCAAACAATATTAGATTAGTACAGGCAGAAACTCATTGCCAAGTATCAAATAATACTCACCTCTCTGTATCACTTTTCTAGCAGCCACTGCCCAGATTTACCAGTCGCTGTCCTTAGTGGAGAGAACAAAATTATGGGGTGTCTGGTCATCTTCTCACAGCCAAAATGTCTTATATGCTACAAATTGTAGACACTGGCAGGTGAGTGGTGACTATGACTTGGTGCCTATTGTGATCTGTGTGCTACTGCCTTTTTATGTGACTATGTTAGCGTGTAACTTTCGATATCGTAAAGGCCAACTTTTTTTCCCGCGGACTGAGGCATCAGAAATCAGGAACCCTCTCTAGAAACACGCCAGAACTCATTACAAGTAGCAATCACAGGACCAGTGAAGCCAGAATTCCACTACAAGGTTATTTCATCGGTGCCCGTTGTCAATTACCGCTCTCAAGATCACCCTATACAAGAATAGGCTTATGCCCATGGGCGTGGTAATTGGTAGCGCTAGGCCTGAGGGAAAGACAGCGCTCGCCGCTCAGCAGCATGTAATGAATTGGACTCTTTTCTTGGCTGACAAGAAGTCAGCAATCTTATGCCCAGAACAGCTCAATTGATCTGTTAAAAGGGTATACAGGGCCGGACTCAATCCTGTCCACCTGTGTACTAAGTACTATTTGTTTATCAACGATCGCGTTTTCAACAGTACAAACAGGAGGATCTGAGATCTCATCAGATCTTGTATCCTGACATGTCTCTCATGAGTTGCGACAGGCCAAAAGGATCTGAGAACCCAGTGGTAACTTTTCACATATATTCCACGACACAATGCGGAGGCAGCTCTACCTGCCTGACTGGGTATGTTCACCACTCACCAGCAGTCCTGGCCAACTGGGATGTTAAGAAACCTGAGTATTGATCTCGTTCGGTCGAACAGAAATATCCTGAGAAGAGTGTATCCTGTATGGAGTATGGAGATAGTGATACAGTGTGGTACAACTAACTGCGTGGTGAACCCCGATCAATCCCAGCCGTTTCATGGATTTTCTGCAACCCAATCAATGTCATCGGCTTCTGTATTTGTTCTCAGAAAATTCATGTTCAACTTTAGGCGCTGGATTATGTAGATCAGAAGCAGTTTTATGCACCGAAGAACTTATTACCTGTAAACGAAGCGCTACTAGATTATTCATCAAACATCAAGATGTTAACAATGAAATTTTTGCATGTAACAAGACCCAGTTTTTACCCACCCACAATGGAGGGGTTTTACAAGAAGATGGCTGGTAGCCCGATCAAACGTTGTTAAATGATAATGTGACAGCTCACGATGAACAGGTCGGCCTGAGAATGTCTCAATTTAGGTACATTTGAACGTTGCTTATAAATTCCTTCTCAAATGTCTGCCAGTCGCATGCGGCACATATGACCCAATATGGTGGTTGGGCACTAGGCTAATTAGTGGTACCTGGATGCCTCTTCGTTCTTTAGAGACGCTACAGCTGAAATTATAGTGAAGAGGTTCGTAAAGATGCTACTTGATCCCATCCGAGCTCACTCGTCACCATGTCCAATAGCGCCGTAACGCGCTTTGACCGCCTGATCGATACGGACTTTCTGTACTCGCTATTCAACTGGAGACTGTTGAACTTTACTTCCAATTAATCATCAAGGGCTTTGCTGTTTCAACGGCGGCGACTGACTATGACTAATCGTAATTTCTTCATCGCCAGCAATTCTATTAGCGCTGTGCATGAATTCGAGAAAGACTAATCAAAAATCAGGAACCGGTAAAGCGTGGTAAATGATCGATCATTCTACTAATTGTAACTGATAATCAATTCGAGCAACTAGAATGAAGTGTTTTGTTATTTTGCGGTAGTAATATGGGTACTCTATTAACGATATAAGTACGTCCCCACTTCCCATTGCGTGCTGGGGCTTTATCAATATCACCTATTCATGGTTCCATATTATAAGAGATCCCGGTCCGGGCGGGCCGGCCATAAAATATTTTAAAGAGTTAGACTAACTCATTTCAAATAAATTCAAGTTCAAATGAGCGCAATATACTAATTTTTTTTTGCACAACTCCAAATTACTTTAAAGTTGTACTACTGGACAGCCCTACTCACAAGCTTGAAGAACCTGCAAATGAAATACCACATGAAATACTCATACCGAGGTAACTAAGCCGTTCTCAGAGAGCGTTATAAATGGTCGCCGGAGATAGTTAATTCAAAAATTAATATAACCAATGGCGGTACGCCATAAAAGACCGGAACAGTGATTTTAGACCAACTCATCATACGTCGTCGCTAAACGCATTAGAGGTACATGCACTAGTGCTGTATAACCCAAAGCCAACACGGCTGGTTGAAAAATTCCTCTGCGAGCCGTTGAAATCAAGTAAAGGAAGGCCCATAATGTTTCTACGTCCTAGGAGAGAATATTGCAGCTGAGTGATAAATGATTTCACATCACACTCAGAAATATAATCCGGTATAGTTCACTAGCTGCGGCGACATATAATACAGACGTCTATTGCGGGTACTTGTACTGTCAATGTGTAGAAGACGCGAGGTACAGCCCGCGAAGTACACCACTAGGCCGCGACCAAAGCAACAAACCCTGCAACTGGGTAGTCTGTATCAATCAGATAAGCACCAAGTGCTAGTCAAGTGGAGAATATAAGATAGAATCTAAGTAGTTTACTGCTTAGGATCCAGTGAGACCTGCCTAGTGGAATCAGTGTTACATCAATCCTCAATACTTACCCAGCTCCCAAGTCCCAACCCACAGAGCATATAGATGTAGATCTCAATAAGGGACCAAACCAATGCCACGGAGTCTGCATCAGTATATATGCAATCGACCAAGCGACTCGTGCGATATATAGTATACAGATTAGTGAGTTCATGACCAATCATCGTACAGAGTGCAAGGCGGAGATTATTCTTTTGACTGGTGCTAGTTTTGGCATGTCAGTAGTTTCAGTAACCTCAATGATGGGGTTCTTTTTTCCGGTTACTGATTTGCGAACCTGTAGAATGCGTCACACAGCAGGCTAAATAGAGACATGTATTATGCAGGTTTTCACTAAAAGATCTGGACACGAGTTCGTTGCTGTGGAACACCGCACAATACATTGAATTTGTAAAGTCGATGAAATGGAGTGCCTAACTAAGAGAGCGGATGCTTTTCAGTCTAAAGTTAACGCTAGTTTTGAATCATGATGAATACTGCATGCGTTCATGGAATAGATACGCTTTTGACGCTGCACGATATACCAGCAGAACCTGCTCCTTCTAGTGGACGGCGGTGAATAATTGATACGGTTTCGGGTTCCCAAGAGCTTAATTCTAGAAGAGTTTCAGGAACCGCTCGCTCTTGCTCATTTTCTGAAAAGGAACTTTTACGAGATCTCGCTTAAAATTTATACTTTTATCAGTTAGTTATTTATTTTCCTTCATCTATTCGCCAATCACCACTAGTGGTCGGTCAATCGATCTTCACAGTTGAATAGATTTTTCTGATGAAGAATAGACTCGAAATGAAACCAATGGCTCCAGTCATGATGAAGGTCAACGCACTGATTAACAAAGAGTAACCAACATACAGGACGATTGTTGTGAATCCACCTAGTTGGAACTTGGTAATGAAGATGGCATGAACAAAGACATAGATCGAGCAGCCACCAGCAATTTGCAACGATCTCCACTGCCATTGATAATTTTCGGCACACAAAGAGTAGTAAGTCATCAAGATTGTTACCAATGAAGTTGTGATAGCCATCAATAAGAAGCAGAAGAACAAGAAACCAAACATGTAGAAGACTCTGTTGAACCATAAAGATGAGTAAATGAAGTACATCTCAACGGCTAATGATCCGAATGGGAAGATACCAGCACCCAAAGCAGCAACAATGGTCTTGAGGTAAAATGGCTGAGTTGGAATCTGTCTTGGGATTTGATTAGTACGCACTGGCTTTGAGAGTGGTTCTTTCTTGAAGGCGAGTAATGAGCCAACAACAGACAATGGAACAGAGATCACAAACCAAATGACAATGATGGCCAATAATGTACCTGCTGGGACAGCACCAGACGAGTTGACGAAAACTAAGAAGAAGTTCAAGAAGGCAAAAGTGGTCAAGATACCAAATGGTACAAGAATCGGCGATAGCAACATGTTCAACTTCCAATCCTCACCACCAAAGAACTTATAAATTGTACCAGAAACATACGAACCAACGCATCCGAATAAAGCATATAATATGAACATGACGGTAGTTAGAGAACCTCTGTTGGAAGGGGATAACAAACCGATCAGAGCAAAGCCGACTGTGGTGAACGCCATCAAAAATAACTGGATACCACTTCCCACCAACACGGATAAGATAAGCAGATACTTTGGAGTACGGAAGACATCACCATGAACCAATTTCCATCCAGACTCATCTTGTAAATCGTCATCTAGGTTGACTTCATTATAACGTGATATATCGGTCTTCAAAGCTCTGTATAAGATATGAGACATAATCAATGACAGACAGACAACAATCAGAGAAAAGTTTATCAGTGAGAACCACTGGATTTTGGGATCATAGACATGTAGGTATTTATCCCATCTTGTGGCCCAGACGGTCTCTGATTCAATCCAAGTGACATCGTAGGTGTACACTATCTCTGTTCTTTCTGTAACAGCAAGAGTGACCGGCGAGTAGTCAGTGCCAGAGCATTCGGCAGTAGATCTCTCCCAAGAGTGTGGGTCAACTGTTACACCAACAACTCTAAATTCATCCTCACCACGTTTATGGTATTCGATCTGGATATCAAAATGATTGGCTAGATGAGGAACTTGTTTGTCGTCAACAAAGCCAAGCTCAAAGCCAGCGCCATAGAAATCGGAGTCAGTTCTTTTGTCATGTAGCTTTCTAGCAGCAGGAAGACCATCAATTAACCAGTTATAGAAGAAGCCATTATTGACCAATTTGTTGATAAAACGACCATCAATACCAGGCACAGAAGATGTACATAAACTTTTACACTTTTCATCTTTTAGCATAGTCAGCTCAAAAGGAGAGTTGTAGATTCTGTCACCAAAAATGATAGAGCCGAGTGATTCTGGCTGCTTTTCCAGCTTTTCAGGTTGGCATAGATGTAGTCTCTTGAAGTAATAATCGAAGGAGTACACATAATCTTCACTTGATTTCTCATGGAAAACACTTGGTGTTATGTGGTTCACCAACAAAGGAACATTTTCGTCCTTCTTGTAAGATGTTGGTGCAGTACCCGGTAGATAGAAACCCTGAACAGCACTTGTAAAGGCAATCAACAAGAGTAGATGTAACATTTCTTCAGAACTGGGGGGTCAGCGAAATGTGAAGCCAAGAATGCAAGGCGAACGACCAAACTAAGGAAAGCACTATTTGTAGAGGGATTGAGTATCTGAGGTTGAAGGAATGGCCCAAAGAGATCCTCAAAGATAGGTTTCCAGTGCTTTTGTGTATTTTGAACACGCTTCGAGAGACGAAAGTCGGTGATTCTTTTTGGTTATTTTGTCAAATATCGCGAGTTACGGAATTGAAGTAAAGATCATAGAACCCGAGTTCGAATCCTACAAGAGGCAAAGAACGCCAAAAAATTCGCGAAAACAACGAAAGAAATAGTTACGAACAGCTCGGTTTTGAAGAAAGACTTGATCGATAACGAAGAAAAAACCCCACAATTGTCTATTCCAATGGACGCAGATCTCTCTGTGAACAACATTGTTCTTTACCTGAACACCAAGAGAGATATCTCTGCCCTTTTGAACCTAGAAACGGCAGTCCCTATCGGTAGCAAGAGGTCTTCACTAAATTGCAAGAAACTAATCACAACTGCCTTCTCACCACAAGTACCTATATCATGCTCTGCTGAGGTTGACAAGATTGCTGCTAAGTTCGGATACCACTCATTCTTCCAATTGCTCAAACCCTTCGGTGACAAAATCCAACATAAGTTCCAGATAAAGGATTCTCAGTTGACATCCAAGACAGCTGATGACTTCTCACTAAGATTCACTCATCCACTAGGTGACTTGTTGAGCGTTCAAGAAGCACAGGCGACCGGGAAAGCACAGATTTTGAGCCATCAATCGTTCGAGCTTCTCATATCCGAGTATATCCAGACTGTCAACCCAAAATTGAAAGAGATTGATGAGAAAGAGAACAAGGCACTAGCATCCCTCTTAAGAGACTCAATATATCTGAAATACTTCACAAAACTCCTGTCCAGCTCAAACCTCACACCTTTCGAATACATCAACCATCCAATTGCATCTTTCCTTATATTTTCGGCAAACGAGACATACGAGAAGGCTCGTGAAATGCTCATCGAGTTTAAAAGTACCAAACTACCAGAATATCTGAGCATGGATGATATTCTACCTATTTTTGTCGTGGTATGCGACGAGAGTGATGAAAGTCAAGAGAAGAAAGCCTTCCAGCTCAAGGACCATGTGAAGAAGCAACTATCGGTAGATGCCTTCGTCTTACCTTTGTCCTTCGATATGGACAACCATCCAATAACGGCGAATCCTCCACTGCTACTATCTGTCGATGAAGAGCTACAGGATTCACACCTATCATACTCTAACCTGCCGTCTTTACCGGTGAGAAATGTCACTTCAGTCTATCATTTGCTGAAAGAGGTGATTCAAAAGAAAATAATACCTTTTATGGAACAAAAAATTGCCACATGGGACGACCAGGTAATAGCACCAAGAAAGAGTATCACAGGAAGACTCTTCAACGTTTCCAGAAAGTATTTTGGAAACTCGAAAAACCAACAGAACGAAATTCACAACAACTACAATGCTCAAGAAGGATATTACAGAAGTCAAGCAGGAGAAGCATTGACGCGTAAGCTGGCTGATTGGTCTTTCATGCTTAGAGATTATCGGTATGCATACACAACATATGAGCTTTCAAAGAAGGATTTCCTATCTGATAAGGCGTGGACATATTTAGCGTCCACACAGGAAATGGCTGCAATTTCATTACTGATGGGAGCCACTAATATCACATCCAAGCTTAGAAATGAGACAATCGACCCTTTGATCGATTCTGCCAGCTACACATACCTGTCAAGATGTGGACTCAAAACTTATGCTCTCCGGTTAGCACTGATAGTGTCTGAGTTGTTTTTGACTCTTCGTGATGGCTGGTCCAGTTCACCCGCTGCCCTAAGGTGGATAAAGAAAGCTCTTGATGACAAGTTAGTGGGAAGGGTAGGAAAATCGCTCCTAACTCAAAGAATCAGTTACATATACTCCTTATACATCTCAAGCCAAGCAAAGATAGTCATGTCCAAGAAGCTTCTTACAGAGACGCCGGATACAGAGGAGAAGGACGAGCACATGAAGAACCCGGTGAAACTTCCAAGGAAAGACATGGAAACCATAGGCTTCACCAACTTCAGAAAGGCTGCACTATGGAGTTTGCTGGCTGCTAAAGACTGGGACCCTGTCCTACAACCAGTGGCATCTCATTTCTGTCTGAGTGATGCCAAACCTGTATACAGCTCTCTCATAATCGGAACTAGGGACTCCAGTCTTTTCAAGAAGCTCAACGATGCAACAAAGATCTGAAAGATGAAAGAAATACACTACATAGACGGCCAATAGATATTAATGATTAAAATGAATGTTCAGTATAAGGAATGTAAAATCTGAAGCTTAAGGGAGACTAAACGGAGAGCGAGAACTCTCAAACGAGCGATAACAGGGACAGGAAAGCAGAGAGGAAATGTAAGACAAATGCAGGAAAGAAAACAACGTCACAAAGGCAAAGTTAGACAATTAAAGGCAAGGAAAGAACAAAATCAAATGTGTTTGAGCAGATTTTCTGGAGGAACAGTGTCAAGCATCTCAGTTTCATTGACTCTTGGTTCCAATGGAGTATACTGGTGCTTTCTTTTGAACAGAAGCAGCGTACCAGCTGCACCAAGTACTCCCATAGTACCAACGGCAGAAGCAAGACCAACTAAGACGATATAGCCACGATCCATTTTACCAGATTTAACGTTTTCAGAGGTTGGCGTAGAAGCAACAGGGGAGGAAGAAGATGAAGCGGACTCTTTCGGGGTGGTGGTTGAGTTCGAGATGGAGCCACTGGTGTACCATGATGAGATATCCTTGTTTAAGAATATCGATTGAACACTCGAGGTGGATGAACCTTTGGTAGCGATCAAGTAAGGGATCCAGTGTGTGCTATTGTAGTATGCAACATTAGAGTAACCGTATCCCTCAAGCTCAAATGTTCCTGAAAGGTAAAGTGCACTTCCAGCGTCAAAGAGTGAACCATCATTGGAAGAGTTTGAGTCTTCAAGGTCCAAAAGAGCGATATCTGAAACAGTCAAGTTCGTGAACCCATCATCAATTCTATGCCATGATGAACCATCGTATGCAGATATGAAGTCATCACCAGCAGCAATCAACCTACCTGTGGTAGAGTTATCTACCAGTATCAAATTCTTGACTGTCTTCTCAATTTCTGCAAAGTGATCAGGTTGTGTTGTTGAGTTGGTGGAGTTGAAGTCATAAGCAAAAAGTTTCAGGTCGTCACCATCATATTTGATGTCTCCACCAGCAATAATAGTAGTATCAACAAATCTGAACGTGTAAACAGATCCAGATAATGAATCGATCAATGACTCCCATGATGACTCGTTAAGATTGTAAAACGCCAAACCCGAAGTATCAGATGATCCAGCAGAGTCGAAATCACCACCAACGACAAGATATGTGTTGTTCAGATAACCGAACTCACGAACCTCAGGGATCGAGCCGCTCTTGGATAGAGAATCAGGTTGAGAGGAGACAAACGTTCTATTCTCCAGGTCATAAATAACAACTCCTTGAAAGTCATCATCGTTGGCATTACCGCCAGTTCCTGAACCAATAAATAGAAGGTCACGAGCAGTGAACAGCTTTGTCACAGTGGAGTTTGAATTCCAGTCAATATCAACACCATATGTATCATTGTCATCAACAAAGAGCAGATTCGCAACGGAGTCTGAAGTGACAAATTCACCACCAAAGACAGAAAGAGACTCATTGATATACCAACCTGTCATCAACGTGCTTTGGGTTATAGGTTCACTAGTGATATTTGACTGATTTGAAGAGGAGTCAACAAAGATACCTCTATTGGCTAGCATGTCAGATGTTTTCAATGATCCAACGAACAGAGTACCATCTAAAGAGCCCGATGCCGTGATGTTGAAAGATAAAAGTCTGGTATCATTGAACCACTCATTTTTAGAGAAGTCCCAGTTGGAATCTCCAAAGCTCCAGAATACACTACCATCCAAAGTAATATTGACAAAAGAGTCAGCACTCAAATCCTCAGAAAAGCCATACAACGAGCCGTTATAGAAGGCGGTACCATCCAAGGTAGCATCACCACCATCAAGAGAGGAAACATCAGTTTCATTGTTGGTATCAGTGAAGTCACCGAGTATGATGAGACCATCCTGAGCAGCATGAATTGAGCTTACTGGACCATCAAAACCACCATCCAAAGATCTTACAGTAGCAGAGAGTTCTTCGTCTGATGAAGAAGACTGATCAATCTCAATGGATATCAGATTGTCACCGTAAGTGGACGCAAAATCACCACCGACGATGATCGACTCGTTTTGATAGGCTAGCATCACATTTGCACCATCAGAGAGATCACCACCGAGTTGATTAATTGTGGTGTTTCCAACATATGAGCTGTTCTTCAAGTTTTGGGCATCAAACGTTGTGAAATTTGAGATGGAATATTCGAATATACCATTGATTGGAATGGTACCATTCTTGTTCACGATTGGATCAATAGAAAAGATTGTTGTGCTAATTCTGTCAGCCACCAGAGTTATAAAGTCAGATGACGACGATGAGACAGTGGAGAATATACTCAAGTCGACCTTCACGGAGCCATTCAAGTGACCATAGAAAATAGAGTCATATTTCTCATCAGCGTTTGTCTGGTATATCAAATTAGATTCCACGATCTCACCCGTTTCAATATAAGAGACAGAAGCATTAACAATACCTCTTGAGCCACATGTATCATCAGCATCACAGCCTGGCGTGAATAAAAGGATTGAGTACTCACCAGCATATGTGATATTGGGGTAAAAAGTGATGCTAGTATCGGAGAGATCACTAGAGCTATCAACTTCAGTAACCAGATAAGATCCAACAGAAGAAGCCGACCAGTCTCCAAGTAGTGTTGCATTGGAGTATTGCGCTTTGCATGAAGGTTCATTAAGGGTGTTATTGGCATACGTGGAGAATAATGACTGGTATACTTCAAAGCCTGATAATGCAACGTTTGAACCAAATGAGTCTAGTGCTAGGAACACCAAATCCTGGACATCCAAAGTGTTTACGAATCCAAAATCTTGATAGGTTTTTGACCAACTCAAGCTCGAATCATAGTATGAAACTGCTTTACCAGTACTGTTTTCAGCAAAATCTTCCAATGAGCTTGAGTCGAGAAGTGGACACCATGCTTCACAGACATTGAGTTCACCAGTTGATGGGTCGACATAGGTCAGATTCATGATACTGTTCGATGGTGAAGTTATCAGTCTGAATAGGGATATTTGACTGTCACTACCAGCTGAGTTGTAGATACGAATCTTGGAGGGTATCACTGTATAGGGGAGTCCAATGTTCAAAGTAGCAGCAGTAACATCAGAGACTTCCCATTCATTACCTCCTGGACATGAAACGGAATCCGGAGTGGAGTCATCATCTGAGGATGAGAATGTAGCATGTTTGAAACTCACCAGCTGATCAGTCTGGAGTGATATATTTGATATGTTGTATGAGTCTGAAAGAAGCTGCGGCAGTCCTAAAGTATCGAACTGACCACCGAATATTATGCTTGATTCCACCTTGATGATTGAATTGACCAAAGAGTCAGACCCAAACCCTTGGAAGAGCGTTGATTGAAGTGATTCGTTCGCTATGGAATAGATGGCAGCACTTAGTGTATCGTTGAAAGTGAACTCACCACCCAAGTAGATCAAATTATCACTTGAGTCAAATAATGCAGTATTTATGGTACCATCGATAGATTGATCAGGGTCAATTGCCTTGAATTCGTTAGTTGAGATGTTGAAGATTGTAGGGCTTGATACTTCTTGGTCTCCTATACTGTCAAAGTCTCCCAGCAGGAGGAAAGCATCTTGACCTATTGGTATTATCCTGCTAACTTGACCGTCAATAGAGCCTATGGATATGAATTGGTCGTTGTCATCACCGGTGACGTAGTATAAGTTGTTTGATAGCGAGTTTTGATTTGTGAAGTTGGATTTTCCAGCAGTGGAGTAGAAAGAGGTAGCATCAAAGTCTCCAAGAAATCCTATTTCACTGTCATCAAAAGATTGAAGATCCAGAGTAGGCTGTAGCACTTGCTGTACGTTGAGACTTTGTGCAAGTGCAAGTGGTGTGATGAAAGGCAGTAGTCGGTTTAGAAGTTTCTTCATTTGAGATCCGTTGTGTTATATTGGCCGCAAAAAAGTGTTGACGTTATGTGAGATAGAATCAAAGAGTAGCAAAGTATTCTAGATCAGTGTGTAGTGAGTATATCAGAGATTGTTTTAAGGAAAGCAGAGGCGGACTGGTATGGGAAGCTAGGGAATGTATCTGATGAGTTATCGAAATGCCCCGAAATAAAAATAGCAGATCGTGGTTGGTTTGGGGTATGATCCAGCGAGGAACAGAGCTCAGAGTCTAGCGGAACGAAGGTGTGGAAAGGCTTCAACAGAGCAATAGCCGTGTCTTGTAACTAGTAGCCCCAACTACAGAGATATCTGTGAATTTTTTGACATGAGAAGTCGATCGACTACAATACTAATTTGGGAAGGGCAACACGTTTTTTGAAACAATTACACATGTTGCCATGACAACAAGCTCGTAATTACTCGATTAACAGCACTAAGGGCGGGTAATGAAAATAAAAAGACTGTTTACAATTTACCCTTTTGGGAACTAAAAAAAAGGTATAAGTAAAATCGAACGTTTATAAGGGGAATTTGAAGAAACTATAGAGAATATTAACTTTAAGCAGAAGAGGCAATCTTTGTCTCGACATCATCCACTAGATCACGGTATTTTCTCTGAGTCTCTATTTGTTCTAGGAAAACTTTGTACTTGACATTCAGTAGTTGACGATCTGGGGAAGTCTCTGGAGCTGGAGAAACGACTTTACCACCACCAGTCAATTTGGACATGACGTCCCATAGGTCAGAGCCAATATCACTTGGTTGACTTAATTTCATGGTCTTGATCTTGTTGTCGATTTCTTCTTGGGTCTTCTTGTTAGTACCGAATGAGACACCCTCACCATCGTCAGAGTCCTCGTCTTCTTCTTCATCCAGAGTATTGTTCAATGGATGTGTAGGGTTTGCTGGTGTAAGTGGGAATGGGAAACCAGATTGACCAGTGATAGCAGAGATGTTCGTGGTACTAGCAGTAGCCGATGGCGCGGTATATGGAGATACGAGACTTGGATGAGCAGCAGTCAAAGGTTTCAAACCTGGAGGTAATTTGAGAGAGGAAGATCTTGATCTGCTAGAGCCTTTCTTCTTCATAGCCTGTTTGGCAGCAACAGCACCTAACAAAGCAGCACCAAAGACGACAGCAGCGTCAATGTATCTTGGGATGATGATTGGTAGACCAGTACAATCAGCTAGTAATCTCATCAGTAAACCATTTCTACATTGCCCACCAGACATGAAGATAGCACTCAATTGATGACCAGAGTCAACCATTTTTTCAACGATTTGTCTAGTTTGTTGAGCAATGAACTCACAAGCGGCTAGGTAAGTGATAGCCAAATCGTCAACAGAACTGTCCATAGATTGACCAATGATAGATGCCTTCATTCTTGGATCAGCAATTGGCGATCTATTACCATGGTAATCACCATAGAAGAACAAATGTTTAGCTAAGGAAACGACTGATCTTGCACCACGGTCAAAAGCCAACATTTCAAGCTTCGCGTTCAGGTAATCGAACTTGGAGACATTGGAGGCATCAGCCAGTTTAGCTAATTCCGAATAAGCAGGATGTGTGTTCAAAACATGTGCTAATAGAGCACCGGTACAACTTTGGCCACCTTCAGCTAACCAGAAACCTGGAGCAATGGCGTTCAAGTAAGGACCCCAAACACCTTCCACGAAAATTGGATCTTTTGATAGCGCAATGTGACATGTTGAAGTACCAGCAACAGCAGCCAATCTACCAGCAGCTTTATCAATGCCAGAGTGTTTTTGGTCTCTTTCTGCTAGTTCTGGGACAGGAACATCTGTGGTGGCAGCGACAGTACCGATCCAACCAGCGTATGCGTCAATAACACCAGAGGCGACTAAACAGTCAGTGGTTAGACCTAAATCTTCAGCAGCTTGTTTAGATAATGGCCCGACCGATTCACCGGCTGTCAACCATTGACCACCTAGACCTGGAGCACCACCTAATCTTCTGAAGTCATCATCAACCAATTCAGGTAAATTGATCTTGTTCAGGAACTCTCTGGACCAACCATGTTTAGAGCTGTCAACACCAGGTGGGACAAAACCTTGTTTACAGACAGTTGAACAGTAACTTCTAGCTTCTGAGCCGGTTGCTTTATGGGTTAAGAAATCAGCTAAGTCGTAAAATTTGGCTTTCTTGAATTCTTCTTCTGGCAGGTTGTTCTTTAACCACTTGATCTTTGGCAATTCCATCTCAATTGACATAGTTCCACCAACATACCTCAAACAATTATCGCCAGTGGCATTGATCTCATTGGTCTCTTCTACGGCTCTATGGTCCATCCATAGAATAATATCCTGATCATTGTTTCCGAAATCTGGGCCGACTGCGAAAGGTTTATCATCCTTCTCATGGACAGCAGCCAAGGAACAAGTGGCATCGAACCCAATACCAACAATCTGGTTAGGTTCTACACCGGCATCACGAACGACGTTTCTGACACAGTAGCTGATGGCATTCCAGATCTCCGTGGTGGACTGGGTTATGTAGCTTGGTTTGAGCTCCTGTCTGTTGATTGGTCTTTCACTCAAGGCAAGAATGGTACCCGTGTTGTCCACTATCGCAGCACGGGCAGAACCAGTACCCACGTCCACACCGACGTAGAACAGGGATGTGTCAACGGAATTGGGATTGTTGATCAAGGACAGCTGGTTAAGCGTGAGCGAAGAACGCGAGCGGTTCGAAGCGACGTTGGCCATTTTCAGTTTTTAGTTTGGTTGATTAATGTTGACAGCTCAGGCGTTGATTGACAGGAGAGGATTTCGTGGGCTTTTATAGGTTGTGGAGTTTTGGTGTCAGCAACAAAAAACAACTGGCTCAGTCAGTGCGCGCACAAATACATCATCAGCACAATTCCAGAATCCAGGCACCGCACAGAGAATTTGACAATATAAATATCAGAATGTTGGGCGAGATTTGTCACGGCGAGCTGGAGATTAGCAACAAAGTACCCAGTGCACAATCTGTTCATTACTCCAGCAATTGAATTGACTAGTGATTGCTGACTCGCTGTACAGTTTCTATAATTAGCGTACAGCCCATCATCCATGGCCCATAGGCCAGGCCAGGCCCGATCCGGTTGGGATTAGCGCGAAAACTGATGAGACGTTGGTGATAAACTACTGAGACACAATCTAAAAGTCATTGGGGTAACTGTACTCGGTGAAACTGGAGGTGCCTCATGATTAGCTGTACATATATACACAGTTAGATAGCACTAGGTTTGGTCTTCTTGGTGTAGTCCTCATAGACGTCGAATCTGCGCTGGAAAGTGACCGGGATACCTGCTCTGGTCTTGGTGATGAGTTCTGGATCCAATTCTGCAATCACAATCTCTTCACCTTCACCAGCTTCAGCGATTATGTTCCCATTTGGATCAACAACCAAAGAATGTCCGAAAGCGTGGTATGCAAGGTCCAGGTTTCTAGCTGGTGATGCTAGGATTGTGTAAACTTGATTATCGATGGCTCTTGATCTAGCCAACAGATGCCAATGTAGAGGTCCAGTGACAGTGTTGAAGGCACCTGGGTACACCATGGCAAAGGCATTCTTTTCTCTAGCAGCAATGGCAGCCAGTTCTGGGAATCTGATATCATAACAGATACCTTCACCAACGGTTCCGAATTCTGGAAGATCAATGGTTGTGGCTTTCTTACCACCTGTTAGTGTGATACTCTCCTTGAAAGTAATACCACCTGGGATGTCGATGTCGAACAGGTGGACTTTTCTATGTTTACCGATAATCTCACCTTGACGGTTGAATGTCACGGAGGTGTTATAGATCTTTCCATCTTCCCCCAATTCTGGGATGGATCCACCAACCAATAAGATCTTGTTGTCTTTGGCAAGTTCGGACAAGAACTTCGTAGACTCACCATCTGGAATGTTCTCTGCATAGTTGGCGAACTCACTTACGGCATACGGCGAGTTGAAGCATTCTGGGAGAACAACCAAATCGATTTTTGGGTCTTGTTTTAGACCTTTTAGGACAAAGTCCTTTGCATGTTGTAAATTGGCTTGTTTATTGGCCCCTGAAGTGATCTGGATAAGGGCGACTTTAAGCTTCTTGGCTAAGATACTGGACATGATCGATCTGAGACTTTCTTTGACTGCAATTGACCAAACACGTCAAAGCCATGGATAGATTAATCATCCACACTTTTTGGTGATAGCGGACGGGATTGGAATTCGCGGTAGGTCTGGTGGAGTTAGTGTTAGGTGTTAGGCTTAAGCTAACTACAGGCATGCTATTGTTACTAATACAGAACTGGAAGGTGCCATCAAGCAGCATCTATTCCAGCAAGTCATCCAATTCACACTAGTATACAGTTCTAATCATTATATCATCAAATGTCTTCTATCACCATTTCAGCATCACCATCGGGGAAAGATTTCCTATTCATATCGAGCCTAATCTTCATCTTCATCAGCACCCTTTTGTGGTTTACAGATGGCCTCTACTAGGAAATCAAAGTTCTCATTGTTCTGGATGGCCTGCTTCACATGTTGGGCTGTGACTCTCTTAATACCGGCTTGTTTGGCCTCTCTACCTGCCGCTAGGACTAATGATGCAAGGAAGAACTCCAATGCTCTCCCAACGACAACGGGCGTGGCTTGGGCAACCTTCCCAATATCTTCATCTGACTGCATCAGCTTCTTGATTCTGGCTGCCGGGAAGTGTGTCTTTATCTCATCGAAAACGCTAGCGTTTGTAGTTGGTACCTCCTCTGACATTGTATGTTCTCTTGTACTTTGTGGGTAGCTCTCTTCGAAATTGTAGTACTCTAGTAGTTCACAGTATGTTGTTATGCTATGCTTGCTGTACGAAAATCAGCTAGTGAGTGACCCTGTATATATCAAATTATAGTTCAGTGTTTGTGTTTGTATTTGTTTTGATTATGACAAACTATATTAGCCTAATTTGATTTGTTTAGGACGAGCCGCGAATTCTATTTTGGCCTGCAGAGAAGGGCCGGGTAATGAATATCTAAAGCCTTGCATCTTCAGCCCAAGTCATCTGGATGTTGACGACTTCTGTCTATATCAGCTTGAGAATTGGAATGCTGTGAGATCTACAGAGATACAACATATAGAAATCTATTCACATGAAGACTTTCAAATATGTATACTTTAGTGTTTTATTGACAAACCGTCAAAGTGCTGATCAGACGTCAGATCCAGCTTCAACTTCATCACGGAACTCACCATTCTCGTTGTCATCGTCGTCTATTTCATAGTCGGCATCATCTATAACTTCACCTAACAGGTCCTCCTCATCATGATCTCTGAAATCACTCTGACCAACTCTCGAATATGCCTCACCTCTCGATGTAAAGGTGTTGTGTCTATCAAAGAGTCCTCTGAGTTTAGTTGCTGAAGCAGCTCCAATGATTTGAACCATCTTGAATGTTGCGATAACAGCAGCAACAACAGTAATACCCCCCCTCACGATGTTATTCACAACTTTGTCTGTTGTGTTGTTTTCGATCAAATCGTCATCATCACCTAGTCTAATTTCACCGAATCTAGCAAAACCACCATTACGGCGAATTCCTTTGTCGTAGACAAACCAAACAGCACCTGCAAAGACCACAATTGGCACCACTATGACCAATGCCAATCCAAAGCCTTTGAGTTTACCACCGTGTCTATTTTTGAATTGATCTTCTTTACCAGGGCAAGGAATTGGATTCCATTTATCGAACTCTTGACCACCTTCACATGTAGATAGTAAGATCTTTCTGTATCCAGTTGGCTCAAAGTACTCAATAGCATTCTTATCAGCACGGCAAATTTCGGAGTGGTCTTCCGGTTGCAATCCTGAAATAAGCTTGCATGTTCCATCGTTGAATTTGGCGTAGTTGAAATCACACTCAAAGTCATGTCTTGTACAAGGACAGTTTCTAACGAGCTTGGAGAATTTCCCTAATGGAGCACTTCCGATGAAACAGTCTGTTCTATCAGGCAATTTTCTCAAATATTGCGCTTCATGCCCAAACAAACATTCGGTTGACAGGAAAGGGTGTTTTGGGCTCCAGTACTCAAAATCATCTTGATCGGGATGATCCATGTCCAAAACACATTGGCGTTCAAAGACGTCTTCAAAGTCAATGGAGAAAGTTCTACTCTCATCACCTCTGTTGGACTCTGATCTGGCTATCAAAAGAAATCTTTTGGATGTATCAGTTGGAACTGTGACAATATCTTCGACCTTAACGGTATCCTCGGAAAATATGTATTCGTCCCATGTGTTACCTTCATCTAGGGAGTAAATGACGACATTAGTGTTCGTTTGATCATTGACCAGCACAATTATTGATCCCCTATCACCGTATTCCCACTGGTACACACCTTTTATTACTTCTTTCCAAGTACTACCGCCATCAGTGGTCAAAAATGTAGAACCTTCTTGTAGAGGAGTCAATTTGTCACCCACATTACCAACACCTAGAAGAAATCCTGTAGCAGAACCCGATGAGAATGTATCACGGTAATCTTTTCTTTCTGTATATCCGTGTAAATGTAAGGAGCAGTCTTCCAGTTTGGATCCAATACATTCAAATTTCTGGCCCTCAGAGTCTGTTGATGGTGGTTGAATAAACCCCCAGTCAGAACCGTCATTGAACGTGATTTTAGATTGCAATTGCTTCAACGAGCCCCTCTTAGCGTCGTCAGGGTTCTTAACAATATTGGAGATTGCGATACCCTCTAGACCTTCCACGTATTCATAATCAACGAATCCAATCTCATTTCTGTTCACAAATCTTTCTGACATAACGTATGACGTACCATTACCGTTTGATTTCAAAATTGCACCATATTCAGATCCGGCCCGCTCATTATTGGTGACATGTAGGAATATTGCACCTGTTTCTGAACCCAAAATTGTATATGCTTGCTGTTTATTCACAACATAGTCTCTAGGGAAAAGAGCTTCAGCAAAATTGACACCGTTGACCGTAACGTATGCTCTCAAAGACTCTCCTTCAACGGCAGCAACAACTGTGTAATGTGTGGTTGTAGCAAACCCGACAATTTTCTCAAATTCCACTTTAGATGTAGCAAAGTGATCTGTTGATGACACAAGCTTATTGATTCCAGCAGGCCCATTGATTTGACAATAAATTAGATCCTTGTTAGCACCATACTCAGTAAATCTTGAGCCAACAAAGTCACAGCTTCTGATATTGGATTGCAATAGTTTCCAGTTCTTACCAGAGTTCGTGGTGATATAGGCAGCAGGGACACAGTTTGAGGAGAATTCTGAGTCACAGTTTTGATTTCCATAGAATATGAAGGTCGACTTGCTAGCATTGCTGAATGTTAGTAGCGGTAGACCAAAAATGTTGTTATCGGATGGAGCTCCCACAACATGGAAGGTATTTGCTCTGTCATAAGATAGATGGATGTTGTTATCGGCAGTGAGGAAAAATACATCATCCTTGAAGTAATGATTAAGAGATACTGCAACAATCTCGTCAGTCGTGACGTATTTTTGGAACGCCTTGCCACCATCATGAGAAATATAAACCTGGTTTCTGGAAGTTCTGACGATCAAGGTTTCATCTGAGTTACTTGTTTCAGTGTTATCCAAGAACAGGTATTGCACAATGTTACCTTCGAACAAGGTCTCGGTAGTCACAATGTTCTTTCCACTAGCTCCAAGATTACCGCATGAAATAGTCTCTTCTGGCAGGTCAGGAAGCTCTCCCTTACAATGGTTTCCTGGTATCTTTGTTTTTGTTTTCACCTTCAGGGTTTCATCTTTGGTGCTGGCACAGAGCTGTCTTTGCGACTTTTTATCTGCGGCGCATTCACCTCTAGAGTTGAGAGAGAATCCAAACGAGCACTCGTAGTCTTGTTCAGTACATGCACAAGGACTCTCTTCAGCTTTCAAGTCTTCGAAAACTTTGTTGATAAAACATTTTGCATCTTGCTTTCTTCTGGTGTAAGCGTCTCTGTGACCAAATATGCAAGTTCCTTCACCATTGATACCCGTTCTTCCATTCCAAACTTCAAGATCATCCTTGGAACAGGTCTTGCCGAAGGCCTTGCTGAAGTCAAGGGAGAAAATAACCTCCTTAGCATCGTCCTTTTCCTTGTAGATACCGACAAGAATAAATACACTTGAGGTTCCATCGATAGTTGTAGTCAACACGTAAGGGAAGACCTCTTCAGGAAGCTCAACGGTTTCCCATGAAGAACCCTGATCCAGTGAATAGAAGATCTTGTTGGTCAGTAGATTGACATTTTCTGCATCATTGTTCTTCGAATAAGGAGCTGCAACAATGACGTTGCCCAGATCACCGAAAGCAAATATAGTAGGTTCATCTAAAGCTCTTTTCCAGCTTAAACCACCGTCACGAGAAACAAAAGTGTGCAAATTCAACACTTCGGGATCAAGACTTGAGCCTGCATTACCAATACCAAGTAAGATACCAGGAGTTGCGCCAGTAGCGCCTTGACCATCACCTCGTCTTTCTTCCAGACTCATCAGATTCAACGAACAATCGGATTTACCATCACACTCATCAACTTTCAGATAATCCCAGGAACGACCGTCATTGAGTGATATCTTGGTTCTTGATTTTGGTTGCAGTGTTTGTTCATCGTAGCCTTCAAGGACATTAGCGGTCCAAACACCTTCAATCGATTCAACTTTCTCGAGATCCAAAAAACCCAAGGTAGAACCGTGAATGTTCCCTAGCAGATTCTTGAACTGTAAACCTTGACTATCTGAAGCAAGGATACTTGCAACTGAAGATCCATCTGATGTACCCCAAGCACTGATATATAGTGAACTTTTAGTTGATGGTAGGAATGTGAATGCATTGGCGATTAATTTTCCCTCAATAACTGCCTTCTTGAAGTTGACAGCGTCCTTCGAAACGAACAAGAAGATAGCTGATCCGTTGGAGTCATACTTGTCTGACTGAACGATGGCGACAACGAAGTTTTGAATGATCTTCACTTCTAGGACATAACTTGAAGTTAAAATTCCAGAATCATCATTGATGACAGTGATATCTTGGTCAAAGAAATCATTGGAAGCGACAATCTCGGTCTTCTTGATAAAGCCATATGAGTCCCGTTCACTTTTGAGACACAGAATTCTGTTGTCGTGACCTTCATCAAAGATTCCGTTTGATTTAGTGAAAGAACAATACGTCACTTTCTCATGCAGCAATTTTGGTTTTGATGCGAATCCATCTGTAGTGTAGTACACATCATTTGTGCAGTACTCATCGTTACACTCGACGAATGCGACCAAAATAAGATTGGGGTTCTTTGAATTGACGTTGACTTCGTACACCAGATTTGTATTGACTTCAGTATCAAAAGGCCTCCAGCTTTTACCTTTATCATTTGTGACGTAGTGTGTCTTTGAGTCAGTGAAAGCAAAAGCACGGTCTTTCTTGACCTTGTCAACATATAGTGTTTCGACACGCCCTAGTTCCTGGAGGACTTGGAAGGATTTAGCGTTATCATCAGACCTTGACAGGGCTTTGCCGTTTAAATTTAGAACGACAGGAGAATCGTCGAAATATAGTAGACTATCCGAGACATGGTCGTATGTTGTAGACTTGATCTCTGGAGAGAATTCAGCAATGGCTGTTATTACCAGTAGAAGCAAGGGAAGTATCGATTGTATACTCAACCGCATGATGCCGGCTTATAATCCAATCTTCAGCAGTTTCGTTGATTCAGCAGCAAGCAAAATATGATTGTTGTCAGTAAGAGCGCACCGAGGTTCAATTGGTCCAGGAAGTCAATCAGAAGTAGGACTCAGCGCTCAGAAGCAGTTTAAAAGTTGTATGAAGTACTAGTTCAGCGCCTTCCAATTGTTAAGGCTTCTACATTTTGGCGCTGTCTATTCGAAGGAGACCACAATGCTGCCTTTATCAATAAATTCCGATTATCTGCTGAGAAATTCCGATAAATTCGCGGCATGTCAAAAAAAATAACACCCGGACACCATTAGATAAACAAAATTTTTTATACACTATGTAGCTCATCCCCATCTCATTGAAGACTGCAGCCAGATCACAACGGACAATAAGAATGAGTGACACTATAGAAAAAGACAACACAATCCCAGCTACGACCGATGGTGATAGAGTGAGCGGTATGTACCAACACCAGCAAACTTACAACCTCATACTAACGTTTTACTAGGCAAATCATGGAAAGTCAAGAAGGACGCTTTTAGAGTGAAGTCACTAGGAGTGAGTGCTTCATGGAAAAAGAAGCAAGAACAACGTCTGAAAGATCAACAAGTCAAAGCTAAACTCAAAGAAATGAAAGACGAGAAGAGTGCTGAGATCAAAGAACGTGTCGATGCCGTTAAGGAAAGAAAGGCCATGAAAGAGGAAAAAGAAAGATTCGAGAAGCTAGCTGCTAAGATGCACGCTAAGAAAGTTGAAAGACTCCGTAAGAAAGAGAAAAGAAACAAGCTCCTCAATGAAGGTCGTTAGTCTCAAAACACACTATCACTACTACCATTTGCCATGGTCATGCATACCAACTTCCCAATTCAACTTCGTTACTGTACAATACAATTATTCGCACGTTTGGTGTTTTTACAGAGCTCTATGCTCAGTCTGCATTTTCACAGAGGCACAAGAATTTTCAGCTGCAACACCTCTGACCTTACATATTGATCTCAATCTATGTCATTACGTCTATCGCTAGTCAAGTAGAAGTTACCGTAGAATACAACTCCACCGCAAGCTTACAGAGCTTGATAAGTAGAAGAGTCCATATTATTAGAAGACTGTTGAGTCAGTCGCTAGGGACATACTGTGACGTATGATTCAGTAGAATATAAAAGCAGATAAAAATGAGCCTAGTAGCATTGGCCAATATGTGCGCGTGGAGGAACCATCACCAGCGAATGTGCTAACCCCATAAGCTGTAGAGCTAGAGTAAAAAGAAGCCAACGTATTTGAAGCCAAGGTGGAAGAAGAATTAGAATGCGCCTCATTGGTTAAATCGCTGTGCGATGAGCGGGAAGAAGTTCCAATTGGTTCATTAGGTGAATCTAATGTAATTGAAGTCGAAAGCCCATAAGCAGAAGTAGAGCTGAGTGCGTGATCACTTGACGGAGTCGTGATCTGTGTGACATGAGTCGAAATAGTCTCGTCTGAATTGTAGGAGTTGGAAGCGAAGTCATCGATAATCTCGAAAGTAGAGCTGATCTGAGAAGATGTTGATGCTATAGTCGTTGAGGTATCAGAAATCACCAGTGAGTAGAGCTCTGCTGAAGTGTAGGTGAGAGAGGAGGAGCTGTAAGGATCTGTGTTAACATTGATGGAGCCACTGGAGCTTGAAAATGCCACGCCTATCCCACTTGTGGACGCAATTCTGCTGCTCGAAGTATCATAATCAATGGGTAGAGTGTATACTGACGTAGTCATTCCTGATAGCGTCGATGAGGAGTGTGAAGAATGTAGCGAGCTCGTAGACTCTGCGGTAGTTATCAGCATTATTGAAGATGGTATAACTGATAATGACGGCCCTTCATTGACAACTGACCATGAGGCCGACGCCAGCTCTTCATAAACCATCCAGCTAGAGGCCATCACCGAGTCCACGGATTGTGTAGTAGTTGTAGAGCTGAATATATGACTAGGAAGTGGAGAGGTCTGAGTAGGGTCAAAAGCTGAAGAGACCGAAAGAAGTTCAGTGTCTTCGCTTAAGGAGTACAATGATACAAAAGTTGAAGCCACGGGTGCTATAACTGTTGTTGGGGAATTGCTCTCCGAGGTCGAAGTGGGTGTCTGGAATGTCGAAGGTGAGAAGATGAAAGCTGATGATGGAAGCGTTGTGGATAGCAGCGTGATGGATGAGATAGATGTGAACGAAATCTCATCAGATGAGACCACAAACGAGCTGTACACGGATGTTGTAACAGTTCTTTGCGATATTGTCACTATTGAAGACGATGCGTTCTCGAAGGTAGACGATGGAACTGAATTAGCAGAGGTTAAAGTGACAGAGACAGTGGAGTCAGTTCTTCTTATTGTATCCAGAGAAGATGGCGTGTTCCAGGTCGTAACTTCTGGAGGGGTTCCTGAAGCACCAGATGAAGAAACAGATGAAGAAACAAAGTAAACCGATGAGAAACTCTCCGTCTGAATCAACATCGAATATTTGGATGAGTAGCTGTCAGAAGGTGACGTTGAAGGATTTTGGACCGAAGTGCCTGAATCAGCAGAAGAAGTGTCGGTAATTGAGACCATTGAGCTGTATGCACTTGACCAGGAGGTCGAATAAGAACTAGACTCAACAGTAGATCCCAGGGCAGCGACTGTGGTTGAAAATGAGCTAGAGTCAGAACCAGAAACAAAAGGAGGGTAGGATGAAGATCTGCTAGCTTTCACACTCGAGTTAGATTCAGCGACAATGAGCGAATATGACAATGGAGTACCGGATGGACCTGAACTTGAGTTGGAATCAGTAGAGGAGCTGGATTGATTGATGTATGGTGAAGTCTGGCTGTCCGTACCGTCAAAGGACGACGTGTCATATTCACTGAGTGAAATCGTGGATAAGATATAAGGGGTCATCTGTATGCTCGAAGCAGAATATTCAGACCCTGACAACGATGATGGTGGCACCGACAGCAGCTGAGAAGAACCCGAATGTGAGCTGTGACCTGAAGATGAATCAGACCCACTATATGTTGTAGGATAAGATATAGCAAGACTTGACACGGACAAAGAATACTCAATGGAAGAAGAATACTCAATGGAAAAATTAGGCCCAACTGATGATGTTATCTCCATAGAGCTGAATATGGCACTCGATTCAGCTTCAAGGGTTGGCGAAGAAGAGTATGCCGAGGATGATGACTCAATGACAGGGGAATCACCAAGCAAGCTTGAGTAAATAACGTCGGACTCAGGACTCAAAGTTGTGGTACTCAATATTGAGTTCCACTCTTCGCTTGGGGAGGAGCTTGAAATAGACTTTGAGAAACTGCCGGACGATGAAGAGTAGAAGGTACTCAACGTTGCATATTCTGAGACATGACTAGAGCTAGAACTATATGACGAGCTCAAAATGCTGTTTGAACTTGATAACCAGTATTGATATGATTTGCTCAAAGATGAGGATGGGACAACACTTGAGCTATGAGCCAATGTACTCGAGCTGACCGAATCGACCCATGGGTCTTCTTGTTTGTGCGAGGATGAGGCAGAAGTGATGGAGAGGAGAGCAGTTGAAGACTCAGTTGACTCAGTAGAAGATCCTGTTTCAAGGAGGAAACTTGTCTCTGAGGAGGAGGAAGGGACATCAGCCTCAAGGGTGGAAGCTGAAGAGCGCTCAACTGAAAGGTGAGCAGCAGAGCTCAAAAGGGAGGAGACAGCGACAGAACCTGAAGTTTCGTGAGAATAGAGACTTGAGCTTGGGGAATCGAATATTGACACCGAAGTCCACGAAGAAGAGTATTCTGAGACACTCGATTTAGCGGAAGGTTGGCTGGCGGAATCACTCCACGAGGAGGCAGTACCAGATGACTCAACCAAGGCTGAGTGATAGTATGGCTCAGAAACTGAACTTGACGATTCGGCTGAAGAGTGAATAAACGAGAATTCACTGTAGCTCACACTGGTATCAGAGCTCGACGAGACTAATGTCAGATCTGGTGCAATGGTAGTGAAGCCTTCAAAGGATGAAGATGAAGTGACATCAGATATCGGAAGTGACGAGGTAAGATGAGACGAATCAGACGATGCACCAAGACTGTACAAGTATATCGATGAGGAACCTTCAAAGCTTTCAGTAGATATAAACGATGAAGATGAAGACTCATAATGATCAGGGAACGTGATTGAGAGTGAGCTCCAAACGTCCTCAGTTGCAGAAGAAGTACTGTCATAGTTCGATAATGACAAGGCAAGACTGGATTTTGTTGAGAATGACAAGCTAGAATGACCCATGGTAGAGATGCCACTGCTGACTTGGCTCGAGCTATGAGTAGAGAAATCGCTCACAGTATCAGTAGTGATGTCAACTGAGGTCCATTGCGATGAGGAACTGAACAAACCAACATCCGAGGATGAACTAGAGCCTTCAAAAGAAGCTGAACCACCATAAAGCTCCGCTAATGAAGACGAAATATCAAGACTGACTTGTGGGTATGATGAATCAACAGATGAGTGAGAATCGGATGAGACAGTATAGAGAGAATCACCTGAGATATATGAGCTAGTATAGCTTGACCACGCAACTGTTGATGTGGCATAGTATGACCTAGATGATATGGCCGAGCCATAATAGTCAAGCGATGGTGAAGAATGAGCAGATAAGTAAGAGCTTTGCGAATTATCAGACAAGGAAGGCTGGTCACTGGAGTCCATTGATGAACTTGGGATCACAGTCAAGAAAGACCAGTTGTCATAAGAGTCACTTGCCACTGAAGCTGTATAAGACTCGTTCAACCAGAGCACACTATCAGAACTTATCGATACAGGAACGCTTGATTCCACAACAGAGGAAGATTGAGCGGTGCTGGGAATAGGCCAAGATTCACTAGATGACTTTGAATCACTACTGTAACTGATGAAACTAACCTCGAACAACGAAGATGGCTGAGCTGATTCAATAACAGAGACGAATGAGTGACTCTGAGACTGAGAAGAAGCACCGAGAGAGCCTGATTCACCGAAGTAATAATCATCCGAGGAGCTGTACCAGGAGCTTGAACTCTGTATAAAGTGGGTGGGGGTCCAAACTACCGACGAAAGAGTCACAGATACATCCAATTCATTTTCAGAGCTCGAAAATGCCAACGTTGATTCACTTATCAAAAGTGAAGATGTTTCGGATGGATAAAGATCAGAAGAGGATAGAGAAACCGAAGAGTAACTCTCAGACCAATATCCCATGGATGAATCCAGTGAATTTGACTCCCAAACGGAAGAAGATAGAGCAACATCTGACATGCCTTCACTGAAATAAGATGTTGTACAATTGAAACAGGTGGCGATTGTTGTACTCACAGTACGGTACCTCGTTGTTATCAGGAATGTATGCTCTGAAGTTGGTACCGCAACAGAAGACGATGATACCTCAGATGTGTGTTTTTCACCTTTCGAGCTCAACTCTTCATGATATGTTACCGAACTTGATTTTGATTCAGCAGTTGAATATGTATATGAGGCTGAGGCAACTGCTGTAGAAGGATCGAATGAGCTTTCGACAACAACAAGACTCTCTGAGCTGTGATCAAGAGCCGTATGGGATGAAACTTCAAATGTAGAAGAATGATATCCTGAACTTGACCCAGCAGCAAATGAGCTTAAGCTTGAATTGCCGGATGGCACATTCAACGAGCTGAATTCGATGGTGGATGATTGGACGACTGATGGCCAGACAGAGAAGGAACTACCGGCAGAGGGTGTGGTGGATAATGGATCCAAAATAGACGACGATTCAAAAGAAGATGAAGTTGTGGACAAAATCGATTCCATAGATGAATCAGGAAGCAAAGTATAGCTGGTATCACTTGATGATGGTAAAAATGTGGACATGTCACCGGAAAGTACTAGCTCACTTGAATAGCTTGACTGAGCAAGATAACTGATATCGGCAGATGAGCTTGAGACTTCATACACGGAACTCTGCTGGTGATATGATGAAAAAGAATCTGATGAAGATGGCAAGCTGAATGAGCTTGACCCAATAGATGACAATGTACCAATATCCGAGCTTGCTGAGCCAGAGTCACTTGGGTAAATGGAACTGTCCAATGAGCTCGACTCAGAATACAGGGTTGTTGGGATAGACTGCCACGACAGGGAAGAGTAAGAGCTCTCGCTGAAGTAAATTGATGAGCAATCAAAGCAAGTAGGCACTGTAGTATTTACCGTACGATACCTTGTAGTAATCAAATATGTTGACGTGTCTGAGGGAGTAGTCAGATATGCAGTAATCGAACTCACTGGGTCGGTGAATGATGAACTCACGAAGTTTGAAGTAACAGCAGATGAGTCAATGGAAGAACAGTATGATGGATCAGTGGAAAGATCAGAAGTTGGCACGAGGTATGATTGTTCAACTGAGAAGAAGCTTGATTCATACGAGCTTTCTAAAACTGGAGACGAACCTATTTCGTATGAGGTCGGTTCCGAAGATGATGGAAGTGCATCGAATGAACTCTCCAAGGATAAATCAGACACAACAGAGGGGCTATAGATACTGGAAGACCATGGTTCTTCCGAAGAATAAAAAGTTGAGCAGTTGAAGCATGTAGCGAGTATTGTGCTGATGGTTTGGTATCTGGTAGTGATTAAGTATGTCCTGGTATCTGAGCTAGAAGTCAAAGCAGTTATCATAGAAGCTGACAGGGAAGATGTTGTAGAAGAAATGGTTTCAGACGAAGGTGGTTCCAATGACAGCTCTGACTCGAGGGGGATCTGATAGGAGCTTGAGACGTCCTCAGACGAAGAAGGGCCCCCGTAAGAGCCAGTACTGGATGAATGTATTTCCATTGATGACTTTGAATTCTCAGAAAAGTTCAAACTGCTGACGTATATCGAGCTCTCAACTATACCTGAAGTGTGTGTAGATCCTGAACTTGTATAGTATAAGCTCTCAGAAGATGATGTATGTGCGTGGCCTGTGGATGACACTTCGTCGGAGAAGCTTGGCTCGAAACTCTCTGAAATAAATGACGAACCAGATTCCAAAGGCACTGATTCAACCCAGCTTATTATCACAGACGATGGGCCTACTTCATATGAGCTCGAGGCATAAGATGAAACAGGAACATAGGAATAGCTTGAATGCTCATCAGGATATAGCGAAGCCTTACTAGTGTATTCTGACATCTCACTAGAATAGGCTGAAGACCAACTGGAATAGTCAGTGGAACAATCCAGACAAGTAGCAACTGTTGTGTTGATCGTGAGGTATCTCGTGGTAATCAAGTATGTTTGTGCCTGAGAAGTAGAAGTCAAAACTGTAGTAGTGGAACTTGGCAATGTCGATGAAAGTGAGATGATGCTTTCGGAAGGCGAGTGTGAGAACAAAGTGTCACCTGATGAGATCTCACTGAAAGAGCTTGTATCAATAGAGCTGGATATGTATGAAGTTGTTGGTGATTCTAGAGATGGAGAGACAGCAGCGTAGAAGCTGGTCAAACTATCTGACGTGGCTGACCCATAAGAACTAGAATCAGGGACAGGAAGACTTGATCTATCACTCTGATATACCGAGTATGCCTTGGATGATGCTAGGCTTTCACTGACAGAAGATGAGCTATCACTGGAATGGTCACTGGAGTATACAGAGTTGTCATTGGAGTGGATGAAGCTTTCACTGGAGTAGGCAGAGCTCTCACTAGAGTAATCTGAAGACACACTGGAATGGAACGTTGAACAATCAAAACAGGTAGCAATTGTAGTGTTGATTGTGCGATATCTTGTCGTTATCAAGTAGGTCTGCGCCTGAGAAGTTAAAGTTAGGGCTGCCGTGGCGGAACTCAATGAGATAACAACAGGATTCGATACGACCGATGAATATGAGCTGATGAGGTTTGAAGAACTTGAGGAAGCAGATCGAGCTGACGAATATTCTGATAAAACACTGCTAGATGAAGGGTCCGAATTGATAGAGACGAATGTGGACATTGAGCTTAAAAAATTCAAGGACGAGGGGCTGGTTTCAATTGGGCTTGATTCCAAAGATGAACCGACCACTTCGTATGAACTCAGCTCAGTAGATGAGGCTGCGACCTCACTGGAGTCAGAGCTGCTCGAATAAGCTAGCCTCTCACTTGAAAAGTACGTTGAACAATCCAGACATGTAGCAATAGTAGTGTTGATTGTTCTGTATCTCGTTGTTATCAAATAAGTCTGCGTGTTCGAAGTCAAAGTCAGCGTAGTGGCAGCAGTACCCGATGAAGATGGTGATAGAGAATTTGTCACAATGATGTCTGAAGTAACAGCAGAGGAAGGTTCTGATGAGTAGTTTTCAGATGATGTACCTTGAGTTGAAGAAACAGGATCAGAAGCAGAAGTTTCAGCTTCCACGGAAACAGCATATGAGATCGTCTCCACTGATGATACGACAGCTCGAGATGAGCGTTCCTCACTGATCAGACTGGATGTAGCAGAAGAGTCTAAGTTGCTAAAACTTTCACTTGGGTAAAATGTTGAACAATCCAAACATGTAGCGAGCGTTGTGTTGATCGTACGGTATCTTGTTGTTATGAGGTATGTTTGAGTAGGTGATGTTGAAAGTGGAGATGTTGTTGTCCATGACGTGGTCGGTGTGATTGACGCGATGAGAACATCACTTGAACTATTCACATCGGTGATCTCGATATACGAACCGGCCGTCAAGCCCGAATTTGTTGGCACGTTAACGATGGTTGAACTGACTGAAACGTAACTGGGCGATGAAGGAGGTTCTGTGCTTGGAGTGAGAAGACTTGTTAACGGAGTGGTTGAGATGTGCTGACTGGATGAGTCCGCAATAGTTTCACAACTAAAGCATGTAGCCAGCGTAGTTTCAATGGTACGATATCTCGTCGTGATCAGCGTTGTAGTGGCGGACACATTTGCAAAGAGACACCAGATGAGAAGTAGAAGAAAGAAAGTTGGCTGATGTGCCTTCATTTTGAAATCAAATGGGCGTTTTAGCTGTTGATAGATGCCACAAACGATCAAGCATGACAGACAAGAACCTCAATTCCTTTTATATCCAGGTAAATAATAATGGCTTCAGACTTCCGAGGAAGCGAGTACTCGGTTACCTTGGTGAACTTTCTTTTGTTGAGTACGACTTGACTTCATGTTGCATCCTTCTTCGGCATGTACGTTGTAGTCTGTGGCCTGCCACCTTCTAGAACCTTAACTCACAGAAAACCATTCTTGAAACCACCGTTTATTTCCTCTTTAGATCGGGACAATGACAAACTTCTGATGCAGCATCTTCAGTTCTGCATAAGTTCAAGACAAAGATTTGAGGCGACAATCTTTGACAATGTAAGGTCTTAATGAACGATGGTGATGATTCTATTGTCCATGCCTAATGGGGAAATATCAATGTGAAAACCTCGTTCAACTTGCTGCAACCATTGGCGCTGGCTCTCGAAACGAAGAAAGTGCTGTACATAGACGAAACTGAAGATCTTTGTACCCATTTTACGATGCATCTGAGCAATTGCTGATGGCTAGCGAAGTACAATCGCTTTATGCCATCTAGAAGATCTCTTTTTGCACAACGTCTAGTTCAGAAGTAGTGAAGTAGCTAAATTTCGCGGACTAAATCTTTTGAAATTTTTGTTGCCACGGTTACACAAATCCCAACAAAGACCCGCGAATTATCGGACAACTTCATCTTTAACCAAGGCGTTAAGTTTTGTGAGGCAAACATCAGCAAACGTTTTACGTGGTTAACATGTTTGGAAGACTACTCTCGGTGGGACTAAGAAGAAACATATACTCTGCGGGGCTCAGAAATCAAGGCAACTCTTTACAATGGGTTCGCAATCAAAGATTCAACGGCATATTTCAGAGACTGAACTCCACGACGGTAAAGCCTCCAATTCCAAAGGAGAAAGGTATAAAGGCTCTGATCAAACAGTACGGATACTCTGCACTTGCGGTTTATTTGCTTCTCTCATGTGTCGACTTTCCATTATGCTTCATTGTGGTTCACAACGTTGGTGTTGATAAAGTACGGGAATACCAAGATCTGGTGAAAACAACCGTCAAAGGATGGTTCGGGTACACCAATGAAGAGAAGGAACTCACGGAAGTGATAAGTGAGCAGAAAGACGAGACTAGTGATAAGGAAAGCTCAAAGTTTTGGGAGTCACCACTCTTCACTGAGGCTATTGTCGCTTATGCCCTTCATAAATCATTGATCTTCATTAGAGTTCCAATCACAGCCGCAGTAACACCATCTGTTGTGTCAATGCTGCGTAGATGGGGATTCAAGATTGGTACCCAACCACTATCGACTATTGCTCAACAGGCTAAGTTGAAGACTACCCAAAAAGTTGTTGATAAGTTATATGCCAATGCTAACAATCCAAAATTCGGTACGAGAGCAACTAGAGGCAAGAAATGGTGGAACTTCTTCTTCTGAGACAATTTCACAAATCACGTTTGAGCGAAGTGGATGGAGCGCATCTCCACAACGCAATGTACATAGTTGACAGTCATCATAATTCAAAGAGGAAAGAAAATGATATTGCCACCGGCCTTCAACGATGTAGTTCGATAGAGATGGATGTACATGATGATATTCTATAAATGGGAGCCATGGAAATTACAACCGTATAAAAAGTATAAATAGAACTATCATCAGACGATCATGAAAAGTGGAGGTCGATCATAACTGATCACCGAATCGAACACAGCGAGTTGTTTATAACTTACTCTTTGTTTCACGCACAACAGTACTTTTGATCAAACCGTTTGGATGTGGAGATGGGTAGAATAATTCATTGTCGTTCTTCAAGCCTTTCCATGATAGATCAATCAAGAAGTAATGCTTGTTTGGTAATTGGTAGCTGACACTTTCGACCAATGGAGCAGCTTTCAAGATATCGGTTGACATGTTGTACATGGTAGCTTGGACAGAAGCAGAATTCTCTAAAGCGAAGGTTGATAGTGTGATTTCTCTAGCACTTTGGTAGATATTGTCAAATGCACCTTCATCAGCTAATTTTGTGACATTTGTGATTGGACCAATTTTCTTGGAGTCGAAAGCCCATGATGCATCAACATCAGTGGACAAGATACGGTCAGTTGTTGGAGCTAATGTGGTGAAGTCACATTTGTTGAAGCCATGGAATTGGGAACCGGTTGATTTTAAAACAGTTAGACCTTTAATGGACGAGGATAGTTTGTAATCACCAGTTCTTTTGTAGTATAACTCTGTGACTCTCTTCTCTGGACCTTCATGGATGAAAGAGTGATCGTGTTTGGCACCATTGACATCATACTTTACCCAACGGTCTTGAATGACAGAGATAGTGATACCAGAGACATGTGAGTATTTCTTGACGAAATGTGTAGCTAGTTCGGCAGCGAATCTCTCAATTGGCCAGACTTTTGTGGTTTTAGCGAGGATCAAAATGGTGTTTTTGACTGTATCGGTAGGGACGATAGATGAATTATCGGCTTGAGTGTATGAAGCATCGAAACCACCTTCTAGGAGCACTTTGACAGTAGCTTCAATTACTTCGTGTTTTTTAGGGTTTGATGGGTCTTTCTTGACTTTAAGGAACTTGACGTTGTCTTTACCGTAAGTGGAAGATGATAAGGTGGAGTAAGCCATTGTTTAGTTAAGTTGGGTTGATTTGAATTGATTGTGTAAAGATATAAGCGTGAAGGAGTTGGATTGCTAACCTTTTTTATACTTTTGACGTTATCTGATCTGCAATTTCACAATCACTTTTAGCGGTATATCCTACTGACTGCTGAGGCCTATTTATTATGGTAAGGGTTATTTCCACACGGAGTTTTTCGAGTGCGGTCTTCACCGCGAGTTAAATAAACACGCCAGAAATTACACTGGTGCGCCGTTCGCTGAGAGTCCATGGCTACCGAGGGCTTTGCATGTTGCGATGTGATTGGCGCTAATATGACACCGGATCTGGTCTCCAAAACGGTCTGTTGAAATCGTCTGATCTCAGTTGCTATGATGCAACTGTCTGAGGGTAGAGAAGCTTAGCCATTCGCGTGCTTACTTAGTGTTGCTTATCTATTTTGTGGCAGATTTCGAACTTGACCGAGAATTCCTTAAATATGAAAAACGAAACAAGCTCCATCACCACCTTCGGATATTCAGTCTGATCGTCCAGCAGTTGTTGCTGGAGAAGCTTGTCCATTGGTGAGATCGGTGTACTATTGACAGGATCCGTATGCCTACTTATCTTGCGGATTCATCGCGTTACTATAATATTCGTGCGACCACAGATCAATGATGGATTCGTCTAATGTGTCTAGTAATATTATGATCCAGGAAAATAGGTTACAGTGCCAACATGCACATTTCTCGCTCTACAACCTGTTCCTTGGTACAAATTCCTTCTAATTTGACGTCATGTCACTTTATCTATCGCCCAGTACTAGTACACTCCGCGTATCCGCCAAAGCGGTGCATATTAATATCTTCCTTCATCTTTCTTCATTTCTTCTCTGGGGTCGCACTCGCGCGATGTGCTGCTTTTTGATCTGCTACTGATTCGGCCTCACGTCTGGCTCTCACTTTAGCAATGTGCACTAGTGTAAATGGGGTAGCGAGCGTGAAGATGACGTCCCATGCAACCAATATACCAATGTTTCTTGCCATTTGGCCCTTGTAAATATCACAGAACACAACCTTAACTGCTTCATAACCATTGTGAATAGGCATCGCATAACCATATCTGAAAAAATGATTGCATAACGCCAAAGATGAGACTGTAGGTGCCATATTAGCGGCCATCAAAAACACCAACCAACCACCAATGATCTTTGGATAGTATGTGAAGCATAGCAATGCAACAACTTCGTTCAGACTACCCAAGGCGGCCATTGTCCAGAACCCAATGGCCCATAAAACCAAAGCACCAGATTTACCAAAGGTTGCGGATGTATCGATTCCAAATGCCAGATTCACTAACAAGAACCCAAGGGATACTATAGCATAAGAAATATGGGAGATGGCAATTCTCAACAGCACATACCTAAACCCAGTGACAAGAGTGGATATGTAGATCTGGATTCTAATCGTCATGATCAAATTGAAGAATGCAAACACAACTAAGAAAGTAAGACCTAATTGTAGAGGAGCCAGCATTATCGAACCAACGACTGGAACCATATCGTTGTAGTAGAAGGAGAACGGCTTTGAAAGAAAGTTCAAAGCATTGACTTTACTCTCATCAGAGTCCAATTGATTTATCAAAATAGCAAACTGTTGTTTAACCACACTCAAATATGCCTTCTCGAAGACAATAAGAAACTTGTCAACATATGAAGTCATCGTCAACATATCACGACCCGTCTCGTATACAACTTCCACAAAGTTACCCGTAACGTTGAAGCTCGTATCATTGGACTGTATAGCGTCATAAAGAAGAGAAGTAACGTTTGGTCTAACATAAATGGCAGCCCAATACTTTTGATGATGTACTTGTCTCTTGACTTCCTCATAAATGGTATTGTTATGTTTCGAAGCGACTTCCATGAATTCATCATGGCTGAATAACTCCCAGCTTCCGTATCGTTGAACAGTCGGTATATTAGCAGTTGTGTTCACGGAGTTTCCGATGATCGGTGTGATTCCATTGACTGAACGGTCATCATTAACAACCAAAAACTTCAAGTTCTTATATCTTGACTCTCTATTGTAATATGTTCCCCAATAAAGAGACAAGATGACAGTAAGAATAGCACACAGTAAGAGGTAGTTTGTCATGAATTCATAATAAACCTTGATTCTATCTCTTTTGAAGTCAGAATCCCACCAACTGAACTTTGAGATCTTCTGGAAAGTCGAAGTTCTTTTTATACTTTCTGCTATAGTTGACCGTCTTCTTGCTGGCGTCGCTAGTGTAGACTGTTCCCCATTCGTCGTCAGACTGTTTGTATCTGCTCTGAACGCATAGTCTGGGACATATGGCTCTAAGGCGGATTCATCATCAGTCCGTATGGACTGGCCGGTCCCATTCGTGAATGTTTTCACTATCCTCTGCGTCCCCATTAAATCGTCGTTACGAGCCACTTCATCGATAACGTCAGTGTTCAACTGTTGAATCTCCTCATTGATGGACAGAGGATCGTTGTCCGAGAGGAATGAGTCCCTGTCTCCGTGATTTGTCATTAAAGTGATGTATTTTTGTGTCAGATTGTGTTTGTTTGCTGGGACATATTTTTGATAATCTAAACTTATCTTGGTAGTGTTATTTTTCGTGAAACATAAACAAACTGTATCAGCAAGCAATATTACTACTACATCACTTTTGAACAAGCCGGTATTATGAGTAGAGTCAGAGGAGTTTCGGAGGTGGATCCGCTGGATGAAACGTCGTTCTCACTCCCACCTGCAAGTGCCCATGAGACCTACGATTTTGGTGGGACTTCCAATGTTCCCGATGTTCATCTCACAAGGACGAGGTCAAGGAGAGCTTCCTCAATTATCAAGCCGTTCAATAACATCTTAGGGAGAAAGGAAGTGGAGGATTCAGGTGTTTCTCCGGACACGAAACATGCGATAGAGGAAGGAGATGAGGATAGAGAAGGCACACCTGCCAAAGAAGAGCTTAAACGAATGGAAACGGATAAAGATAACGATGAACTGAAGCTAGATCCAGACTTCCAAAAAGTCAACACTTTACCCAACCGCAAAGCTTCAATCAGTTCACCAGATGACGATGATGATTCTTCTCTCAAACGGAAACCTACTTCAATCAAGGACGGTCTGGCAAAAACACCCACCACACGTTCAGCAAAACATCGAAGAAATAAGAAAGAGTTTCATAAAGTGGCTATCATGTTCATGAAAGTCTACCTGATCATCATATGTGCATTTATTGGTATAATGTCGATCTATTGGGGCTCATTGTACGACAGACCTGCACATATGAAAAACATCCCTTACCTAGTTGTCGTTAATGAGCAAGAGACTCAATCAGTTCCACCATTGATCGGTAGAACATTAGTTGGTGTCTTAAACTCTACAACCGCCAAACCATATGGGAACTTTCATTTCAAGACGATCGATGAGTTTAGTGAGCAAGCATCTTCACATAACAATACTGTTGAGCAAGAAGTCTATAGGCAAATCCATCATCAGAAATACTGGGGGGCTTTCTATGTCAGACCGAACTCGACTTTCCACTATCTCACCGCATTGTCATCTTCAAACACATCCTTCAACTCAAGCTCGATCGACTTCATCTATGAAACCGGGGTTAATCCACAAGGGATAAGCAGTTATCTTACACCTGTCGTCAACAGACTAGAAGATGCTTTCAAATCTGCAGCTTCAAGCTACATCACTTCCAACCTTGTGACGTTGTTGACCACTGATCAAAAGCTGACACTAGCATCCAATGGCTCCTCACTATTGGCATATCCACAGTTCACTTATATTGACTACAGACCTATGCCTCTAGGTATAGTGATGGGTCCTATCCAATTGGGGTTGATCTACTTGGTGGTGTTATCGTTCCATCAGTTTAATTTTGCTTCTGCCACTCATGAGCTGATCAGAACCAAACTTCGACTACGCCAATACCTAGTATATCACATCATCACATCGCAAGGTGCTTATTTCATGATGTCGTTAGTGTATTGTCTTTTGATGCTTGCATTCAGAGTACCGGTCACTCCGACGTTTGGTCATTCTGGGTTCTTGGTAGCCTGGGCTATTGTGTTTTTGACTATGAGTGCACTTGGTGGTATCAGTGAGAATTGTGCCCTACAAATCTTTGCAAGAAATAAGGCGTATATTGGATTCTGGGTTTCATTCTTCATGATAGCGAATATGACTTCTGTGTTTTCTCCCATTATATTGATGAATAGGTTCTACAGATACAGTTATGCTACTCCACTATATAACTGTCACGAGCTTTTGAAGATAGTGTTGCTGGATACGTATAAAGGTGATATGGGGAGACATTTTGGTATACTGGTGGCATGGATAGCTTTGGCCAATGCTTTCCTACCGTTCACTTTGAAGTCAACCAAAGAACATCATAAAAGAGTTGAAGCCCGAGCTAACAAAGCATTAGCCAAACAATGAACAAATAGAACTTACTGAGATATTCGTACGATATTGTAGATTCTACAAATTTCTTGATATAACCAATATACATTTCACATACTTAAACTAAAAGGAGTTAAATATACATCTTAACGGGAAGTAGCAGTAACTTTTTGGAAAGCACCTTTAGCTTGTTGTTTGGAAACTTTGGCACCACCGGCAGCAGCGATTTTAGCTTTTCTGGCAGCTTTGTCGGCTTTCTTTTTTTCTTTGTCGGCTTTGACAGCGGTTTCTCTTTGAGCTTTTCTGACTTCTGGTTTAACGGAACGTCTTTCTTTGATCAATTCTAGAGAAGCACCAACGATGGCTCTTTGAGCTTTGACGGTTTTTCTTGAACGCTTTTTGGCGACTTCTTCAGTGATACCTTTTTTGTGGTGACGTCTGTATAGAACGGTCCATGAGATTCTTCTTGGATTCTTTCTTTGGTGGAATAAAGAAGCAGATTTGGAGTTTTGGAATCTGAAGATTTTGGAGTCTCCACGAACGAATAGAGTACCTCTACCTGGGTAGATTTTGGAACCAGAGAATGAATCAACTTCAACCTTCATTGTAACTGTGAATGATTTGTTAGTATTAAGTTTCTTTGATTGATCAGTTCTTGGTAACGTTTAGAGGATTGAGCTTTCATGATTATATATGTTACTTGTTTCTCCAGTATTGCTAATCCAGTAATCTTGAGCCAAATAAATCTGTACTATGGCTTTATGGCCATTCTTCATTATATTAAAGTGCAATAGTTGTTGTATTCACGTCCATGATCAGTCCTTCTGGTAGCCTTTATAGAATTATTCAGTGATAGTCTCTCCATGAATTTTGTACGATCACTTGATATGGGTCAAACTGGGTAATCACGGATGGTATATAATGCACGTTGTGCTCTCTCCTCTATCGTTCCTTCACACGTCCGCACATACTTTATTTGTTGGATACACTTGTATTAGCTATCTGATTGCTCGACAGGTTTCGGGTTGATGTTTTTTGTTTGGGAAAAAGATTGTGAGCCAGAATCGGTATGGGAAGCAACACATCCGTACACCAGTGATTTCAAGAGTGGCAGTTTTTTTCAGTTTTTCAGCGATTTGTTTGGATTTCCTGTGACTGTGAAAAGTTTGGAAAAGGAAAGTTTCGCGGAATATCACGTGTGTATGTGACACCCAGACACCAGTTCACAGCTGCCAAACTTGCAGTGAAAAATTTTGGTGAAAAGAACATATCGAAATACAAGCTTCTTTTAGAAACTAGACCGGAGTGTTTTAATACTTTATACAATACGCAGAGATGGTCAGTATTCGTCAGACTTCCTCGATGTTCTCCACTGTTCTGTGAACCTTCTATTTCGATAGACTGTTGGCTGGATGATGCTCATCTTCCATCCATTTCTCACCTAATATGGGAACTTGTAAATTGATATCAAATGATCAACCATACTAACTCAACAACAGGCCCCAAAAGCAAAATCCCAAGATAACTTCAACGCTAAATTGACCTTAGCCATCAAATCAGGTAAATTCAACCTTGGTTACAAAGAGGCTGTCAAAACCCTAAGACAAGGTAGATCCAAATTGATCATCATTGCCGCTAACACTCCAACTTTGAGAAAATCTGAATTGGAATACTACGCCATGTTGTCTAAAACCCCAGTTCACTACTTCCAAGGTGGTAACAACGAATTAGGTACCGCTGCTGGTAAATTATTCAGAGTTGGTGTTCTATCTATCATTGATGCCGGTGATTCTGATATCTTAGCTTCCCTAGAAGCTTAGATCTCTTTTTGAAAACTAATCGTTAATCTGTAATATAGCTCTTACATTTTGTTTTTGAACTGTTTGTAGTTATTGCATATACGTTTATAGTTTCACTCTCTCAATAATCCTGTATCTCAGATCATTCGATTTGTTAGAACAAATTTTCAGGGCCAAATAAGGCTGCTCATCGGACTCGTAAAGTCCTAATATCGAACAGAGTCTCATTATAGTATATTCGTTTGAGAAGTCTCATTGACCGTCGAACGCCGTGTCCTCCGGGTATTACCCCCACTACCTTATTATCACCGACTATACAGTACCCTATACTCTGATTGATTCACAAAAGCATCGACTGAGTACGTTCGCGATATTGTACTGTCATAAAACCAGTACTGCAGAACCCTGTCTAAAGGAATAATGCTAAATTTTTTTTTATAAAAACCAAGACTAATCCTTTGAAAACTTTTGACGTGCGCCAGTTTTCTACTAAGTGTAAACATCACAACACTAATACGATTACAAGAGACATGGCTCTCTCATTTGCGGCTTCTAATGCCATCCTATACGTCACATATGGTGCTCTTTTAATATCTGGTGTCGCTATTGGTTGGTACTGCAGGGACAAGAAAACTTTCATCTCGGCCAATGGGACACAGAAGGGTATCCCTCTGGCTTTCAACTTTGTTGCTTCAGGTATGTGTCACCATTTTCAACCACCTTCTTGATGTGTTGTTTGCTCTCGTGAAGATGTCAAAGGATGTTTTATGCGCTTAAAAAAATTTGTGCGATGAGCTTGCTTTTGGCAGAAAAAGTATACAAATTAAAGCCAATTTGAAATGTTTACTGACTAGCTGTGTGAATCATCCCAAAGATCTTCGAGAACAAATGACGTTCAAATGATATAGAGTTTTGAGGTACTAACATGTAAAAATTAGGTGTTGGTTGTGGTGTTATGTCAACATTTCCACAAGTTGCTAATTCAGCTGGTCTTCAGGGTCTTTTAGTGTACGCTCTAGCCGTTGGTCTGCCAATGCTACTCTTCGGTTTCTTTGGACCAATCATTCGTCGTCAATGCCCTCATGGTTTCGTTTTGACCGAGTGGGTGTTCCAAAGATTTGGTGTCATTACCGGTCTATACTTGAGTGCTTGTACTATTTTGACTCTGTTCCTATTTATGGTCTCAGAGGTTGCAAGTGTCCAGTATGCGATTAATGCACTAACTGGATTGAATGCTCTTCCAGCTGTCATCGTGCAGTGTGTTGTCACATCAATCTATACCTCAATTGGTGGGTTCAAAGTCAGCTTTATCACTGATACCATTCAAATATCATTCGTCTTTGTCTTGGTTATAGTGATGAGTATCGCTGTCGGTGTCTATGTTGACATTGACACGTCAGAGATTGATCGTTCTGGTCTGCTAAGAGGCAACAAGCTTGGTTGGCAATTGGTTTACATCTTGGTGATTGCCATTTTCACCAATGACTTATTCCTTTCTGGATTCTGGTTGAGAACTTTCGCATCAAGATCTGATAAAGATCTATGGATTGGTTGTTCGGTAGCTGCTTTCCTGATGACTTGTATTGCTACAATCGTTGGTGTAAGTGGGCTTATTGCTGTTTGGGGTGGTTTTGTTGAGGTTGGAAGTGAGGAGTCAAGTGCCTCATTATTCATTGTACTAGCTTCCTGTCCAAAATGGGTCATTGGTGCTGCTCTTATCTTCATTATTGTCATTTCAACCTGTACTTTGGACTCTTTGCAATCTGGACTGACCTCCACAATCTCCAATGACCTCTTCAGAAACAAGATTCCAGTCATTTATTCACGTATCATCGTTGTTCTTATTATTGTGCCAGTTGTTGTTGTTGGATTGAAGTATGCCAACAATGTGTTACAGATCTACTTCATTGCTGATCTGTTAAGTGCTGCCGTTATTCCTATCATCATGCTTGGACTATCACCATATCTATACTTCTTGACTGGATTTGAAGTTATCTCTGGAGGTTTGGGTGGTCTATTATCTGTTTTCATCTTTGGTACTGTCTACTATGATTCTCCAAAAGAGGGTGGTAAGTTGTTGTTGATCTGGAATGGTATCTACAATGGTGAAGACTGGGGTGCTTTTGGTGCTTTCGTTGTTGCACCATTCGGAGGTTTAGTTATCAGTGCCCTTGTTCTGGCTGTGAGACTGGCGATTTTGAAACTATTTTCATTGGCTACAGGAAGACCATTCACTGCACTTGATAAGCCTGAGCCAAAAGAGTATATCGAGCCAGTTCACGTACATGATGAAGAATCCATTGATCTGAAGACCAAAAAGACAATCAGTGATGAAAACTCCAATTAACAATCAATAATGAATGATCAATAATCAATAATCAATAATAACTAATACGCTTCGACATAATCGATCAGATTTCATAGTTAATCAGTTAATCTTGTATAGATAAATCTAATTATTTAGCATTTTCTTTATTTAATTCTGTCTAGTGATTTTAGTGTAAAGCCGAAAAAGAAAGGCTGCGCATAATTTTTTTTTTTCTTTTTTTCCATGAAGCGTATAATCTCCAAAAGTAAATAATTGAAATTGTCACTGCTACTTGCTAAATATTGGTTGTGATTTCAACTTTGTCTTGTTAGATTTACATATACACTTCATTATATCATGGGTTGGTTTTGGGCTGATTCTGTTGAATCAAACACAAAACTTAACGTTTCCGGAGTAAGTGACTAATTCAATAACCCTTGATGATAATAGGTCTAGATTACTAACCATCGCCATCAGGATAAATGTCCAGTAAACCACAAAGCCCCACAACCTGCTGCTGTCTGTCCAGTGAAGACAAAGAAACCAGAACTCCCTGCTGTGTGTCCGATGAAGAAGAAAGAAGGTGCCACCAGTGATGACCTGAATCCTTTAAACAATATGCCTTCCTTCATCTCTGCAGAGAAAATACCAGGTCAAAAGCTAGATTTGCCTACCGAACGTACATTCTCCACCATTCCTAGAGGTGAGGATCAATCCGAAGGTGTCTGGGAATACCCTTCACCACAACAGATGTTCAACGCTATGCTTCGTAAAGGAAAAGCTGAAGATATACCTGAAGATGCGGTAGAGTCGATGGTGGATGTTCACAACTTTTTGAATGAAGGTGCATGGCAAGAGATCTTGGAATGGGAGAAGCCTTATATCCAAGAAACTAAAGTCGAACCAAGACTTGCACAATTTACTGGAAGACCTGATGACTTATCACCAAAAGCTAGAATGTACTTACAATTGAGTAAAATCTGGCCAGAGACTTTCAATACTGAACCACCTTTCGATAGACATGATTGGTACGTTTTGAGATCCAATGGTCAAGGGGGCTGGAATAAAGTCAGATATGTCATCGACTACTATGGTGGTCCTGATGATCACCATGGAATGCCAACTTTCTTCCTTGATGTTAGACCTGCGTTAGACAATCCTCTCAACGCTAAAGATCGTTTGACTCATTGGCTGAAACCATACTGGGACAAAGCGTTGGGCGAAGAAGTACAAGAGTAGAGATAGCACGATATCGAACTATCACTCTTGCCCAACCTTCACATATGGGTCTCTTTTATCCTCACACATCATGAACATACTAATAAATACCTGTGATTATTCATTGAAGACTACACAATACGAGTAGAATGCCTTTTGGTATGCTTGTATATACAGTATATTCAGTTTTCTTGACCTATGATGCACGGCCCGAGCCTAATTATAATCTTGCCAACAGTTCAGCTGGGACTCTGGCACCCTGTCTGCTCAATATTGAGATTGAAGTCTTCAATGTGTATGCACTGATGATGCTGGTAGCATCGTTTTCTGAGATCAAATCAAAGACCTCGTTGGCAAACTCGATATCTCTCTTCTTTGTAGCCAACTGCAACAAATAGTAATAACTGAATTTGTTCAACATTGAAGGTTTGTAGTTAGAGCCAGACTTCAATTTATTCAAGTATTCTCTGGCTTTTGGAATGTTTCCATTGAGCGACCATCCTTCGAATACCATGGCCCAGTTAGCAGGTGTGATCTTTGAACCACCAGCAAAGTAGTCAGATAGATGTTCTTCGGCTTCCTTTGTGGCTCCCAATGCAAATTCACTGGAGATCAAAGAAATTTCAGTGACATGAGTTGTGAGTTTCAAAGATTTTAGAATCTCAAACAGTTCTTGTGCAGATGACAGAGTTTCAGCATCTTTTCCTAAACTATCGACAATAGCAGTGAATGTATGAGCAGTTGGTTCAACTCCCGAGGTTCTCATTTGCCCAATGAATCCATTGATTGTTTCAATACCAACACGTTTTCCTTGTGCTCGGGAAGATTTCAATAACAGATCTAGGATGATGGTGAAAGTTGCGACATCTGGGGTGATTTGTTTTGCTTCCATTTCTGACAGTATGTTTTTGGCTTCTTCGAACTTGTTGCTCTTCACAAAAGAGTTCAGTATTCTATTGTAGGTGTTGTGACTTAGTACAATGTTTTTTGACTCTAGTTGTTTGATTAGCGCACCAACTTGTGTGAAGTCTTTCTGGATAGCAAGAGATTGGATGTATGCCTGTGAGATTGCATTGGATTTTAGGTTCTCAGCTGATGCTAGTTTTTGAACGCGTGCATATTCACCAAGTCTGGTATAACACTCAATTAGCTTGACCGTGGTTTCTTCATTTGGTTTTTGGATTCTGTTCAGGACAGTTTCAACCTCTTGAACTCTCATTTGAGGAGTACCACTTCTTCTAGAAACAGTGTCTAGTAGAGCATTCCATGCACTGATAGATGGTTCGATACCAGACTTGACGATCTCGTTGAACAAATTCATTGATTCTTGAAACTTGATAGGATTGTACATCTTCATGAACGAGACTAACGTCTCTTCAGTGATAGGTGTACCACTGAGCTCAGAGATCTTACGGATTTCACCCAGAGCTTTGTTGATTCCAAACAGATCACCTGATGCACTAGCTTTATGGGCTTGCTTTAAAAGAGCTAAAGAATTTGGATTCTTGGTAGCGTAGTACAATCCATTGATTGCATTCTTCAGTGGCTTGATTCTTGGTGAACCTCTTGTAAAGTTTCTATCGATGAATTGGAAAAGTTCTTTTGGTGAAGGAAGTTTGTCAATCTTCAGCAATTGCTTAATAACAGTAGCAGTTGGCTCAGTTCCAAGAGTGCACTCGAAGTAAGATAGGAGTGTCAATGTTCTCAGCATGTCAGGCGGAGTTTTCATTCTCTCAGCAACCGAGTATTCCAAAAAAGAGACCCATAATTGAAGAATCTCTTTTGTTTCACCGTTTCTGAACAAGTCACCAGCAACAACATTGAAGGCAGGCAGACTTGCAACTTGGTAGTAGATAGCTTTGTTCAAGATCTCTAGTGGAGTGACTGGAATTTCTGATTGTGATGGATTGGCGATCTCAGTGATTGACTTTTTGATCATATCTATGACAACACCGGTCAGTATAAATCTTCCTTTGTAAGCGAATTGTTGCAAGTTAGGTAACTCCTCCACAGACTTGAAGAATATTTGGTAGAGCTGTTTAGATGAGGTGTTCTCTTCCAATTTGGCCTTCATGATCTCCACCAAGCCTTCAGTAGCGGCTTCAAACTTGGCCTGATTTTGGGCTCTTCTTTCAATATATCTCCTTTTTCTCTCGGCCAGTTCTTCAGGAGTTAGAGATGATGTATATGTATCGTCTCTTGATGGTGTTGTCTCACTATGCTGGAAACGCACAGTATTTCTGAGCTGATTAGTGACAACGAGCCTTGGGCCGGCAAAGGACACTAGTCTTGCTCCTCTAAGCAAGCATCTTGCACGCAACATCCTGGAAACTAAAGGAAAAATGGAGTAGCAGCTTGGTTATTCTGACCAGATCTTTTGCGTCTTCAGCTCTTTGACGATGTTTTTTTCCACAACGGTAAAATTTACGTAATCAGTCAGGTGACTTTATTTGGGCGGGTAACCGCGTTCAGATCAATGTACGCGTTCTATGTTTATGTATAATCAATACCAGAATAGTAAACAGAAGTGCTTACAGGACTCACTTCATACGACTACAATAAACTGTGAATATGTCCCTACAACAGAGGATAACGGAGAAAAGAAATGAGCTCGCATCGCTTCAACACATCAACGAGCTGTCACAAACACTTTGCACTCAGCTACATGAGCTAGAGACAAAACTAGATACACTGGCAGATGGTACTCAAGGTATGTATTTTGTTGCTACATCTCAATGTTACCAAACTAATGACAACTCTCAGCTGTTGCACTGGTAATGTCCAACTGGAATCACATCATAAAGTCTGTCTCGCTGGCTTCCAGTATGTATAATTTACTTCACGATTATATGGATCATCATACTAACAGTCACCCTAGTGAGTCTAGCAAATTACACAGATGTTGATTATGAGAATACAGAGAATCCTCCACTTCCGGAAACTTTAGTGAGACTCAGGGTACGAGAAGATGAGGAATAGGGCCTCTCATAGGATTTATTGGCGTTTTACATTTTGATATTTTCGATTATTGTTTTTTAGTATACAGACCTTTTCAACTTTATCATGCTTCGCTAGCTTTCGATAGTCATCATATTGTAGTTGATCACTTTGTTGAGTCCACTCTGTTCATTAGCTTCACCTATAAGAGCTTTCAACCATTGATCAAACTCACCATAAGAGTATAGCTCTAACAGCAATTCATTTTCAGTTTTCAGCTCAGCTTTCAATTGACTCAACTCGCTATCAGTGACCAGATGGAAACGCCCCAGCAATGCCTGATCTTCCGCGATTTCGACCAACTTTTTGACATCCGGTAGTGAGATTCGATATTCATAGTTATCGATAAATAAACCATCTTTGAAGAAGTATAATAGGGTTTCAAAAACAGCAGTGCCTTTGATGGATTCTTTGATGAATGCATCGGATTTGTTCCCAGAAATGATGGCGTTCCAATCATCAGTCAAAATAGCTCTTTTCCAGATCAACCTCTCATTTATGCACTTGTCAGAAAAGGATAATGTAGATAGATGAAGAACTTTGAGAGCATAATAGTAGTTCGACTTGGTTTGAGTTTTGCGGCTATCAAGCAATGTGAATATGTCTACTAGCTCATTGACGGTTAATGAACGATTTGATAACAGTCTTGACAAAGATCTCTCAAATGACTTTCTGATCAGCTTGAATTGAGCGCTGTTGTAGTCAGATTTCAGTATGTCTTTCACAACAGCATTGATCTGAGCTGTTGGGTCACTATCTGATCTGATAAATTCATGAATCTGGCTGAATATAGCACCTTGAGCATCAACAAAGTTCAATTCGTCTTGTATGTCATTCAACAGATCATCAGCTTCAGGATCTTGTTCATTATCACCAATAGAGGCCAGCGCCGAAAGTTTTGCAATGCTCAACTGGACGTTTCTGCTTCTGATGGATGCATCACTGGTTTGCGAAACTTGTAGAAGCTCCTTAGAAGCCTTACTATATTGAGCATCAAAAATGTCTTTGATCCAGGAAATTTTTCCATAGCTATTTTCACTGAAGAAGGTTCTCAGATAATCACTGTACTGTGTAAACTCCAATAATAAAGCTTCATAGTTTCCAGAGTATATGTAATATTTGTAAAGGGTCTCAGCAAAACGATATCTGAACTTGCTGAAGTAGTAGTCAAATCTCATCGTCACACGTTCCAACTCTTCACCTTCTGCACTTTCACGATCAGCTTCGGATATTTCGACCAATGATTTAAGATCCTCGTAGGTTTCAGCAATGGCGAGTGCTTCCGCTTTGGCGTTGAAGAGAACCAGCGTTTTCGTCCAGGTATCAGATTTCGCTTCATAAAATGCTTGGAGTCTGTTAATTTTGTCTTGCACCTCTCTGGTCTTAGGAGACTGGTTTTTCAGCCAAACTAGAGCTTGTTGAGTTTGGTAGAACAAGATCTCTGATATATCCACTGCTGTCGTAGTCAATGATGTGTCCTTCGTCGATGAACGATGAGCATTTGCGAACTTCTGAAAGATGTCATCAATCAGTAGAAAGATGTCGTCAGCTGTAAACCAGAATTCTTCCACTCCAGATTTTGTAGCGTCAAGCTGGAAAACATCATATCTGTACTTCTTGACAGTTTCCAAAATGCTAGAATAGACCACAGAAACAACTTCCGCCGCAAGATCTTCTTGACTTGGACTTTCATTAATTCGATTTATTAAGGTTGTCAAGAATCCATTTAATCTGTGCAAACCATAGGCAAAGAAATCATTTGAATTGGCTGATCCAGTAAATTCTTTGAAAGCTCCTGAAAATACGTTTGCCACTACCGAATTCTCTGCATGTTGAGAGATCACCTTCTGTAGATTGTATGCAGCTGTTATCTTCTCTAGTGTTGAGATCAAAACAAACTTGGTATTATCATTGATCTTGTCCTTGAAGTTATGAGAGGTGTGATTCAGGAGTCTCTCAAGTTTTTCTTTGCGTAGTTCAAGGTGGTTTTCAGTAGATAGGAGAATTGGTGGCAGATAAGGCGAGTGAGATGATAATATTTCTTCAGCAGCGTTGAGCAGATCAGTCTCTATTTCAGACGAACCAATTATCAAGTTTTCAGGTAAGTTGAACTCGATCGGATTTTGTTGAACCTCACCATAAAAAACGGCTTGTTCAATATGCGACTTCAGGAATGGAGTAATCGTACTATCCTGATGATCGGAGGCTTTTGACTTCAGTCTTTCCACTTTAAGCACCCCAAATTCTGGTATTATAGCCAAAACTGAAGGTAATTGTGTGGCTTCTCCATTCGAACTAGACAGATGCTGCAAACCGCTACCAATTATCTTAACATCATCACGGAATGTAATGATATCCTCCCATTTTCTTCTCAGGTTCAGGTTGTGGTCCAGCTTTGACACAAGCTCAGTAAGAACGACCGCATCTTCAAAGACAACGAAGGCTGTGGTATGTGGAGATGGAACGTATAGTTTAGGCTGAACATCGTATGGCTTTGTGAATGTATTGATTTTGTAAGCCGAAAACACCACTAGTTGATTACCTTCTTTTTTAACAGTGAACAGAACGTAATTGAACTCACCTGGGCTATTTTCAAAACATGTCAGCAGCAAAAACACATCTTCCGTTTCAAAATTGCTCAATAGAGAGAAGTCCAGTACCTCCAAGCTTCTAGCCGCATTGGGGTATAGCTCACTAATAGAAGACAGAAGAAGATTCAGTAAGTTGTACTGGAAGATTGGTTTTGACTGGCCATCACTTGCACATAGCCATACACTGAAATCACCACATCTTGTGACCGTGGCAGCTACTCTCTCACCGTGACCGGTATTAGCTCCTGACTGAATGGAGACTATTTGCCTGGAGAGTTCTAATGTTGCTGAGAAAAACCCGACTTGACTGCGGATGACTTCAGATGTCTTGATGGAAGGTTTACCAGTAGAGTCTCTCAGAGATAGCAAAATCAAACGACCTCTGTTAGTGGAGAGTAAAACACCTGCTGGTTCGATTGACTTGGCAATTGTAATAACTTCTCGGTCGTATAGCTTAAACAAGTAGTCAATTCCTTTGTGTAGTTGTAGAAGACCAACAGAAGACGCATTGTTGACATTTTCGTACAGTCTAATATGACCTGTGTGTGAATTTATGACAACGACACCTGGATCGTTACTACCTGCACTTGGCAAAACAAACAATGCCAGTGGAAGAAACCCGTTGTTTGAAGGAACAACAGGAAGTTGTATCGTCGATGGAATGCTATCGACAGAGTTATAACTCCAGATGTAGATAACGTCACTGGAAACTAGTAAACCGTGACCAGTAGTCTCATCAATTAGACCTTGGTAGCCAGTAGATCCGATGTCATTCAACGCTAATGGTTTAGCTGATAGCTTCGAAACGACATAGTTTGAGTTTCTAGTCAGCTCTGTGGATATATTGGTATACTGTTGGGTTTTCTTAGGACTATGCTGTTGATTCAAACCATTGGATCTCGAGTCGACTTCAACCTTCGGCGTGAAGCCTCGAGGAGCAAAAGGAGATGGAGATTTCCTGTTTTTTGTAAACACTTCTCCAGACATTTCAATACAAAGACCAGTCCCAATTCACTTCGAGTATAGCAGAGCCAAATTGAAAAGAATCACTTTGTTTACCTTTCATATTTTATGTAGTATAATTTTGTTGTTTGGCTTTCTCAGTGCTTGAACTGATTACCCGGCTTGATGTGGACATTTCGCGATGAATGATTAGGTAATTATGATTATCTAATGATTTTGAGATCCGACCTATCTCACGTGATCTGATTTTGATAGCAGCTCATCGCATAGAAATTTTTTTTTACTGCGATTAATATAGAATACCTTCAATGGACTATCTTAATTCAAAAGTGATATACTATAACAGCAAAGATGATCAGAACTGTGTATGTTGACTACTTGTCTTTCCATTTGTGCTTTAACTAACATTGTTCAGTAAACCAAAAAATGCTCGTTCTAAAAGAGCACTAAAGAATAAAGAAGCTAAGCTTACTGAAAATACTAAGCAGGCACTATTCGTTCCAGGTGCCACTGGAGGTAAACTTCTACATGACATTATGGTCGATCTTAGTGCGCTTAAGAAGCCAGATATCAAGAGATTTTCAAAGAAAAACGAAATAAGACCATTCGAGGATGCTGAACCTCTTGAGTTCTTCTCAGAAAAGAATGATACTTCTTTGATCGTGTTTTCTAGTTCAAGTAAGAAGAGAAAAAATAATCTGACCTTCGTCAGAACATTTGGATACAAAATCTATGACATGATTGAATTGCTTGTCCTAGATAACTTCAAACTATTACAAGACTTCAGAAAGACTACATTTTCACTTGGACTAAAACCAATGTTCAGTTTTAATGGTGCTGTTTTCGATACTCACCCAGTTTTCAAACAAATCAAATCCTTATTCCTAGATTTCTTCAGAGGTCAAGTCACCGATTTACAAGATGTTGCTGGTTTACAGCATATTATCTCGATAACTGCTGCTGATTTTGAAGATGGTCAATCTTTACCTCTTGTTCACTTCAGAGTCTACACACTAAAGACATTCAAAAGTAATCAAAAAGTCCCAAGAGTCGAGCTTAATGAAATCGGACCAAGATTAGACTTCTCCATTGGAAGACATCAAACTGCTGCTCCAGAAGTTGAAAAGGAAGCATTGAAGAAAGCCAGACAATTGGAAGCTAGATCTAAGAAGAATGTTGAAACTGATCTAATGGGTGATAAGATTGGTAGAGTCCATGTTGGTAAACAAGATCTAGGTAACCTACAAACCAGAAAGATGAAGGGTTTGAAGAAGAGATTTGATCAAGTTGACGAAGATTTTGATGATGCCGTATATGACGATGAGCCAGCCAATAAGAAAAGTAAAGCTTAGAAATATATAGCGTGCATTCCATGAAATATGACATCGTGTGTTACAGAATCGTAGCAAAAATGAAATGGCCTACTCAAGAACTCAAAAAAAAGGGGGTCTAATAAATTACAGGATGGTAATGTCTGGTGATCTATACGAATGTAACTCGAACGCAGTCAAACGTTGTGCTTATTGCTTCTGGGATCTGTTATTGATCAATCTCAAAAGATTTCTCAATAGCATAGCAATGGTGACCTTACCAATCATTGGAACATAAAGACTGGCTTTCTCCTTAACGTCAGGATTGAAGTTTTTCTCACTTGAGAAGTTCACTACCACAGCACCATCCTTCACAAAATGTTTTGGAAATTTGTAACTAGCTGAAGGAACACCAGTGACAATAACATCGGCATTCTTGCAAACTTGTTCCAAGTTCAAGTTAACATCCTCAACTTTGTGTCTGTTCAATTTCAGACCTTCTCCTCTTGTGAATTTTTGTATACCGTCCAAATCGACTGAATAGACTGTTGCTCCATCATTTGCCAAAAGGGCAGCCAATGGACGTCCAACAATTTCAGATCTGTTGACAACAACGACCTGTTTTCCATAAAGTCTATTACCGTGGGGCAGTAGTGTGTTGTAAACACCCAAATATTCTAAAATTTTGACGATAGCTAATGGGGTACATGGAAGAATAGATTTTTGAGACTCTTCACCATCCAAGAATCTAACATTGTGATACATGTTTTGAATGAATTTGTGATTCAGACCTTCGACATCTTTCTCCATTGAAACGACTTGTTGTAGGTATTGATCCTGTCTGTTACCGAAAACAGGAAAATACACCATTATACCATCAACATCGTCATCTGTATTGGCATCAATGATGGCTTCTTCAAGATCATCCTTGTCGACAACCCTTAGTTCATAGGTGAATCCCAATGATTCAGAGGTTTTCCCGGTCCAATCAGCATATAGTTTAGCAGCAGGATCGTCATTGGCTAAGAAACCAACAAGTTTTGGAGAACGGCCTAAATCTTTGACACCATTTTCTACCTCAGCAGTGTAATTTTTGGCGATAGTTGAGGCCAGGATGGTACGACCAGCAGGTTTGAAGTCAGTTGATGACATTGTGAGTGTTCGATATGAATCTTGAGTTGAAGTGATGAAACTGTGACTGAGGAAAGAACAAAATGCAACCAGAACAAGCTCAAATTTGGATTCTTTCAATTTTCAAGTACATGAAAATGTGCCATTAATTATGGTAATCTAAATTTTTGACTCCATGTGTGGTAGGGCCACTCATCCATTGAACAGTTTGTTCTGTTGATTCAAGTGGACTTTAATTCTAGAACATATCAAGTAGTTAGTTTCGTTGAAAAGCTCCATCGCTACAAGTTTATCATCTATACCTCGTCTGTACTTTTGTTTTTCCAAAAGAATATACAAAATTAGACTAATCAACCTCATTATATTCATATTTGTCTTGTACATTGAATCTGCTGTCGCGAAAATTTCCTGATCGAGATTCTCTAATAACTATTATATTGCGAGAATAACACTGTTTAACGAGTAAACAAACGAAATCTCGACAGCAAATCACCAAAAAACGCCACTTGGTCTCACCGGCACGGAGTCTTTACGGGCACTTCAAGCCAATTTCACACACATTCTCTTTCATTGCGACAGATCAACAGAGCTCTCACACTGTGTGTTCTCGTCCACACCCACACTCCTGATCATTAAACGAGCACTATCGAATAGCCAACCTTGAACAGCGGTGGTCGGTCACAATGGGCGTGCGAAAAACAGGGAATAATCACCAAGTAAGTAAATTCTATACAACCATTGGTTCTGAGTGGTTACTAATATCTATTCTAGGAAATGGTTCAAGTCTGTAAGTACAAGACTCTCACATGTGTCTTCTAGGCTTTACTAACAAATCTTTTCAGATCAGAATGAGTTCGTGTTTGATGAAGGTGGTGGTAGAGGTAATCATGCGAACTCTGCACACTCGCTACTAAGATCTTTTTCCTCGGCTTTCAAGGAGAAGAGCGACAAGAAATCAGTTGTTGCTGATGAAATGAAAACCATAGGTGCTGCGTTCTCCCACCTTGGTATAAGCGGAGACTCGTCTTCGACTGTTAGTCTACCCTCTACACAAAGGCCAAAGGCATCAAAGAGAAACTCGTACAAATTCGAATCTCCATCATCCACACCAAGACATTCCTCTCAATACAACGATCTAGATGACGACTGGGATGCTGACGTTGATCAAGGTCTGAAATCAGTCGAATCTCAACCGAAGTTTCTTGAGAATAAGCCAGTCAGCTCATTGGAGTATCCTACCATCAAAAGATCACACACCAGTTCTAGTACCAATGGAGTACGAAAACACGTTGAAGGGATTGTGAAAGACCCTTCAAACTCACTGTACTCAACGTATGCCCCACAAATCAAGAATGAAACAGAGTCTACCAAACAATTAGAAAACATGAATGCAATGGTCTCGCGATTCAACAGATTCAAGAAACTCATACAAGAACCTAATGTGGATCTGTTAAGCTTGAAAAAAATGGCATGGAATGGGATTCCTGACGAATTGAGACCTGTCAGTTGGCAGTTGCTTCTTGGTTACCTCCCAACAAATTCAGATCGAAGAGTGTCTCAGTTAGCAAGAAAAAGGAAGGAATATCTTGACGGTATCAAGCAAGTCTTTGGTATAGAGAAGGAACAAGCCACATGGCATCAGATAGAAATCGACATTCCAAGAACGAACCCACATATCAAGCTTTATAGCTTTGAAACCACACAACGATCACTAGAACGCATACTATACTTATGGGCTGTTAGACATCCTGCTTCGGGTTATGTCCAGGGTATAAATGATCTTGCAACTCCATTTTTTCAGACCTTCCTGAGCTCTTACGTTGATAATGATATACCAATAGAAAAATTCAATCCAGATATTCTTCCTAAAGAGGTCTTGGATGCTGTTGAAGCAGATACATTCTGGTGCTTGACCAAACTGCTGGAAGGAATACAAGACAACTACATACATGCACAACCTGGTATCATTAGACAGGTCAACGAATTGAAGGACCTGATCAATAGAATAGATTCGGCTTTGTACACACATTTGGAGAATGAAAATGTGGAGTTTATACAGTTCTCTTTCAGATGGATGAATTGTCTTCTGATGAGAGAAATCAGCATGAGAACGACAATAAGAATGTGGGACACGTACCTCAGTGAAGTGAACGGGTTCAGTGAGTTCCATGTGTACGTCTGTGCAGCCTTCCTAGTTAAATGGAGTGATAAATTGAAGGAAATGGAATTTCAAGATATCATGATGTTTTTACAGAATCCACCTACGAAGGTGTGGGGTGAGAATGACATAGAACTGTTGCTGAGTGAGGCATTCATATGGCAAAGTCTCTACAAGAACGCATCTGCGCACCTACGTGCATAATAAACATGTTTGTGTTCGACCCGGTTTGTCCCACTTGTACCGCACTAAACAAAAAATATCACGTGAGCACCAGGGCATGTAACGCCTGTAGGCCAAAAAATTTGTTCACCAAGAAGCGATGAGTTACCTTTGGCAATGCTTGATTTATTGTCTATACGATATACCTGCTAGCCGGAGAGTCTGCATAACGACTGGAACGATTTAAAACGCTTCACTTGTCAAGTTGTTTTACGCAAAATCTTCAGTAATCTCACGGTCGTCCGTGGGTCTTCGGTCACTTTACATCAAGCATTCAAGTCAGCCTCAAAGAACCAAAAGAACCAGAACGGAACCTACTCCAGCGGCCATCAAACACCAGAAGTCGCAAAAGCCAAAACAAGTGCGATCTCAGAAACCTCAAACTACTCAATTGAAGGAACACCCGCCACAGAGAATGTATCCATTCACAGTTTTATCACATCCAACATCAGACATCAAACATCCTACTCTACTACTACACACCTCGGGCGGTTCAAGATACCTGTTCGGTAAGGTACCCGAAGGCTTGCAAAGAAGTCTAAATGAGCAAAAGAAGAGGGTGTCGAAAGTTTCTGGTGTGTTCTTAACGGGTGAACTGGATTGGGAAAGCATTGGAGGTCTACCAGGCTTGATCTTGACGATCAGTGACCAAGGTAAGAAAGACTTGGACCTGTACTACGGTACTGGATTCATCAACTATGTTGTGTCTACATGGCGTTCATTTGTTTTCAGGTTCGGCATGAATCTTGAAACCACTGTTTTATCAGATGGCCAAGTTTACAACGATAAAATCATGTCAGTCAGATCCATAGTCCTCAAGAAAACAGCAGAAACTCCAAGTGAACCATTCAGTAGTGCCGTGTCAAACAAACTGAATGGAATAGTCTCGAGAATGTTTCCTCTAGATGTCAAAAACACGTACTCAGATGAGGATGACAACTTTGAACCCCAACAAAGTGATCCAAAACTCACAAACACATACATCCATGTCAAGCTGCCCGAAGTTCAAAAGCATCAAACATCAACATGCTACTCCATCCAATTGAACAGTCTGCGAGGAAAGTTCCTGGCTGATAAAGCCGTGCAGCTCGGTGTGCCTAATGGTAAACTCAGAGGTAAACTTGCAGGTGGTCAAAAAGTCACCCTTCCTGATGGAACCATTGTCAAGCCTGAGCAGGTGTTATCTGAGGAGAGGCATTTTCAAACTGTGTTGCTTATCGATATACCCTCAACGGAGTATCTCCAATCAGCCAAAGATGCTCAATGGGGTTCTGATGCTGGTATAGTATACCATTTCCTTGGAGAAGATGTGGAACCATTTCAAAAAGACTACATAGAGTTCATCAAATCTATTGGAGAGGACGCTATTCACTATATATCACATCCACTATACTGTCCGAACTCCATAGTATTCAAGGGCTACTCTGGTTTGATCTTGAAACTGAAAACATTGGACTGCAAGCACTTCAACCTACCCATTGCCTCTGATGCAAAAAGATCAAAACCTGAAGGTATTGCAGAGAACATTAAGGTCTTAGCACAAGGTCAGTGTACCTCCATCGGATGTGCCCCAGTATCTCAGAAGAACACAATCAAGGTTGATGAGTCACAGGTGGACTTACATGTTGGCGATCAGTGGGAACGTGCATATTCCGAGATTAGTGGTGATATTGCATCTAGATACACCAAAGATGACATCCTCAATAGAGAATCTGTCTCTGCACTTGCTGTTGACTCTTCGCTTCCTTTAAAAGATCAGGTTGAAACCATCACTTTGGGAACAGGTAGTGCACTTCCATCAAAATACCGTAACGTTGTTTCAACTTTAGTCAGAGTGCCATACGAAAGAGCTGATGGCTTTAGGGACTTTAGATCCGTTATATTGGATGCTGGTGAAAACACCATCGGATCTTTGAGAAGATCTCTTGGGACTGAAAAGATGCCGATGTACATGAAAGAACTGAAGCTCATTTACCTGAGTCATCTACACGCTGATCATCACTTGGGAATTGTTACAATCATAAAAGAATGGTTGAAGGTTAACAAAGACAATGATGAGAAATTATATCTTATCACGCCATGGCAATATGATCGTTTCTTAACTGAATGGTTGCATTTTGAATCAAAAGGTGCCTTAGATCGTCTAGAGTACATTTCTTGTGAAGACTTTCTTTGGGCTAGAGCTAGAGACCAGATCGTACCTTTAGAGTTCGATCAATTTCGATTGAATGGTAGAAACTCCACAGAATATGCAGAGTATAAAAGAAATTATAAAGCCATTCGAAACCTTTACCGTGATGTCGGAATCGAGAAGTTCTCTACCTGTCGCGCGCATCATTGTGACTGGTCTTACTGCTGCTCCATAACCCTATCCTTGAATGATCACACAGTTTCAACCGAGGAAAACACTTTCAAAGTCTCTTACTCGGGTGATACGAGACCTAACTATTTCCTATTCGCTCAAAACATTGGACAAGGCTCTGATCTTTTGATCCATGAAGCTACTTTAGAAAACGAGCTTGTTGAAGAAGCTATCAAAAAGAGACATTCTACCATGAACGAGGCTATTGAGGTCTCGAACGAGATGAATGCCAAAAAGTTGATACTGACTCATTTCAGTCAGAGATATCCTCATCTACCACGAATCTCTGACCATTTGAAGGTTAACGCGGATTATTGTGTTGCGTTTGATCTGATGGTGACCAAATATTCGGATATTGGTGATCAAGCAGAGATCAGGGAACAACTGAATGATATCTTTGCACCAGAAAAATTTGATGACATTGAAGAAGAATAGAGCTACAGAACATGGCTATATTTTGATGATTCCATTCCATTCCACATTAAAGTATATAGAGCAAGCATAGAAACAAAATCGTCCTATAAAGGATTAACCTAATATTATACAATCTGTGTTCTATGATGGAGTTATACCAAGGTTATTGTTGTAAAATGTCTCCCAAAGTTCAACTGCTTCCTTTTGACTTTCGATCGTGCTTTCCAAGTAGATCTCAATAGAGTTTCTAAAATCATGAATCTTCTCAACTTCAAATGTGGCCAGTTCTTCTTTGATTGTTTTACTGATCGTCTCATATTTCTCTTTGATTGAGATGTGCTTCTGTTCGAGACTTGCAACTTCAGTTTTCAATAAACTAATTTTGTCACTTTGAGTAGAGCTGAATTTGATGTTTTTGTCCAAAGAAGCTTGCTTCTTTTTCAGATCGTGCTCAGAGGTTGCAATAAGCAGCAGTACTTTCTCTCTTTGTTGGAACGTGGTCTTTATACTTCCAATAACTCTTTGATATTCGTCTAAAGTCGAACCTAGCGTCAACATATCCTGTAAGGACAATCTGTCCAGTAATTCTTTGATTCTCAATTGGGTGTTGGAAAATTCTTGGAAAAGATCAGTTGCAGATTTGGAAATCTCGAGATCTGCTAGTGTTGCAATGACATTTGCAAACTCTTCGGTGACTGCGGATAAATCATGTCTTTGTAGAACAACTGTTTCCAGGTTTCTCAAAAACACCTTCAGTTGTTGATCCATTGATTCGATGTAGCCTCTCTTATCTCTGAAGTACTCATCTGGCTCAGTGACTTTAGGCGAGAATGAGAATGCACCACCGAGGGAGCTCAATAGTCCACCAGAATTGTTATTCAGGCTCGCATCTTTTTCAACGTCTGTGAATATAGATGTTGTGGCTGCAATTTTTTCCCTTTCTCTGGCTTCTGAAGTAAATCTTTCACTTTGCAAGAACATCAAGAAGTCTGGATCCTTTTGAAGGTTAGGGTTTTCAGAGATTTTGACAAGCATTCTTTCCAATGCGAATCGTCTTCCTTCGATGAAGTTCTCGTTGAATCTACCAACGGCTTGTTTATCTGGGGGTGGTGGGATGATTCTCCCAGGATGTGTGCCTTGTAGTTGACGATACAGCCATCTGAAATCTCTATACCTTCTTGAAACCACGGTTTGTGGGGCACTGAAAAGTTCTGAATCAGTCTTTGTGCGAACGCTGTAGACGATATGTGCACTTGTGATATCACCCACTCTAATTGGGTCACCAACAGTTATATCCAGCACAATTGAAGGTTCGTTTTTGGCTTTCTGGTCGAGTTTAGCCTGCTCCAGTTTCTGATCTTCATCAAGTTGTTTTGCGTGTGGAGGTGATAGAGATGCAATACTAGCTGGTTCAGGTCTGAGCTCATGGGTTTGTGCAGATTTCAGTGGTGACAGAGGGGTTCTGTTGATGTGAAATAATGGAGTTTCAGACTGTTTGAGTAGCCTTTCAGCTGCTGTTTCGATATCTTGTTCAGTGGCAGCTTCTTGTTCAGTTCCTAATGGACCTAATGGCTCGGCACTACCAGAGGAATCATTGTTCTCCGGCTCGTCCTGTTTCTTTTGAAGCTTCAATGGGGCACGGCGGAGTCTTGGTGCTTTGTAAACATTCTGGCGACGAAGCTTTGTTGGAGATGATGAGGTGGTACCTTTTGTTGTATTATCATTATCTTCTTCAGCATCCTCATCCACTTTGTCATCTTCGGGCTCTGGAAGATTTGAGGATCTCAGTGATTCTCTAAATAGAGCTTCACCTTTCTTTGGGGATACAACAGTCTCCTTGAATGTGGAGGACTCATCTTCGGGTAAAATTGAAGACAGTATCTCAGATGCCTGTTTTCTTGGGCGTTGTGCCTTTGTTGGTTCTTGAGTTGGGGTTTTCTGAAGATCCTCTTGTTCTACCGAGTTTTCTTCGTGGTCAGACTCTTCATCGGTCATAGGCTTCTCTTCTATAGCATCCACTTCATCCTGGACAGTAACTTCCTCATCATCGTCGTTATCGCGTATATCGCTCTGAGCGAATGTATTTGACAGCTCACTCACTATATTGGTGTCCAATCCGGCAAAATTAGCGCTGCGGTTGACAGGAAGAACATCATCCCAAGGAGACGATTCTAGATCTTCGTGCGACATTGCCAGCTAAAGTGTCAATTGATAGCTAAAAGCTCCGTTGGGCTATGTTTTCGATGGCCTTTTTGTATTTTTGGGGGTTTTGGCGATTGAAGCAGATCAATGACACTTTATCCAGATTTTCGCGGAAGTTTCGCGAAGGTCACATGACCTTTTGAAGGGAGGGTAACCTTGATAGACCTATAACCCAAAAACAAACACACCGTAACAGCTTCACCAACTTTTGATGTTTCAATTGAGGCTGGTGGTCACAAAGCGTCTCATAATAGTTAGATCAGAGATACCGAAACGATGTCTGAGGTACGAAACCGGAAGGCGAAGAACAAATCAGCAAAGGAGCCAGTAAAGAAGCAGAATACGAACTCATCTATCAAAGACGTTAAACAGGTAGAATCAACAACTACATCAACTATTCAACTGAGGGGTACAAGAAATTTCTCATTATGGAACATATGGGTTGCTGGAACAGTACTGAAGGTATTACTATTTAGCACATATCATTCCACGGATTTCGACGTGCACAGAAATTGGCTAGCTATAACGAACAAACTTCCGTTGAAAGATTGGTATATCGAGGCAACGAGTCAATGGACTTTGGATTATCCACCATTCTTTGCATATTTTGAGTGGGCTCTCTCTCAATTCGTTCCGAAAGTGGTTGCTTACGATGGATGCTTGGACCTTGTTGAAGTTGGTCAATACGGCTGGCCAACTATCGTATTTCAAAGAAGCACCGTTATCATCACCGAGATTCTACTCTTCGCAGTTCTTCAAACATACATCAATTTAAGTTCAAACAAGACTCTGAGCTTCATCATTGCTAGCTCATTGGTTCTCTCTCCTGGACTGCTCATAGTTGATCATATTCATTTCCAATATAATGGTATGCTGTTTGGTATCTTCATCGCCATTCTCATAGCTGGGAGACACCAGAATAACTACCTACTAGCAGCTCTATTCTCAGCCCTATTATGCTTCAAACATATTTTCTTATATCTAGCACCAGCTGTCTTTGTCTATCTACTCAGGGTTGAGGTGCTTGATGTCTCACAAAGAAATATCATCAAGTTCATCAAGTGGACCAACTTATTCAAGCTGGGTGCGATCGTTATATCGGTCTTTGGAGTTGCCTTTGCTCCGTTCATATATCACGGAGTCATTCCACAGTTACTGGCTAGATTATTCCCATTTTCCAGAGGCTTGACTCATGCATATTGGGCCCCTAACATCTGGGCGATCTATTCATTTCTCGATAAGGTTCTAGTGGTCATTTTGAAGATCCCATTTATCAATTCCACTCTTTCTAAATTTTTACCAGTCCCATCTATCGATTTGATCCAGGAGAAGCTGGTCAAGATCGGAAACACAGGTACAAGAGGTTTAGTGGAAGATGTTTTCTTTGTCATCCTTCCTAACATTTCCCCAAAAGTAACATTTTTATTGACGTTATTCTACGATATTTTATCTGTGCTACCCATTCTACTGCAGCCAAACTTCAAGAGATTTGTCGGTGCGTTAACATTGAATGCATACGCTTCATTCTTGTTTGGATGGCACGTTCATGAGAAAGCTATTATGTTGATCATAATACCTTTCACTTTTTTGATCACAGAAAGAAGACTACTGAACTGCTTTTTAGTCTTAGCAAGTTCAGGATATGTTAGTTTATTCCCATTGCTTCCAAATCAAAACTTGATCAAACAGCTATATACGTTCATCTGGTTCTTGATCTATTCTGTGTCATTTATGGAGATTTCCAAGAACAAAAGCTCCCAAAGGATTTTTCTATATGACAGAGCATTACTGGTGTACATATTTGGGCTGATGTTCATGACCTGGTTTGTTTTCTGCTTGAACCTTTTCAAATCAAGATATCCTATCCTATCGAACTACGAGTTCATTGGCTTGATGATATACAGTGTTTACTGTGGAGCTGGTGTCATCTCCAGTTGGATTGGGTTGAGTTGGTTATATTTCTTCGAGGATTCCTTGTGGGAGGATACTGATGATGAAAAATAGTTGAGAGCACAAAATACTTAATATTGCATTAAATGATGTATGTAGAACTTAGCGTTTTTGCCTTTTCGTACAGCTTTTACATAGCCAGCTGCCCCTTGGTGCTCTAGTAAGCCCCATACAAGAGTAATGGAACCATTCCCTTTTGCATTTGGGGTTGTCACAGGCCACCATATCGCCATAACTTGGCTTTTTGCAGATGCAATAAAGAGTGGTATCTCCTTCGTCATCATCTTCATTGTCCTCATCTTCTAGTGGTTTTGGTTTATTCTTCGGAGGACGTCCTCTCTTACGTTCGACTTTTGGAACTATCAGATGTTGCTTTGAGCCTTGGGCTTTTCTAATCTTCTGCAATGGCTGCAGTTTCTTCGTAACAGTGACTTTTAGTTTAATTTTGGGTATACCGTTTGACGTGTTTGTTCTTTTATTATTCCTTTGTGAGTTTTTGGTCAAGGACTCTCTGACAGCTGTCTCATTTTGATACATTGATTGATCATGCTGCAATTGTCTGTGTTCATTTTCCAGTTTTAATCTCGCTAATTTTATAGTGGAGGAGATATCTTTAGCCTCATTCAATGACTCGATCCGTATTCTATGAAGCTGTCCTGTAGTCCGGATTATGGACTGAATTAGAGTTAGGCGATCATTTCTGGGTAGACCTGGTGATTGGAGCTCTTGTAGGAATGGATCTAGTTGTTCTTTCAGCGTGTAATAAGACGTGTCTAGCGACTGTATGAGCCAGAGCTTCCTGATGATGTCCGAGGGAAGATGGTCCACGAACGACACGAACGATGATCTCACGTCCAGGTCTGTCATTTCTCTATCTGTCTATCAAAGTAAAATCAAATCAATTGTGTAAATTGAGCGCTGTTGCCGACCGTTTGTTATTGTTATTGTTATTGTTATTTATTTATTTATTTATTTATTGTTATCATTTTTGACGTGCTCTGCATAAAAACAAGATTCGGGAGCTGTTGGTTGCGCAGCCCCGCTCTTTCGCGAATTCTCGAACAAAATTGAAAAAAAAAAAAAAAAAACTTTCCGCGAACATGTTCTATTCGCGAACTACACTTCCAGCCAATGAGACACCCGCCAATTTTGAAAAGTCAGAATTTCTGGGATGGGCCACTGAGCACACTGAAAAAAATTTAGCACCGAGAGCTCGAACAAATCGAAAACAAAAATCCAAATTTGATTTCTTCTGGCAACAACTAAACTAGTGAAGTCTTTCCCTTCGTTCATTGGAATCAGTCAAAATGTTCGCTTCCGTCAGATCAGCTGTCAAGTCCAATCTCGTATGTCATCTACTTCAATTATCACTGCGTTCTTAGTCTATGTCTGTTTTTGGTCGTTGTCTGTTGTTGGTAAACCTTCAACGTCATTGGTCCAATTGCTGGCCTCTCTCATACTTCAAATTGCACTCGAAATCCCACCACCTGGCGCTCCATTTATATCACCATTACCATCTCATTCTCTTCCGAGTCACTATATTCCCAAATATCATCGAGCATTCTCGTTATCATTCATATCTTTAGGTCCCTACAACAACTACAATAACATCAACAGAAGCCAACACAACGACAAAAACTGTTTTCGCATTGATTATACTCCTTGCTTGGAACATATACTAACAATACTCTTAACAGAAACAATTCTCAACCTCAGCCCAAAAAGCTGCTGCTGAGCCAACAACATTGGCCAAAAAGGCCATCACCGTTGGTGTTGCTGCTTCAGGTCTAACTGCTTCATATTTATTATACCAAGATTCCGTCTTCGCTGATGCCATGACCGCTGCTGAACACGGTTTACACCCTCCAGCCTACGGTTGGTCTCACAACGGTATGTTCGATACCTTTGACCATGCTTCCATCAGAAGAGGTTACCAAGTCTACCGTGAAGTCTGTGCTGCTTGTCACTCTCTAGACAGAGTCGCTTGGAGAACTCTAGTCGGTGTCTCCCACACTAACTCCGAAGTCAGAGAAATGGCTGAACAATTCGAATATGACGATGAACCAGATGACCAAGGTAACCCAAGAAAGAGAGCCGGTAAATTGGCTGATTACATCCCAGGCCCATACGCCAACGAACAAGCCGCTAGAGCTGCTAACCAAGGTGCTCTTCCACCAGATTTATCCCTAATTGTCAAAGCTAGACACGGTGCTTGTGACTACATCTTTGCATTATTAACTGGTTACCCAGATGAACCACCAGCCGGTGTTGTTCTTCCACCAGGTTCCAACTACAACCCATATTTTCCAGGTGGTTCAATTGCTATGGGTAGAGTCTTGTTCGACGATCTAGTCGAATACGAAGATGGTACCCCAGCCACCACATCACAGATGGCTAAAGATGTCTCTGTGTTCCTAAACTGGGCATCTGAACCAGATCATGATGAAAGAAAGAAACTAGGTATCAAAGCCATCGTTGTCCTATCTGTTCTATATTTGACCTCCATTTACGTTAAGAAATTCAAATGGGCTGGTATCAAAACCAGAAAGATCAGATTCACCCCACCAAAAAATTAAAGAAAAAAGTCCCATCAGAGAACTGAATGAATCATGAAGTTTACTATATTCCTATTTGGCGTCTCCTTATCCATTTTACATCATATATATCAACAACCAAGTCCAAATTTATTGTCATTTTTTTTTATTTTTCAGAGAGGTTATTTTCTTTTATTGTGTGAGGTTTTTCTATTTGGAGAGAAGAGAAGAGGGAGATATTAGAAGATGTGTTATGTACTAGATAGATCAGGGGGATGTTATGAAAGGTGCATTTGGTGCCTTTTACATATTTATATCGAAAAGCTTGAAGTTATTTTCAAAAAGAGGATGGTGAAGGTTCTGTACCAAGTTTTCATCATTTATTATCACGATTTTAAGAGAAAGTTTGGCTTTGCTCTACTGTGCTGCGTGATCTTGAATTACAAACTTTGCATTGTCCTGTCCAGTTTTCAGCAAGTTTTTTAATTTTTGTATAAAGTTAGATATTTCAAAATAATTCTATAACATAATTAGCTATGGAGATGTACACCACCAAGAGATCTAAGAGGTATTATATACCTCTTCCGGTTAGCTTCAGTATTAGTAATATAATAATATTGTGTCAATGTCATTAATTGAGAGTGCTACCATTAACCCAGTGAACTAGGAAGCTATTGCGAGTGCCTGACGATCGATTTTGTTGAATTTAAATCTACTGGTTGGTCTCAATCGATATACTTGCAATTCTCTGTCTATTCGCATGTTACTCTCACATCCTCTCTTTTAGCGGCACATTGAAGAGAAATATATCAAAAAAAAGGCAAGACTTGTTCACAATCTCTTGAAAGAGACTACACGGATCTGGATGGTAGCTATAGATATATTACTTGATGACTCACTAAAACAAGCAGTATAATTCTGGATTAAAAGATCATAATTCAGACTATCACCTCTGCATTCTCATGGTCAAACAGAACAGTATCAGCTATCCAAATCGAAGTCATTAGGCTTTATGTACCACTCATCTCCTTTCAAAGCCATAATTCAAGGTACACAAAATACAATTGATACGATCGAACACCCTTGATAGAGACACTTCTCAAAGAGCTTGAAATGGCTTCGAAAACCCTGTCTCTGATACATGGAGTAATGAGGTAAGCAACGAAGTGAATCAAGTAGAGGAAGATATCGGCAGAATCGTTACACAGAAAAAACTGGATTGATGAAAAATGCTATGAAAAACGTATGACCATCCATACTCGTGTGACAGCGTTACAGCCGAATCTTTCACAGCTTCGAAGTAAGAAACTGAAGAGACAATGACCAGCAATTTCAGATAATTGGGGTATGAATCACCAAAACCGATGGTGCCCGAGTGACCGTTCATAACACCGGAGGACATCATGAATTCACACTGTACGGAAAACAGATCGGATCTCATCTATTCGGAGCCCAGTACCATGCCTTATCATCTGGAATACACCATTTCTGACTATAATCAGGTAAAAGATAACACACAGTCGCAGTACTAGTCTCCATCATTTGTCTTCTGATGAAAGTCTTCAGCAATGGGAAGTTACGTTATAAGCAACCGCTTTAGTCTAAATTACTGAAAGCCAATATTTGTCTATTGTTGTCGCCACTTTTGTACTGAGACACATCAGAAGTACTCTCCTTCTTATAGTAGGACAACTATCATTGATGTTTTCAACATCTTCTGGATTAAACAGTGATGGTAAGATCAAACTGATGAAGCCCTAGGGAGAAATCTCGCAATCTTACCAGATATATAGATTGTGACTGGCTCGTTGTAGAACGAACAAAGAAGCCTCAGATACTAACGAGCAGCTGGTAGCTTTGTACCCAAGAAAATGGAAGAATCGTCATAATGATGACGTTGTTGCAGTTGCTGATGATGATCTATTTTTGAATTCGACGTTCTAAACCGTCGCAATTAGCTGTATAGCGTCCAATTATATTCGTGATTGAGATAAGCGGAAATAATGCAGTCCAGAAGATGTCCTTCAGTTTATATCGAGTCGTGATTCTTACATCAATATTCGCATTGTGAGCATTATTTTATGGAAAGGGGCGTGGTGCCGTTTATGACCCAAAACTTGACACATAGAGGAGCGGGTAACCACGAAATTGAAGTCATGATAGAGAAAGATTTTCTGCAATCTCAAGGTACAAGTAACATCTAAGCACTTCAAGATCACAGCAATGAAAAGTGACAGGAAAGCTCTCAGACAGCTATAAACACAGTTCACTGAAACGACAGCTACAAAGCAGTACTGATTACGCAGTCCATCAATATGGCGAGTCGAATTATACCGCGAGTCAATATTCAGATCGGCCCGCAACAAACAAGTAGCGCATTATATACAGCTCTAGTAGCATCATGGTGGTAGCTGATCAGACTTTTTCTCCTTCATTAATATAATTTGAGCTGGCGGTAGTCTCAGTGGGCGTGTACACCATGGCACGATATCGTTACTAGACCAAGTACTATCTTGAGGCGTTTCATGGCTATGCTCGGCTACTCGGCTTGTGTCGTAATCAAAGCTGATCAAGTCAGGATTAGTTAACAAAAGACTGAGCAGGATTCCAGCAATTATGCAGATGTAGATCTAGTTGTTGTATATGGTGTTGAGTGTACTTAGATTCAACCCATGTAAGTCCGTAATTTCATCGGCATACTGAGAATATATTGCATTTGCAGGAAGAAACAAGGCACTTTAACTTCAGTTGAAATCACTTGGTGTCCTGAAGGGGTTGACTTCGTGGAGCCACTGTCTATCGAATGAGATCCAGTCACTCTTACATGTGTGGGCCCAGCTTGAGAGTACAATGGCCTCTTGTTGATATGTTTTCACAAAATAGCAGTAATTGGTTTCGGCATGTCCTAATTGATCAAATACACGGTCAAGTAGAAGCTTGATCAACTGTGAAATAGCCGAGACGCATACATTCCTATATCAACCTCTAGGAATGAAGTCTGTTAGCTAGCTTTTTGGGCGACTTACAGTTTTTAATCTCTTTCAATCAAGGTAGTTAGTTCACTAAGCCAAGCGGATTGCACAATATGATTTACCTAAAATTTGTATCAAGAGGTAGAACAATCAATTTCAAGGGTGCTTATATGGATAAAGCAATGGCTGGTTCCCCTAAGGCGTTACTCTTATACTTTCAACCCTCGAACTAGTTCCCAAAGAGTCGAGATAAGGAATTTACTGTCGCATTTTTATTTAGCTCAAAACCCGCTTTCCTGCAAAACCTTCAAAAACATCCGTGATAGTTTAGTGGCTAGAATTACCGTTTGTCGTTAACTTAACAACAATACATGGTAGACCGGGGTTCAATTCCCCGTCGCGGAGCCTTCTTTTTTAATTTTTTTTTGCTATGATGAAAGAAGCTTTTTAGAGGCAACCTGACAGTTGGCACCGGTCCAGTGCAAGTAGCAACTGCAAGCTCCAGATAGTAGCTCAAATGAAAGAAATCGAGCCCAAATTGGCCCAATTGATGAATCATATGGTAAAACAGTGCTTCATTAATATATCCTACTCTGATCTCTTGAATTATCTTGTCGATGATGTATATGTGCTTGTGCATACTTCTGCATCTCATCTGTTCTATGTCAATAGCGAAAGCGCATTTCTCAGCAAAACGCTAACAGAATTCTGAGCCGAGTGAAAGACACATCCTTGACTTCAGGTAACTGTTTTCTGGCCCAAATATCACTACTTTTGGGCAAAATACCAAACTTTAACTTATGCACCTCTCCGCAGATCTTTACCTACGTTTTGTTTGTTTCAAAAATTGACAAATAAAATTTCGAGTTTTGGGGCCGTGTATGACAGTTCCAAAGAAATCACCAGTTCACTCAAGCCATATACAAGCTGCAAGAGAACACTATCCTAGCTCGCTTAGAAGGAATATTATGGAAAGCCTCCCTCGCAATGTCCACTCGATGATTGTGGATTTTCTGATCGCTGGACCAAAGTTTGATTACTATGACTTGAGGAATATGTGTATTGTTTTCCCTCAATTGACAGAGATCATCAACCCAAAAATACACCACTTTGTGTTCCATGGTACAAAGAAGTTTATTAATCCTAACGGAAAGTACTCTACTAGAGCAAAACGGGCAGAAACCTTTCAACAATGGTTCGAGAAGTCAGTCTCGTTAGGTGCTTCTGATAATGTGACGCGATACTGCTTGGATGAATCTATTATCAAGAACACTAGCGATCAGGGAGATCAAATTACTAATACTTTAATGATCAAGAATTGGTTTGACGAGATCTTAACACTTTCCAACGACAAGTCGTTCGTCAACTTCGTGTTCGACTGTTCCGAACAGTCATATGTGATTGATGTGGTCATGGTGCTGAAGCATCTGGTTCAGTTCAGCTTCACTACTCAATTCTCAATCATTAGCTTAAAGTCAGAATGGACTCAGCGAACCTTGTTTCTGGAGTCGTACCAGCAGTCTTCCATTCACTATAAGAACTTTCATGTTTCTTTGATTGACTACCTTGTTGAATTCAGCTGGCATTTCAACGAAGACATCAACGAAGCTGTCTATGATCTATTTTACGAAAGCGCAGATACGTTGTACATCAAGAATTGCATTCGATCTTCATATAGGTCAGAAACCACTTTAGATGACAGTCTTGCAGATACAAGCCTCGATTACTGGATGCTTCATTTGGGTGACCCTCTGTCTGACGAGAAAAGAATCCTAATGGAAGTTCTGAAACGTGACAATTTGTGCTCTATAGATGTGATACTTCTCAGAGACCCGCTAGAAGTCATGAATGCTACAGAGGGTACACCATTGAAGCACATGGTTGAGCAGGTAGCACAGACTCAGAATGACAGTCTCAGATATCATAAGCTTCATATCGACTACCTTGCAAGTTTCCAGTCTTCTCAGCGTTGTGAATCTGGCCATTATGATCTCCAACCCTTACATGATGAGTTTATAGGCTCATTGGTATGGAGCCCTGAGCTACAGTATCGATTAAGACTCTATAAGCGCAAGGCCAATAGAGTATTTGATCGGGTTGAAGCTGAACTATACAAAGTGAAGGTTCGTGAGATACTAAGAGAAATGAAAGAAGCCATAGGAGATAATGGCGATGTCCACGACCATTCTCGCGATCTATGCTGTATATCCTAGAAGATCAAACCCACGCTCTGGAAATTGAATTTAAGTCCGTATCGTAGTTTTGATTTCCCTGTATACGTGATTCACGGAGACATATGAAATAACACTGGAGAGTAACACCGACGCCCCTTTTGTCGCATTATCAGCACCTTTTCTGTGTAAAGCGCGGGCTTTTAACAATCTGTCAAAACTTCTAGCTCACTGTATTTCCTAAGAACGCCAGTGGACAGTGTGAGTTACCTACTTCAGCTCGTGGATAATCACACTTACTAATTAGACGGGTGGGCACTGTTTCAGCCAAAAATTGATATTTCACCAGTCTTTCGAAGCTCCTGACTATGGCACATCTTGGCACTATTTAAGACTAGTTCTTCAGTGTGACGGAGTTTTGTTAGTTTTACTCGTTGACTCCATTGGTTGCAATTGAATATCACTTCCTAGAAACTATGCATATCAATACGCACACTTGGATGCATATGGGCGTTGAAATATGCAGTCATGGATCCGAGTGCACAGGGTGAACAGCCCGCTGGTTTTTGCAGCTTCAATAACTAGTTTATCAGTCACTGTATTGTGGATTTTCATGATGCTGTCGGTAGAGTATCAAAGGATTCTCTCAATCCGATACTACGCTCAGCTTTAGCAGCGGCAATACCTATTAAAACCCCCTTTGACGGCTCGGGTCTGCCGCTTTTTCTTTTTTCATAATATAATCGTTTTTTTCGATATTTCTACTTCTTACTAACAAAACTTCAAGAAAGATCCCTTGGCCCAGTTGGTTAAGGCGTGGTGCTAATAACGCCAAGATCAGCAGTTCGATCCTGCTAGGGATCATTTTCCGCCATAATTTTTTTTGCAAACTTTTATCTTAGAAGTACAACTACCTCGCGGTACCATTGGAGTCACCTGGCAGACAGAAGGATTACGGCTAGGTCACGCATTTTCCAGCGGTTTCTTGTTCACTTCGATTATCGGTAAATAAACCAAAATTGAGGCTTTTTTGTATGTGGACATCAAACGTACATCTTAAATCGTTGGGCAGCTATTGATCGCACCGATACTAGTAGTACGGAAAATACGCTTCAGCTTCTCGAGTAGTGCTACTACTAGTACTTCTACTAAGATGATCAAAAAAAACCTGTATATGTATTATGAGTGACCAAAAAAAAAGCACCAACATCTTTACCGATACGGTGAAATTGTACTGCGAAGAGACACAAAGTTCTCTTCACCAATCCAATAAGAAGAGAAACTGGAGAGCACCTACCAGGTGCACAACAGGGTGAGAGTGTATGTTATGAAGAATAATATTGCATCATTCTTGACCAAAACCGACGGTTTCTTCAACGGCCAAACTCATCTTCTGCTTCATGCTATCGTAATCGATGTATGGTGGTAAATCAACTCTATTGAAACATGTATGGGATTTTGGTAATTGGTTTGGTTCACCAGCCTTTTCGATGGTGAATCTTCTAGGACCATCGGAACCTTGTAAATCTTTGAAACCATTGACCGGTATTCTCGAGGTACCTGTGGTGAATTGTAATAGTCTTGCCTTCTGTTCGTTATCCCATTCTCCAACACATTTCCAGAACCATTGAATGACTTCATCATTCTCTTGATATCCTCTGTAATCGGTGTGTTTCTTCCAATCTTCAACGTCGATTTCAGCAATACCACCGATCAAAAGTTCAAGTTCTCTCTCATCGAATACATTAACTAGATCTTCTGGTATCAACTCGTTGAATCCACTCATGAAAGCCTTGAATTGCTCTTCAACACATTTGGCAATCTTCCACTCTGTGATGTATTCAACATATTCTTTCTTGTTTTCGTTTGTGACTTCGATATTTCTTCCATCTGGTTTTAGGTCAACAGTGACAAGTTCACCAAATCTTTCTTCTTCAGCACTGAACGTTAGATCTAGGATTCCTTCGATATCGTTGTCCAAAGTCCATTTCAATGATCTATAGAATTCAGCATCCACACCTTCCATATCCTGAAGTATAACTTTTTTATGTAACATCATTTTGTATAAAGCAGCAACAAAGAATGCATCTAAGAATCTTCTATGGAACACACCCAAACCAACAACTCTTCCAATGAACTTGAAGTAGTTCAAATGTTCTGGGTTGATTCCTGAGTTTGGATTGATTTGTAGTGTGTAGTTATCGTGGGCAGAGTATTCGAATAAACAATAGAAAGGGTTGAACATCTCGTGCGATAACAAGAAGAAGAATTCTCTGGAAACCCCACCATAATCTAAACCTTCTTCACCATCGAACTTGATCATTAGTCTCTTTTTCAAATCTTCTGGGGTTTGTCTCATGATCTCCTGATAGGAATCTTCGAATATATGATCTCTTCTAACTTTGATATGGCATTGACCTGGTAGAATTCTCAAAGCTGGTTGAGATCTGAAGTAAATAACTTTTCTTCTGAAATCACGCTTATATTGAGGAACATTTTGATCCAAGGAGGATGGCAATCTAGGATCATCCCAGGTAGTGGTCTTAGTATTATGATCAACAAAGTAAACTCTAGCCGTGTTGGTCAATCTCATTTCCCAGCCACTTGGTAATGGGCCCAATTGAGAAACAGGTTGCTGTTGAACAGTTGTGTTTGCACCATAGGTTCTGATATATTGTTGTCTTCTTGGATCAACCCAAGTAGTCGTTCTTGTGTTATGATCCACAAAATACGGACGACCTTCTGGTGTGAGTCTTTGTTCCCAACCTGGTGGTAATTCTCCAAGACCGGCAGTTGTGGCACCAGTTGCAGCCATTGAAACAGCAGAAGTACCACTGGTAGCAGGAGTACCACCAACAGAGTTAACAGTGATAGCTTGAGGGTTTGGAGATAGTGGTCTGTCATCTGGTAGTGTTCTACCACTATGTAACCTTCTTTCGGCATCCGTCACGTTCTGTCTTTGTTGACCACGCTCTACTTCAGACTGTTCCATTGTTGGTCTTTTCCAAGTTGTTGTTCTTGAGTTATGATCCACATAATAAGTACGACCAAAGTTATCAGTTCTTCTTTCCCACCCCGGTGGTAATCTTCCATATTGATCCTCAAACGAAGAGTATTGTCTATTGGAAGTGCTGGTTGGTGCTGTCACGCTGCCTGTAGGAGCAGAACCACTTATTCTGGTATCAGAGGTTGAGGCAGAGACACTCAACGGTATATTTGAGTTTGTAGAGTTTGGAGTATCGATAGATGTATTTAAAGGATTGGCCGAAGGTCTGCTGGAAGAAGAAGCGCTGTTGACCGAGTTAGAGTTATGTGAGATAACAATGATCAGTCTCCCACTAACAACAACGTTGTCGTTGGATTTCTTCAGCTCTCTGGTGATGGTTTCTTCAAAGTTGTTCAAGCTCAGGTCAATGACATCGCCAATTCTGATATTAACAACACCTAGGAAGCCTTGGTCTTTCTTCTTGAATTTCTTTTGATCAAACACCTGGATGACTAGGATGGAATTTTCATTCGCTTGAAAGCTGAAGGTTTCGTTCCAGTATGGATTCAGCGTCTTCTTAGCAGCAGATGTTGATTTGGTCTGAGAACCATCGACGGTTAGCACTGCGAAAGGATCAGGGCTGCGAAACACATCTCTTTTGTATAGTGACTCAGCAGCAACTACCTTAATAGTAATTTGAGAATTGCTGTGAACTCATTGTTAGTAGAAGTTGGCCAGATGTGAGATTATTGAGAGGTACATACCCAGACATTGTGAGATTTCACTCTAGACTCTTAAGTTACGGTGTTTCCAGTTGCTGTGTATATGATTCAACAAAAGGAGGCTAAAAACAAACGATCTGTGTTCCTTGGTGAGGCAATATTCGGAACAGAAAACGCCGGCAGACAAAGACAGGTTGAAGATCGGGCACTGTGTTCGAGTGTATTGTTCGCCGTGGATCAGTAGCGAGTCCAATTAGCAGCAAGGCGAGTTCGTGTTTTCGTGGCTGATGCCTTGTTGTCCGTTGCGGTGACCTTTATTATGTTTTTTCAAAAGGAGAATTCTTCGGAAATCGCGAAAATGTTATGTCAGCATTTGGGTGATGGTACATTATCTACGCACTTTTAACAAGTTGTGCAACAAAATGGGGCTATCATTCATTCTCTACCATGTCCAAGTGGTCTGTGTCTCTCAGATAACTAGTGTTCCACGGAGTCGCTGTTCTGCTTCAATCGTTTCAAAGAGGGACTTGAAGTTGCCTTTCCCGAATCCATTATGATTGTGTCTTTGAATGATTTCTAAGAAGAAAGTTGGTCTATCTGATAACGGTTTGGTAAAGATTTGCAACAGATATCCCTTGTCGTCGAAATCAATTAATATACCAAGTCGTTTCAGCTCCTCCAGATCTTCATGTATGGTGATGCCAGTAGCTAACAACTTTGGTAACAGATGCTCATGATACAACTTTGGAACGCTGATGAACTCTGTCCCTCTAGAACGCATGTTCCCAACAGCCTCAATGATGTTATCCGTAAGAAGTGCTATGTGTTGCACACCGGGACCTCCATAGAACTCCAGAAACTCTTCAATCTGAGATTTGCATACTCCTTCAGCTGGCTCGTTCATCGGCATCTTGATCTCTTCATTCGCAGAAGCCATAACGATTGATCTTAATGCTGTGTACTCGGTTGACACGTCTCGTTCATCAACAGACCAAAACTTATGAAAACCAAATATCCTCGAATACACATCACAAGCTGTTTCCAAGGAATTCCAGTCTTCATTCTGAACGCAGTGATCAATCTTATCCAGGTTCACTGGTGGGAGCCTCTTGATAGCAACAGCATCAACTAAATCATATTGAGCGTTTCCTTCAACAGCTTGATATCCAGGCAAAAAAACACCACTATAATCACTGTCTTCAATCAGAGTATGATAGACATCATCAAACACTTCAATCGTAGCTGTTTTGACAACGCCGTAAGTATCTTTAAAGGTTCTTGGCTTGAATACTGCCTTGGCACCTGCTCTAATGGCGTGTCTATAGACAGAATCAACATCATCAACAGTGAACGCTATATCTTTGACACCATCACCATGCTTCTTGACAAACTCAAATACACCGTTCAGGTATTGCATCTCATCGCTGTCATTGCTCTTGCTCACAATTGGGGAAATGAACTCAAACAATATGTTACCATTCCGAACAACATGAGAAGCAATTAGTTTTGAGCCTGTTTCAAGTCCTCTATAAGCAACTCTTTTGAAACCATAGCACGTGATGAAATAAGCAGCACTTTGTTTAGCATTTAAGACATACCATGTTGCATGGTGATACCCTTTAAAACTTTCCTGTGGCAACACTTCAGTCAAGGTAGCCAGATCTGAACCAGCAATCACCGAAGGCTTTCTCTTGATTGTACTATCACTTGAGACAGATGAAACCGAACTAACCCTTGATAGACCAACAGGAGCCGCCAATTGTGAGGCTTTAAAAGTACCAGAGTTGCAACTTGACTTCTTTTGAAGTGACGGATGTAGGGAATCCTTGTCATAGAGAGATCCAATGATCTGATTCATCTGTTTCTTGTCCTGCTTCATCATGTTCAGATGGTGCAGGTACTGATCACTGGAGTCCAGACCGAACCTTGGGGTGGTGAAGATAGATGGACTTGGTGGCACGTAGTTAGGCATCTTTTACTCGAATGTAGCTTCAGTTTGTTGTCTTTGTGAGGTTTAGCAAATGATAAGTATAGCAGTAAACTACCGGTTGTCAAATGAACAACTAATAACTTCGAAAGGTCTTTGGTTTCCTTTTCATTGTGACTGAGTCTGACTGGTCCGAACAGCGTAGTTATATATCCAGATTCTTTTTGTGTAAATTAGTTGTGCATCACTTGGCTTTCGCCGATATTTGACACAAAAAGGTGACTGAACCATAGTTGTCTCAATTATTAGTTATTGTGGTGATTTTTGGCTTGTTGTCTCCAGTTAATGCAGTAAAGCAATCTACAATCGCGTGATATCAAGGACTCGAAATCATGTATACTTCAGGCGAACTAGAATTGAATAGAGATCAGTTTTTACACCAAGGCGTCTTTGATAAGCTCCATTGATCTCGGAGACTGGTGTCAATATTTTGTAGATATAGTTCAGTAGGCAGGCTTATAAATGTACATCAGAAAACTACATACAAGCGAAGACGTTAGTAGCTCAATCAGAAATCGTGAACGATGTTGATCTGCATAGTGCATGATTGCAATAATCCAATCAATATTAATAGTAATTATCAAGTTTGCGCCTGCGCAAAAAAAGCATCTTCTGATCTATAGAATGTACCCGATTAGAATATACCGTTATTAGGTTTGGTAACAAGCACCAAGAAGTGCTTTCTACTCTCTAGTTATAGGAGGTGTCCAAAAAAAATTGATTTCGAAAAAATGCGATAGCCCGGAGTCGAACCGGGGGCTCAAAGATGGCAACTTTGAATTTTACCGCTAAACCACTATCGCATATTATGAAGTAGGCTTATTAACAGCATAGCCATATTAGATTAAATTTGAGGAAATTGTGCATAACTTGCGCGCAAATATGCGTATAGGTACAGTGATTAATCGTGTTTTTCATATGCATATGTCGATTGTTCCACATATTTCAGCGCCTACTTACATGCTCTTGTGTATATATATGCAGGCTTCTTCTGAGAAGTCAGAAAGATTGAAGTTAGATCTCTTATACTGAGCAGCTTGAAGATATCTCAATCAGGTTTGAGGTGGTAAGAGTCACTAGGTAGTACCACTATCTCACTATTTGTGATTGAGAGTGGGTCAAAGTGGTTTCTGTAGCACACTTGTTCTACGTCAAGATAGAATCGCCCGTAAGTCGCGACCCTGAGGTGCATATGAGTTTGCTCAATTCTCCTTATTTCAAACAATTCTGATTGAACCATATTAGAATTCATTAGTACAAGCTCCAGTGAAGCAGGGCTTTCAGCTGATATATAAATCTAAGCGATTGAAGCACAAAAAAAAATCAACACAAAATAGACTACTGTTGATATTAATAATTATTTACTTCAAGATTGTTAAGTTTTCTAGTTTGAGTGTTTTTTTTATTTGAATTCTTCCCCAAAAGAGTGAATAGCGAGATCCAGATGTCACTTATAATAAGAATAGACAACTGAAGCGATTATGCGGCTTTAAGATATATACTCGTTGATATTCAATGATGTTTGTCCATGATTGATTATTTCCGGCTGGGATTATTCTCTGAAAATTGGTAAATCGGAGCAAGAAAGAAATGTAAAAGACATGATATATATATACTAGACAGTGTAATTGAGATATTGGGCCAAGCTTTTGAAGTGGAAAGTGCTCTTTTTTAGAAACCGCGGTACTGCCACTCTGAGCATGCAGCTGACTCAAACGTTGAACTGAACTACAAGCAGTAGTGCTAAAGATATTGATATGTGTTATCCAAAGAATCTCAACAAAGAGCGGTTCATGAATGTAGAATTGTTGTCATGACATCAACGATTGAATGAATGAGGTGTTACTAAGGAGCGAGTTGAAGAGTAAATGAACGGCAAGTAAGTGAATGACTTATGAAATGAACAACTGCATAGTGTGATGCTCTGATTGACTTGACCTACTGTTTGTGACATATAGTGACTAATCACTGCCACTTTCACTGCTTGCGTCTTTTCCACTATCAACTTCAGGCTCAGCTTCTTTCACTGGTTCGGGTGTAGTCTCCCTGCCTTTTGCCTCACCACCTTTTCTCTTGTTAGCATTGAACGTATCCCACCAGGCGATAATGAGCGCTAGCAACAACAAGACTGCTGAAGTCCATGATATACCTATCAATGTAGCACCAACGTTGGAGCCAACGTTGGCAGACTGGAATGCACTATTACCGATTCCAACAATAGCAGTTTGGAATGCAACTGCAATGGTATCGAACATCATGGCTATGGTTATCAGCACACTTGTTAGTTTCATGAAACCTGTCGGTAAATGTCTCACAAAGACGCTGAACAACAGTGCAAACCCGCAAAATATGAGAGATAGGACAATCAAAGGGAACACAAATCTTCCTAGATAGAAATAGAGATTTCGTCTTTCAACAAAATCTGTAGGCATAGAAACGTATCTGGTCCAGCCAATTGCCTTCTTGCTATAATTGTCATAAGGCGAGAATGGAAAGCCGGCGTACTGATCCAGGATGTTGTAGTCTCCTCCTTCATAAGTGGTGTATAACGTACCCCAAAACGTCCAATAAACCTTATAGCCTGTTCCACCTAAATCATCAGCTCTGATCCAGTATAGGTCAGCTAATGGTGAGTTAGCTGTGTATTTGCCAGTCATTGCTATCAGAACCATGGTAGCAAAGGAACCACCGAGGAATATGACCTGGAAAAGATTTCTCCATACCGCATCTTTTTGTAAATTGACGGACTTCTTAAGCTTGATACCACTGAATTTTATTGGTTTTATCTTCATGATTTTGTGTTCCTTCTTGCTCTCTATGTGATGCCTTGAGCTGGGTCAAGCTGAGTGTAACAAGTGTGCACTTTATGAGTGTTTAAATACTTCTGGAACTAAAAGTGATCAACATTTAGGATATTTTGTTGGTCTTCGGTATGTCGCCTCTTGCATCAATATATGACGACCGTGTCATGGGTGAACTGCATCTTGAATTAGCTCTGATTGGTCAGATATGAACAAGAGCCATACAAATAGTAGTAAAAGAAAGAGAAAGAGCGGAAGGCTGGCCATTTATTTGAATAATTTATATGGAGTGTCAACGATTAGCAGCAGGGATATGCTCTCCTTGCAGAAACTCGTAGATCTGAGCGATTACCGAGCACACTAAAAAAGATGTAAATTCCTGACAACTGACATTCCAATCAAAGAGAACACCTCAAAAGGTCAACTCAACACCCCTTCGTGAGCACTTTGCTCTTGTTGCGAGCCAATCGTAGGACTGACAGAGGTTAAAGTGAAATCAGGTGTGTACAAACAAAATGTGCATATTATTCTCGTGACATTTGTACCACATACTCCCATATATATACGTCCATTCTACATTCCCCAGAGAGCGATCGTCTATACTTCTTGATTGACACCTAGCCGAGTCACTGTGTATGTGCCAGCCATCTTGCTGATTACCCCAGAGGGTATCACACCTGATCCACACATCACCCTCAAATGTGATTGGATACGATGGTGTTGGTTCTCTACAGGAGTCACGTCCAGCAACACCTTTCCTGAATCTACATTGGATGAATAAACAATAAATATCATTTTCCACTTCTTCATCAGCACTAGGCCCATGGAGATTGGTTAAAATATACAAATCAAAGCCACCCTTTTGAGAACCCTCGATCACAGATCAAGGCAGATCACAGATCAAGGCAGATCACAGATCAAGGCAAAGGGTAATTGAACATGAATGCAGCAAACCGAATATATAGACGTCAAACACGACGAGTCAAACTATAACTTACCAGAGTCTTTGAATTGATCTTCAGTAACACCAGCACCCATAGCAGCAGTTGAAGAAACACCACCAGAGGTCAATTTCAACAGGTTGTCAATGTATTCAGCACCAGACCATTTTTGATGCTTCACGACTTCAACACCATCTCTGATTTCTGGTGCTTGTACGTTTTGACCGTAGGCTCTCATACCAATCTTAGCATAATCTCTAGAGAAGTTATCAACAGCCAATGCAGTGGTATGTAGACCAGCCAAGGTGATGAATTGCCAGACGTATCCTAATTTAGCCAATTTCTGGATATAAGTTTCTTGATCTTGAGCATTCAAAGCCTTATTCCAGTTGAAAGATGGAGACAAGTTGTAAGCTAACCATTGATTTGGGTATTTGGCTTTGACACCATCAGCAAATTCTTTAGCTTGAGCATAATCTGGTAATTTAGATTCCATCCAGATGATATCAGCATAGTCAGAGAATGATCTAGCACGGTTAACAGCACATTGAGTACCACCTTGGTATCTGTAGTAACCTTCACGAACTCTTGGAGCTTCCCAGTTGAAGTAAATGTCTTTACCCAATAGTTTTTTGGCCAGCACTCTAGCTTCTTTGTTTGAAGTTTGAGACAATGGGTTGACTTTGTCAGTGAATTGTTTGATAAGAGATTCCTTGTTTGAGTAAGAACCGGCTTTGATTTCATCAATGACGGCTTCATGGAACAATTTCAAACCAGCTTTCTTGGTCCATTCATCTTCAATTTTTTGCAATTCAGCACCGTAGATACCTTTGGCTTCAGCTTCGTATTGCAATTGTTGTAAATCACCAGCTTCTGGATTTGTAGTACCAACAATGAAGTAGTGATCTCTGTGATCAATGGTAGAAGTGATTAAAGTGGCAGCTTCAGAATCAGTTCTAGCAACAACAATCAAGTCGGAACCAGAAATATCAGCAGAGGCTCTAATAGCAACCAATCTGTTGATGTGTTCTTGAATTGGAACCAACACTTTACCAGCCATGTGTCCACATTTCTTTGTACCTGGAGCTTGATCTTCAATGTGAATACCAGCAGCACCTCTTTCAATGAATAATTTTGTCAGTTTGATGATAGCAGTGATACCACCATGACCGGTATCAGCATCAGCGATGATTGGTCTCAAGAAGTCAGTATATGGGACTTCGGCACGTTCTTTAGGAGTCAAAGAAGTTCTTTCAGCACGTTGTTTTCTGTCATGGAATAATTGAGCAAACCATAATTGTTCCACTTTGTTTGGAACGGTGTCGTATGGGTAATCAGCTAAATCTGGAGATGGCTCATTGGAAGTAGAGGCAGTTGAAGATGATTGCCATCCAGAAACGTAAATGGTGTCCAAGTATTTGGCCATTTGAGTGACGTGGATTGGATCCAAAGCACCAAAAGTGAAAGAAGTTGTCTTTTCAGCAGCATGATTCTCTAGCAATTTGTATAGTTTTTTGGCTTGAGTTGAGGATGGGTACTCAATTTTCAAAGAACCTCTCTTAGAAGCAATATCCTGAGCAGTGTAGATTCTTTTAGTTTTGTGCCATCTTGGTTCCGCCCACCATTTTTCAATGGCTTTGATTTCTGCTTGGAAGTCTTGTTCCTCTTGTGATAAGTTGATCTTAGTGTAAACCATGACGAGTGATGATTATAATCCGGGGTAATAGTTGCCAATGACTAACATGACTGAAAGAAGGGAAACCTTCTTCTTTTTATAATGTGCAAAGCCAGAAGTAATTCTCATAGGATCATCCTTTCCAACACTTTCATCGCCCAACTTTCAGATCGGATTGCCGGTTGTTTCAACACTTGTGAGAAGCACTCTGACATATTTCCAACCTTTGCGCCTGAGAAGAATTCTTTTGCCCGAGGTGTGCGCGTACCATACACGCTATGCTGTTCGGGCAATGGGATATAAACCATAATCATCTAATGAAGTGTGTGCAGCTCTTCAGTCTTACCCCAGATTTCAGTGTAATATGGGACTTCTCCGTCATCGGCATTCAGCATCATCGTTTAAGATTAAAAACTATGAGCTTTTGAGGTCGGGAGCATAGGACCGCGTTACAAGTCGTGATGTTCTGGACAACAGGATCACACTTTAATAGCTATATAATGTATGATCGCTGCCGTGTACTTTGATCATCACAGAGCGTAGAGGACAGTGATGACTCACAATGTTACTGTACATGATTGACTTCAACTGCCAACAATATCGCTTTAGCTACAATTGGTAACATTGATCATGACATCGTATGCCTGAAGTTTATGAGCAGCCTCTTTCAAGGATTTAAGCACAAACCCCAGACTTGTTGCCTTAAACTCTGTTGAATCCAACCAAAGTCACATGATTCTAGTCTTAAAGGTCACAGTTACGAAGAGAAATATCCTCGGCACAAATATGGGCTAATATCAACTACCAGGACAGATGTTATTCTGCAAAACATGCTACTTTTTGCATTTTGCGATTTGGTGTCACTTCTTTAGTCTTCAAGAAATAGTCCGTGGTCCACAAACTGGTTTTTCCGGGAGGTGTCCCCACGCTTTACCACGCCAATTTTGGCTCCAATTTGTTAACAGATAGTCCTCGGCCCACCCACTTTCTTCGACCGAGTCCCTTAAAACCAGACCATAGTCTCTCTGGGTCTTGCTTTCCTCCCGGTGAATCATGCAAATTAAACACAGTCAATCAGATGTAAACAACTCTGGAAAATATCTGGAAACCTTTGATTCACGAAATTACGCCTTCTGTTGTCTTCGTCGTCCCAACTTTTCTTTTGCTTTCTATCGCAGGGCTCGAGAATGTCACCCAACAGTGGTGGTTATGGTGGTGGATATAATGGCTCGGGCATAACTCGCTCTATCAGAGAACATCTAAACTTCACAGACGATAAAAAGTGGAAAGAGTTTAGTAATCGGAGACTCGAGCTGATCGACAAGTTCAATCTAAGTTCCAAGAAAGCCAGTGATCAGGACGACGATATCAAACAGATCGCTGACTTATTACGCACAGAGTTCGGATTCCCATCAGATACGCTACACGATTTTGATAAGCTTGTCAGAGCAGCTGTTCAAAGTGTCAGAAGAAACAGAAAGAGAAGTTCGAGAGCAAGAATAAACAACGACAGGTTTATCAAGGTCGATGACAATGCCAAATCTAACAGCTCAAGTCTCGCGACGAGTGTCATCAACAGTCCGTTATCAAATCCACTAGTTCCGCAAGTTATTCCGAATAACACCTTACAAAGGACAAATAGCAATTCCAACAATTCCAACAATTCAACTTCTTCCAACTCGCTGGCAACTTCCCCTCCAAATATCAGACCATCGATCAAGCCGATCCCTATTGCGATACATCCATCTTCTACCGGTTCAATAACCGATTCTTCCGTATCTTCGTCATTCGGACTAAGCTCGTCATCCAAACAGAAGCTGCTTAATCACATTCAAAAGTCCAAAACGTGTTTGATGTTGAGTAACAATGACCATTCGATCCATGGTGACAATTTGATGAACTTGGGTAAATCAATCATCAGTTCATCGATCTCATTTGTTCTTGAGCGATTCTTCAGTGATATCTCAACAGATTCAATTGATTACATATATGAGAAATTGAACACAAACTTAAAAAATTCACAGATCCTGAAGTCATTGGGCTATTTATCCAGTGAGATCTTAATTCTTAGTGATTTACAAGCGTCCAATTTGCTATGTAAACTGGTTGGATGTTGTGTTAAAGACTTTGGGTTTGATCAAATAGGTTATACAATTGGTGAGATCTTCCATGAGATTATCTTAAATGAATACCCATTGATATCAACACAGGTGACAAAACTCACACAGGAGTCATTGGTGACACCATTATTACCGATTGTTCCACAAGAAGCTGATTTTGAGATTGTGAAAGATGTCCAACTGAAATATGGATCAAGAATTTTGGATTTTAGGTACACTCCATTGAGTGCTGCTCCACCAACTTATCTTGAATTGGTGGAAAATGGTAAAACTGGGTTTGGAATCGATAAAGATAAGAACATCAGATTGAAGTGGGATGGTAAAGAGCTCTTAGATATTGAGATATCCAAACTTTTCAAAGATCTGAGTGTCAAAAAAATTGAAATCGAGTTGTATGAGGTTGAAAGCAGAAACAGTAATAGTGGATTCACGAGATTGTTGTGATTTTTAGCGTGTTTGCTTTGGAGGTGCGATGAGAGGAGAATGGTATGCGTAACCGGATATATTTTATAGAATTTATAGAAAAACCTTGGAAAGGTTTTAGACATTGATTGAACTGTAGCCAAACATCAGCTAATGTATCTAGACAAAAAACCCATTAAAGTGCGAAATAAATAACTTATGTATGAAGCGAAATGAAGCAAAAGACTGAAAAAAGATGCAAAAGAAACAAATTGAGCAGAAGATAATCTATACAAACCATATCAAAATAAACCCTGATTAATCGAACTAAACCCTTGTACCCATGAATACAGACCATTATAAGTTCTTCCCACAACCTGACGTAAAACCAGAGTCACCAGATGAAAGACCTAATCGTAATTCAGAGCTTTCATACTCTCAATCAAACTCCTAGCATCATCTTCATACTTTTTCTCAACCTCCGTGATTCTCACTTCACTATTATCCTTTTCGTATTTCCCACTCAACTCTCTAATCTCATCAATCCCACTCTTACTAGATCCAAACTCTTCAAACCTGACATCTCCTTGATCAGCTTCAAGAGGTCTTTTTGAAGGATATCGGTCAAACCTCACAGTCAATGGTCTTCCTTCAAACTCCACACCATTGAACATCTCAATAGCCTTCTTTGCATCCTGATCATTGTTATAAGTTGCTATGGCAAACCCTTTACTTTCACCTTCAGGATTGTTTGGGATCTCAACACGGTTTATGGCACCGGCCCTTCTTAGATAATCTTTTAAAGATCTCCATTCTGAAGTGTATGGGATGTTTCCTATAAATAACCTTGTCTTATCTGGGATGGTGTTATCGAAATCAGTTATGTTTTGATAAGGGTATTGTCTCAATGAGCTTAGCGTTCTTGATGAAATTGAAGGAGATGATAAGTTGGATCTGGTATTAGAGTAAGATGATATCGACGAGTCTCTTCTATGTTGATGATGATAAGTCAGAGGTTGTTGCTGTTGAGGATAATAAGGGTTGTAATGTCTCTGATAAGGACTGTTGTAACCGTACGTAGGTCTAAAGGAACCACCACCTGGACTACCCTGAGAGGACGGCATAGGAGCATATCTTTGTTGGAACGGTATAGGCTGTGGCTGATGCTGATGCTCATAACCCATAGGCACAGGTGGGTAGAACCCCCTTGATGGTTGAAATTGGTGCATCGGAGGAGGCATCTGTTGTCCCGGTAGTGGCATCTGGTGTGTCATTGGTGGTAGATTCTCGTTCGGTGGGTAGCTGTATGGGTTATTAGCATTGAATCTGATAGCACCAGGGGGTAATGGGCCTCCAGCTGATAAAGGCACTGGAGGAGCCGGAAGAGGAGGCATAACTTGAGATTGTTGCTGAGGGACCGGAGGGTATTGTAGAAGCAGGTTGTGAAGTTGAGGAGACTTCGGACTAAGCATTGGTTGTAGTGGTTGTAGTTGAGGATCATTCAGACTGTCATTGTTGAGATAAGCATCATTTATCAACGGTGTAAGATGTAGTCCCATTGAATTATAGCTGGCATTCAATTGATCCTCTGTTCTCACCATCAGGTAAGATCCGTTCCAGAAGCAACCTTCGATCTGATTGTGCATGATAGTGGCACTCAGTTCCGAGTTTAACGATACCACACAGCTCGCATTCTCCTCAAACACTTGGATGTGTAAAATGGTATCCTCAGCGATCCCACTGGGGACTAACAGGTCATTCTTGATTTGTCTCCATCTGGCACGGGGTGGGATGTTGAGAATATGAAGCATGATGATCTCGGGCTTCTCAAAGTTGTTGTCACGAGCAAGATCAGCCACGGAGGCATGGACCAGATCATTATCAGTTGATTTAATCATTGAGGCAGCACAGTGGGAAGGGATGACGATGGATGGGTTGGAGGTGCTGAAGAGCTGGGGTGAGAGCACAGACAGCGCGTGGACGGTCGCTGGTCGCTGATGGACTGGATAGGGAGGAAGTGGACTGTCACAAGGAGGTGGTGGGCTCAGACTATTTTAGGGAAACTTTTTTATATTGATATTTTTGTGAGATCTGAGGAATGTGCCATATTTAGCAGTAAAGTACGTATCAGGAAATAAAGCCATAAAAAGCTAACATACTAAAAAAGATCGTGGAATTGAGAGGAGAATATACACTGTACATAATCATACACACCCAATCAATCTCTAGCAGACTTGGAGTTTCTTCTATTCTTGAAATTGCCTCTGGCCCCTTTTCCGTTTCTTCTGTTCTTACCGTGTTTGTGGTTACCACCTTCGCGTAGTTCTTCTCTGGTGGCTAGACCGATCTCTTTGGCCAATGAGGTACCAAGTTCAACACCGAACTTCTCCACTCTGGCAAGGTCCTTCTGAGCAGTTTCCAAGGCAGCTTCATCACTGAACTTCTTAGCTCTGGCGATTTTCTTGGTTAGAAGTTCAATTGCTGCAGCTTTACGTTCTTCTGGGGTCAATTGTTTGATGGTTTTTGGCTTTTCTTCTTCTACCTCCACTTCTTTTTTCTCCTCCTCGGTCTCTTTCTTTTCTTCCTCTTTAGCTGGTTCGTCTTCATCAATTTCTAGTAGTTCGTCTTCTTTTTCAGTAACTGGCTCTTCGGCTTTTGCAGGTTCTTCGGCACTTGCTTTATCAGCTTCTTCGAGACGTGTCACCAAATCATTTTTGACACCGGCAGTGGAGAGTCCCTTGGACTTCAGTAATTCTTTCAGCTGGGTGACGGTTTGGGATGAGTAGCTCATTGTTCTGATAGTTAGCGATAGGTCAATTCGGCTTATTAGCTGGATTAAAGTTGGTATTGAATGGTGACTTTGTTTACGATGTTGGTTTTGTTGGTCTTCGAAGAATATCACTGACTGGCATTTCGCGAATAGAACGCATTCGCGAAACCATCATCCACCATAATAAAGGATGAAGTATTGGCAGGGTAACGATTCATGACCAATTTTGTACTGTTATCATATTCTTCGAACTATTTCAAAGCTACTCACAAGTCACAATGGTTTGCAGTCGTGTGAAAGTGGTGTTTAGAAACAGTCATGTGTGCCGGAGTTAAGTTCGACGATGATATCACTACGAACAAACTCATATGAGCACGCGCTTATACATGAATTAGAATGGTCACGGGGTGCAGTGGACTCCTCACAGGCCGCGCAAGATGTCTCACATCCAATTACACCCACGTTCACTGCTCACTTTGGTGAATCAACTATCAAAGTGTGATCAAAGTGTGACACAAGTTATATCTGTCAGATCAATTAAACGCACGGGGCTGATTTGCAAGGGATCAAGCCCCCTCAAGGACAATAACAGTCGCTATCACCTTACATTATCTGCATTATCGGTCTGCACTTTCCATTTTCCAAGGGTGTTTTGCCGTTTCTAACCACAATTAACCGTCAAAATGACGTATTGATTGGCAACAAAATTGGCGGAAAACCGTGCGTGACATCAATTCGTTCTAATTAATATTATTTTTAAGGGCCCACTTGTTAATACGCCAGCTGTTGAATGATCAGATTTCGGGCAATTCTCCTCTCGTAAACATTCGCTTAAGGGTTCTTTACACTGTCACCGCGTTCCTTTTAACTTGGTGGAGGACTCTTATCTTGCGCCGTTGTTAACAGATCTTCCTTGTTGTGGTAGGTTCAAGCTGAAGCTCGTTATACCGACGGGTTAAGAAGAATATTATATCAATTACCAGTTCACACATCAGAAGGTCACTCCTGCAAGCTAAACATCGCTCACTGATCACTAAAGTAGCTAATTTAGAATTTGTATTAATTGTGCATCAATAGTTATAAATAGACTCGACCTTTCTTACTTTTTGCATACTTTCAGCTCTCTCTATTCAAGTCATAATTACAATCAATACTTCATGGGTTTCATTAAGGAACGCGAGAAGTCTCGTTACTCAACAACAGCCAAACTCCTTTGCTGGTTGGGCATAACATCGTTCTTCATTTCTATTGCTCCAATAACGCTGTCTATTTTGGTGCTCATGTCACAATCAACAAACTCCAAATCTTCTAGAGAGACATATCTCTTCAAGGTGAACTTTGCACAAGCCAATCTCACTTACATATTCGCTGATAATAAGGAGCTTTACTTGGAGAACTTGAAAGAACTTGGTTCTATTGAAGGAAGTGCAACTGATAGAGTGCCTGTGAACACTGTGTACTCAGTTGGGGTGCTAGGTGCTTGTCGAAAAATACCTAACAATTGTGAGAAAGATCCACTTTTTGATTTTAAAGATAGTCTACTGAATAATAATCATAAGATTGCTAAAGCCTTAGGGTATCACCTCGTGAAGGAACAGTATCCAGATGTTAAGGTCAAACAACCATATAATATTTCAAAGGTGAAGAGCATCCATCAAGGTCTCAGAATTACCTCAATTTTGTCAGTGGTTCTGTGTGTTGCATGTGCAATTTGGCACCTCTTCATGATCATAAGAGGCATTTCAGATTCTGGTAGCAAAACGGTTGATTATGTGTTGGATTTCTTAGCCTTGGCAAGTACAATTGCAACCGTGGTACTTGCAGCCGTCTTTAGAAATCTTGTCGTCAAATCATACAACAATAACTTTGATGAATATGGTATCAGTGCAACAAATGGAAAATCATTGTTCGTTTTCTTATACGTTGTGTTGGCTCTCCAATGCTTATTGATCATTTTAACAGTCGTGCACAACCAAATAATTAGAATTACTGTGAAAGATTCTAGTTACCAAGAGTACACTGTTTCGAAGAAGGAAGCTAGAGACTTTCGACGCCGTCGTGGTAACTATTCTGCTGGTAATGGTGCATGGGTAGGAGGTATGGGTGCTGGAGCTGCAGGAGGTACCTATTATTCTGGCGGTTATGGTGGAGGTGGATATAGTGGAGGAGGTGATGGAGGCGGTGGAGGAGGAGGTGATGGTGGAGGAGGTTGTTGATCAGCTCTTCTTATACTATCATCTTGATATTAGTTACGTGTTTACTTTATGTGGCTTTCAAGATTGATCTGCACAATACTGTTTTTGTGTTCTCAGCTTTCAATATTCAATTATATTATCTTTTATGAAGGAAGTAAATTGTAGTTGATTGGGCAAATATTAGAGCTGCCGTCCAGTATCAATATGTTAGGGGATTAATGTTGGCAATGTTAAGATCCAAGTCAGTCTACATAAAGGACGTCGTATAAGATCAATATAGACCAAAATGGTAGCACTAGGCCAGCCAAGTCTTTTCATGAAACAGGTTCCAAGACAAAATGTCATATCAGTCATCATTCATCGATTATGGTCAGCCTGAAAGGGTCTTTGTTTTTTTATCTTTATAGTTTGTGGAAATGCTAATACCTCTTGGCGGTGGTAGAAACTAATTCAAAGTTCCAGAAAGTTGAAACTTGGCTGCGGAGTGTGGAACACTTCTCTTAACATGGTATTGCAAGTAGTTGCTTGACCTTTATCTGGTTCATGACTGATCATGATCACTCTGTTGTCTTTGTAGCACAACATTTTCATGGTCTGCGACTTATGTTTTTTACCATAGAGGGTTGTTATATATAGTCTACAGAATGAAGACTCATAGTCAGTCATCAAATTAGTATAAGAAGCCCCAAGACGTTGGTAGCTGCACAAACATCATAAGTCAGTAGAATATCATCAGCTCGAAATAATATATTAGCAATAGATGGGTTGAATCACCTTTAACCAAACAGTGGCAATCACGTATTAATCATAAATCAGAACACTCTTCATAGCCTCCGTCAGGTCATCCTCCACACCGTGGAAAACTGGGGTTCCGTCACCTCTACCTAAATCTAATTTCTTCACTGGAATTTCCTTCCCAAAAGACTTGTAGCATCGCCAGAACTTGGTGGTATCATCGATCGTCTCTCTGGAACACTCGTCTTCTTCTTCCTCTTCATCATCCTCGACAACCGTATCATCTTCAAGACCATAACTAAAATCAAATGTTGCAAATTGGAACTTATCGCACATTGCTAAGGATGGCCCCAACAGGCAAGTTTCCAATTCTATTTGAGCTAGTGGTGATTGTTTTTGTTGGACCTCCTTCCTGATCGTATAATCCTCGACTGGTTCAAGTGGAATATAGAAAGGTAGTAGTGATCTAGCAATTGCAGATTTTGGAAGTTGATATTTGAAGTTTGAATAACCCTTCAAGTCAATAACATATAGTTCATTGGAGTCAAAATTCAACCCAATAAGTTCTCTTTGTAGACCTTTTATTTTACCAATCTGCTTGATCTGTAAGTTTGGCAGAATCCAGTTCTTGGAGTTATATTCTGAATGAAAGCAATGTATTGAACCTGATCGTTTAGTGACAATCTGGAAGACATCGTTTGAGTACCAGTTTATGTCTTCGACTATGGAACCTGTCTTACCGCGGATTTGTATATCAATCAAATCAATCTCAATAGGTAGTCGTGTCAGGTCCCACTTGTATAGTTGATCACCTCGTTGAGTTATAGTCAAGAGGTGCGTGTTGAAAGGAGATAGTGAAAGATTTGATATCCCACTTGGTGGTTTGAAGGAACCTAATTCTCTTTGAGTCTCTAAATCGAAGATGACAATCTTTTGAGTATCCTTCGCTCCATTAATCAGAAGCGAAAGATATTTAGCCATATTGGTCTTCAAGTTGGTGTCATTCAAGTTCTTTTTCAAGTCTTTGAGCTTTGATAGTCCATCTATTGCTGTCGTACTCAAGGTCTCGAATATTCTTGAGTATATTGAGTGATTATGAACGGGAACGTTCAATTGAGTCAAAGGTTTCTCCTCTCTCGAGTTCTTTTCCTCCTTAGGAACATATGCCAGATATCTTCCTTGTATATCAAACAAACAGCGCCCGTTTGCCATACCAACATCAAGTGTCAACGGTAGTGGGCGTGCTTCATGGACATCGAATATAGTCAAGGACCCTTCATTTGTGGAAATACCAGCAAATTTCCCAGAGCTCTTTATCAGGTAAGGTGAAGACCCATATATAGAAGGAGGTAAGATTAGCTGTGTTTCAAGGGAATCAGCTTCAATGACCTGTCCAAAATTCTTCATAACGAAGTTGACCTCATTCCCTTTTTGTAAAGACAGCACAACACAGTAATAATTACTTGCCCTATCAACGTCCACAGGTTCAATATCAATGATTTCTCCATATTGTTTGAGATCAGAAAGAGCAGCAACTAGGTATAACCCTTCGTAATTATCTTTCTTGCTCTTTAAACCCCCACTCCCAGTTTCTTTGTCCATTTCGTCCACCTGTAAGCTAGAAGGCACCCAATCCCATACCTCAACAGAGGTCCCATAGCACACAAATATCTCTCCATTTGGACCAATTTTGGTGATTTGGCTAAACTTGCTAGTTTGGTGGCCATTGACACTGTTGTTCAAAGAGTTGTTCGCAGAGTTCAATTGCTGGTTAAAAGAGGTGGAGGTCTGGTACTTTAGCTTTGACCATGTTGCAGAGGCTCCCAGCTTGAGTGGCTGACGAGGCGATGTGGTGCTGCGTGTTTGTTAGTGTCTTGGAATAGAATAATGAGGAGATGGCTGCTTGACTTACCTCTTAAAAATGCGCGTTGGGTCCTTTCCGGTGGGCATTGCTGTTCGACGATTCGGTTGATCTGTTCAAAAATATGCTCACAGAGTGTATTCAGTCGTTGTTTATCGATTTATCAACTTTAAAGCGGCGAAATTGAAGAACTGGCCAGCAGCGCGTTGCCGTTTCAAATAAGTGATGTTTTGTTGGATTGGATTGTTGTTAATTTTAGAATGTGACACTTCCGCGTTATCAGTAAATCGCTGACTCATCAATGTTATCGAGCTGATCGCGAAAATTACCGCATCAATTCTACACTATCAGTCTAAAGCATGAATCCATTGGTATGTAAATAAATAAACGTACACGCAACAACGGTAAAAACGAGAGAATCCACAGAGACAAACCAAACCGAGTCTTTTAGCTTATAATAATGGTAAAGGATAAAAAGAAACAAGTGCAACCACAGAAACTCTCCTTAATAAAAACAAATATACTCATCAAAGTACTGCACGATCAGATTAACGACCATAATATTTGATTTCAAATGGACGGGCGATGTTGTAGACGATGAAAGTGAAAGCAGCGGCCAGTTCGAAACCGACATCACCACCGCCACCAATCTTCTTAGCGATTTCACCAACGTACCAGACTTGGTCCATACCCAAAATGGCACCAACAAGACCAACACAGAAAGCAAGAGTTCCAGCGTAACCACGAGCATATCTAGATTTGTCATTCCAACCTTCAATGTCATAACCACTGAAACCTTTTTTGTAGATGAAATGTTCCGATAAGGAGATGGCTTCGTAGATAGCCAAGTAGTAACCAATCAAATTCATGAAGTTATGCATGACAGTTTCAAAATGGTAGTAAGCTGGGATACAGATGGCCAAGGTTAAAAAGTTACCAATGATGGTCCAAACAATTCTTGGAACTTTAGCTAATGGAGACCAGAAAGTTTGAGCACAGAAAGCAATGGTGTACATGTTTGGAATGTTGTTAGCAACGGTAGACAAAGCTAACAAGACAGAACAGAATTGACCAAAGCCACCTAGGGAATTGACTGATAACATGGCAAACATTAGACCACCACTTTGATGATCATTGTAGTATTCAGCCCAGACTGGATCCGTGTTGATACCGGTAATGGTAGCAGCACCCAAGATCATAGTGAACATTAATGGAATTAGTAAACCAATGGCAACACCAGCAAAGATTTTCCATTTTGGATAGTCTTTTCTGATGAAAACGGTGTAATCAGCAGAGTAGGTAGCCCAACCAGAAGCGAAACCGAAAATGGCACCACCAAAGGATAGAACACCAGCAGCAACCTGAGGACCTGAACTGAATTCACCAGCGTCAAAGTTACCAGTGATTTTAAGTCTAGCAATCATGACAAAGAAGACCGCGACATTTGGAATCCAACTCCATCTTTCGTAAAAATGGACGGCTTTGTAACCAAAGAATGTAACAACGATGGTGATGATGATCAAAACGATACAGCCAGCCCATGGTGGCAATTCATGAGGTCTGTTAACCATATTCAACAATTGAGCAGAAACCATGATGTTGACAGCACCCCAACCAACACAAGCAATACCAGTGATAAAAGCGAATATTCTGGTACATAGATCACCACACAAGAATCTGGACACAACCATTTGTCTCAAACCGAAAGCCGGACCAAATGTAGAGAAGAAAGCAACTGGTATTAGACCAAGGATGTTGAAAAAGATGATGGTTAACGTTGATTCCCAGAAAGACAAACCAAAGGCACCACCACCCAACATACCTAGGGCCATAGAGGCAATGACCATATTAGCGGAAAACCACATAGAAGCAGCATCTAACACACCTTCATTTGGATCTCTTTCGTGATCCAAAACACGATCAATACCTTTACTTTCAGCATTGACATTAGCAGCCAATTTACTTAACCAATTAACTTTGGTTTCAGTTTGGTCACCGTTGGCAGATTCAGCCAAATAGAGTTCTTCATCCCTGATTGAAGCAGAATCTTTGTCAACGGAAGAACCTTTCTCAAGGTCTTGGAGTTTTATGTTAGACATTCTTTAGTATGGATTGGTCGTCACAAGCAAGGATTTCAATTAAATCAAGAATTTGACGAAAAAAACAGTGCTTCTCCAGACTATTATATACCCTTCGAGATTACGATGGATATATGTTGTCGCAGGTAACTGATTAGGTTCGTTGATATGTATCAATCAAATTATGGAAAATTTTTTTGAGACTGTGATTTCTTATCTCTGAGTGTTTCTTTTTGTTTTTTGATATTTGAGACTTCGGAGACTAAACCAACGGTTTCAACCTAAGGGACGAGAATTTAGTTGCCGTGCCCACAAAATAACCTAATGATTTCTATGCTTGAACAGAGTAAAGATTATATCGGAGTGAAGTGAGATAGATGACGAGCACTTGGACTGGCTTGACGGCCATTCTTCTGATAGCTCGTTTATGTGGAAACATGTCTTGACCATTGAGTTGTAGTCTGTACTAGACGTGGTTCTAAACGGGTTGCAGTACGTTTGTCACATAAATTCAACGTCCCACCAAACTGAGGCCCTCCAAGAACCTAAGACAGTTGATATTTTTTACTATGTGAACCCCATTCAAGCGTGTGTTGACTGCTCTGTAGTCTATACCTAACGTTGTGGTTGTGGTTGCTTGATCACCGTTGCCATACAACACTGATAGTACGTCGCTGCTCCATTGTGCTTTACAGCCAGTTTGAGAGACAATCAGACGTTGAGACAGGAAACCCTTACAATGCACCATCGTTCGTCCAATAGTCGTGCAGGATTTATTAAGTGCATGAGCCCATCAGTCCCCTAGTCTCCACCTTAGCCCAACTCGTCCTTCACCGCCTTTCGCCACTGCCCAGCAGCCAGCGAGGACTAGGAGGCTGCCAAATAGCGCTTAATTCATGCTAGGCGACTTTGGGCTGAAACTCTTGTGCTTCTGTTGCCTGTTACGCATAGAAAGACTGTCAGTAGTAGAACCTTCGGCATTTACCAGTCATCTCACTGCGCAGAAGCTGGTTGTACATTTCTTGGTTACCTACGGTAGCAGGTACAACAATCAATCATCAAGACATCTTCATTATGATCAGTGAATTGTGATAGAGATCAGATCCGAGATGTGTGTGATGGTGGTGGTAGTGATCAAGGCTGTTCCATGAGTCGATGGATGGGGAAGCATCAGTTAGTTCGCACGACCTCTGGATATGCAAGATGCGTGCCATATGCCCCGTTTCCAGTGGATTCACTCGATCTGGAATCTCGTATATGAATTGAGCTGGTCTAGTTGATCACCCATCGCTCTATTCTGCTCGAGTCTAGGGACTTGTATGCTGTATTGTTAGTGATGTTTCTACGGTAATTCTTCCGTTTCTCACGATAAGCAATTGAGATTTGTGATTTGTTGAAGTGCCGTAGGGAATAATGCTATTTTGTTAACTTGAAAAAAGAAAACTCGCTGGCGAGTGTGGCCTGCAGAGGCGGTGCGCCAAACTGCTAGGCAGGCACTTTGACCGATCTCCACAGGAGTTACCCAGTACCATCCCACTAAGTCGCTATCAATTCGCGTTTTCTAACCGGCGGAGCGCTTCCACTGACCAGCCGGCACGATATTTTTCTACTGAGAGACTGACTCAGAAAATTGTCAAGATAATCAACACACACACACATACATCAAAAATTTCCAAAAGCAGCAAGACCACTAAGCTTGTAACGGGATGAGCAGATTAAGATGTTTGAATTTGACCAGACGACTCCACACAACGGCTGCCCAATGCACGTCCATTCGGTCCAAGCTGTCACACCATTTGACACCCTCCAATCTATCGTTTGAACAAGAGTACAATGTCAGATCATCCCTCGAAAGACTCATCACTGATTATTCACATCGTGATATCCCACCATTAACACTCAAGTCACTCCTCGAGCTATCGAAGGCTGACCCTATGACAAATGCTCTTGCAACTATTAATTATTTGACCATCTATAACACCAGAAGATTACAAGCTTTCAGAAAGTTGCCATATATCGTTGTTCTCAACCCACAGATTTCAGAAACATACAACTTATATTTGAGTTCATTGAAGTTACTATTGGATGTTTCAAGAGCCGAATCACCAGACAAGATACATAAGAACCTATTAGAATTTGTGGATTTACACAGGGATGCTATTCCTTCGTTGTCAAGAGGATTTCAAGAAGCTTCATCTTATTACCCAAAAGAATCTATTGTTGAATTCCTCAATTCACACTTTAGAGATAAAATTAACATGGATGCAATAACCACAAACTATCTTCAATCCATAAATCCACCCAAGGATCATATCGGAATCGTCAATACCAAACTAAAAATATCCGAATTGATCAACATATATGCGGGCTTTGTTAATGACATGACCTTCATTAAATATTACAAACAAGTCCCAGTGAAGATCGATTTCGGCGAGGATATAGAGTTCCCATACATCGGTAACCATTTAGAATACATAATCACGGAGATTTTGAAGAATGGTATTCGTGCTCATATTGAATCGGGCAAAGCAGACGTTCCAATCACGATAACGATAGTCCAGTCGCATAACGATGGTAAAAACGTGCTAGGTATAAGGTTTAGAGATGAAGGTGGTGGTATACCAAGTGATATTGAAGATAATATTTTTGAATATTCATTTAGTTCGGTAGAAGAACAGAAATCAAAAGAAGAGGCCGCTATGGCTCAAAACATGCAAGGAGGGGAAGATATCAATGTTGTCGCTGGGATGGGATATGGATTACCACTGACAAAAGCATACGTTGAACAATTTGGTGGACGTTTAGACTTGCAAAGTTGTTTTGGTTTAGGAACCGATGTTTATGTCGAATTAGTTGGTCCTGAAAACTCACTACTTTGATGCTTTTACAATTTCAATATTCAGTAAATAACTGATGATTAATAATATGTACATGACTATGAATGAAATGAAAGAACACTTAAAATGAGGACTAATTATAGTTTTCTAGTAACGTAGTTTGTGTTAATCAAATTTTTAACATCTTGATGAACACTACTTAGTAAACCAGCACTTCTAGCTCTCTTGATAGCTTTGGCCAATCTCTTTTGGTTCTTCAAAGATAGTTGTGTGACATCTCTAGATAGGATTCTCCCCGTCGATGAAACGTAGTTTGATAGATATTTTGGATTGGTGTAGAAGTCTAAAGGATTTAGTCTCTTAGTGTCGAATGTGGTGTTCTTGGTCATGGTTTCTTTTCTAAGTTTCTTGTCAAGGTTGATCTTTGCAAGGGAGAAGTCAAATGGATCGTAGATCTGACCTGGTCTGAAGTTGTTTATAAATGGTCCTTTGATTGAAACCTTTTGTTCTTGTGTCCATGATTCAGCTCTCTCAATGTTATCTCTCAAAAAAGAGGCAGCTGAGCGTTTCTCGTTTAGCACTCTCGCACTAGTGGAGAATAAACGGGTGGAAGTTCTTAGCATTATAAGGATGATTGAATACACTTCAAAAGCAACAAAATTTCAACACTTTCTTCACTGTTTGTCCGCTAAATGATTGATGTTTCCATTAATTTTTCATTCTCGAAAAATTATATACACGTGACACGAACCACGTGACTGGACTCATAAATTCGCGAATCGCATGACACTAAAACAACAACAAGCTCATAAGAGACTAATTGAAAGAAAAGTGTGGAGTATGTCTGAAGACGAGTGTCCACTGTGCCAGTTCCACAAATCAGCGGTGCCAATCACTCAGCACTGGATCATCTGTGATCACTGTTCAGAATGGTTCCATTATCATTGTCTAAGCCTCACAGTTCAACAGGTGTCTAGAATAGTGAGCTATTCATGTCCTGGGTGTGTCAAACTGGGGAAGGAAGTGATATACAAGAGAACCAGTAAGAGGCAGAAGGTGAAAGTGGACTATGTGGCGTTGAATGATGGTGACGTTGGATCGAGTCATGTCTATCTAAGACATCCCCATATCGATAGCTTCAACTCTTTCAAAGGTGGTGACATTGAGAAAGACGTGGATGTTTTGACAGGCAAGGAATTAAACTTGGAGTACGTTATAAGGACAAGTTTAGGAAAACCAGTGAAGATACCCAAAGATGTTTCTGCAGGATCGGGGTTAGATATACCCGAGGAATTCTCAATTGATGAGCTCATCGCAAACTTTGGTGATGACTTCCCCATTGAAGTGATGGACGTGATCACACAGGAATCAACAAAGGAGAAGTTCACATTGGGCAAATGGCGTGATTACTTCTTATCAACTGAAGTGAACCGTGATAGAATCTTGAATGTGCTAAGTTTTGAGATCAGTGATTCTCCAATCGGTGAACAGATCAAGCGACCATCAATTGTGCAACAATGTGATTTGGTAGACACAGTATGGCCATTGAGCGAGAAGTCCGATAAGCCCAAGGTATCAAAGTATTGTCTTATGGGTGTCAAGAATAGTTACACTGATTTCCATCTAGATTTTGCCGGGACATCAGTTTACTATACAATTTTGAAAGGCTCAAAGGTATTTATATTGTTCCCACCAACTGAATTGAACTTGAAGAAGTTTGTTCAATGGACTCTAGATCCAACACTAAACACACAATTCTTTGGAGATCTCGGAGTGGAAAAGGGAGTGAAACTAGAGATGAAACAAGGAGATATACTGATCATACCGGGTGGTTGGATCCATGCAGTTTATACTCCAGAAGATACGCTGGTCATTGGTGGTAATTTCCTAACTAGTTTCAATTTGGATACACAATTCAAGATAATTGATATTGAAGAGAAAACCAAAGTCGATAAGAAGTTCAAGTTCCCAAAGTTTGATAAGCTGATGTGGCTCACTGGTCATTATATCGTGAATAGCAGCTCAGATCTCAAGATCAAGAACGAAGCAAATGATACCAATAATGGAACCAAGAACGAAATCAAGCATGAAATCATAGAACCTTTGAAGAACGGTACAATTACTTTAGACACTAAGCCACAAGAGAACAACAGTCTGATAGGACTGACTCCAGAGAACATCGTGTCTCTTCATACATATCTTTCAAGGCAGCTCACTTTAAAAGAGGTAGATCGGAGGATCAAAGATGCTATACCACATAGACTTATAGGAAACCCAGAAAAGTTCTTAATATCTTTAAACGAGATTGAAAAGAACGGAAAGGTGTAACAATACAAAGACAACTATAACATAAAGATATGAATCAAATAAAACAACCTATAAATACTATAACAATTTTTTTTTTGCTTTTCCTAACTTTTCTAATTTTTTTTTCTTTTTCTAATAAAGGTTTGAACAAACGATAACAACAAACAAACAAAATAACTAAAGAACTGGGATAAAGGAGGAACAAATGAGATTTTCTAACGAGATGATAAAAGAGCTTTTAGTCTTGCAACTTCATTTTCCAATTCAGAGTTCTTTTGTTTCAAAACGTCAACTTTATCTTCCAATTGACTCATACGTTCCATCTTTCTAGCTCTTGAACGTCTAGCAGCTTCAGTGTTTCTAGCACGCTTTTGAGCAACAGGATCACCGGATTCAGTAACAATTGGAGATAATGGTTGTTGTCTTTGTTTTCTGTTGTATGTAACTAGATCCTCTTCAGAGTTGGAAACAATTGATGAAGAACGTTTTGAGAATGGGGTTTCCAATTCAGCTTCACTTGAAGAACGTTTGATTGATGGTCTTTGTTGTTCAATAGTGAAGTTTGGTGAACCAGTTGGAGTTGGCAATTCATTGAAAAGTTCAACGGATTCAACAGGTTTTGAATAAACGGTTGAAGAAGCAGGAGCTTCAACAACAGCAGCAACAGCAGGAATATCCATCTCACCAGGTTCAAATAATGATTTCCAGTTTGAAGAATCCAATTCAACGTCATCGAAAAGTGGAGTTGAGTCCATTTCACTTGGAGAAAAGATAGATTCAACAAGGGATGAATGAAGTTGCATTGGAGTAACAGTACCAACAGAAGGAGACAATTCAGCGACATGTAATTTCTCTAGACCTAATGGGAATTCTTGATTCAACTCTTCAGTTTTAACAAATTGGTTAAAGACTGATTCACCCAAAATTTGTCTAGGTCTAGACATGTCAACCTGTTGAGGTTGAAAGTCAGATTCAATAGATTGTTCGAACAAGTCGAATAAAGAAGTAGTAGTTGTAGCTGGGGCGGACATAAGGACTGATTTATTAATTGATGATAGATTTGATGATGATAACTTGATAACTTGATCGGTATGATGATATAAAACTTGATGATAATTTGATATGATTGTAATAATAACTCTAGTAATTGGCTATGGGAGTGGACAACGTCATTTTGGACGACTTTGATAATTTCTTTTCACGGACACATTCTGATAGATTTTTTTTTTAAAAAACAAAACCACTATATTCTCTTTTAGATATAATGTTTAACACTTTTAACACTTAAAATAACTTATTTTATTTTAATTAACTTTTTTTTTTTTAATTCAATTAATTCTTTTTAATTAACTTTGATTTCTCTTTTAAAGGGGGGACTTGATTTAGAAGCACATTTTGGCTATGATAAAACTTCTTGATAACTGATGTAGATTGATAATAGCTTAAGTTTGGCAAACACGAGACCCTCTGAAAATGTAATGAATTAAAAATGTGTGTTTTGTTGTTTAGTTGAAAAGTTTATAAGCAAAAAGTTGAAATTTTTAAAGGAAAGTTTGATGTTTATATAAAAATGTGAAAATTTAGGTCATTTTGGTCGGAACTCAAATTTTTGAGTGCCCTCGGTTTACGATCCAGCGCTGTGATTGGCTGAAAAGTTATGAGTCACTATAAAATAACCTTATAGCTGGGTTTTTACAGCAGTCATGGTAATCCAAATCCGTTTCCCAATATAGTACGCAATTAATAAGAACGTGTATTGATAGACATCACAACAGACTCTTTCATCTTTTAGCCCTAAGTAATATTTCGATGTTTGTGTCATTTAATCAGTATAGATTTTAGCTAGTTTTTTTGTTAGCTTAATTTATGGGTTATCTACGCCGGTACCGGTCAAATATTTAATATTCAATGTTCCCGGCGCGGGCGGGGGAGGCCCAATTATGGTAAAAACAGGCCCGGTGACGGACTCAAAAATCGAGATTGACAAACTTTATACGAGAAACAAATTTACGAATTAATTTAATTTGAATTGAATTTGAATTGACTGTTAAATTATTCCGTCAAAATGCATATATGTCATATATAATATAATATAATAAATAATCGATCACTCCCACTTCTTCTTCTCCAGACACACGTAACAGAAACCAGCTAATAATGCCAGTATCGCTAGTAACCATACAACATGTCCATCTTTTAGTCTTTTCTTACGTTTTCTTTGCTTCCAATTACTCTCTCCTATGCTGACGTTTTCCACAGCTTTGATTTGACGATCATTGGGATTGGTAAACTTGTCTTTCTTCACAAGCCCGACAAATAACGGCTGTAACATGTCAATGGAGTACTGGCTGTGTCCCACTTCGTCAAATGCTTCTGTTGCATCTAATCCAGCACATTCAAATAGCACTTCAGCACCTCCAGGGTGAGAGTCTATAAATTCTGTGATATCGTAGACTTTGCCATGTATAATCATCCATAGATCGGTCGCAGAGTCATGCTGTGCAATCTCACTGAGAGTGTAGTAGTTGTACGGGCGTTTGTTCTTGGGTACTGTAGAGAGTATCATGGTATCATTGTTGGTACTGTGTGATTGATATGGATATTGATATGATTTGATGTGATGTGATGAGGATGAATGATAAGGAGTAAACTGTAGGTGATGATTTTTTTTTAGTGATGAAAGGGAAATGTCACTATTCTTCAGAAGGAAACAACTAGTGAAATGCTTGGAGATGGTTTTGATGAAAAGCTGTTGGCTTAAAATGCTATTAGTTCCTATATCTTTTCTTATAAGGTAATAACAAAATCAGCTTTAAAAAAAAGAAGGTAATAAAAAAGTTACCCGGCAATGTCTCATTAATCTTTACCGATAAAATGCCCATTTTATGACAACAACACCACTAATAAACAAGGACACCAGCTTACAAAATGATGAGAAAGCAGGATAAAAACCAGGCCATTCTCAAGACTTTACTCAAGGAGCCGGGCAATAACACATGTTCGGACTGTAAAACAGCTGCTCATCCTCGTTGGGCCTCCTGGAATTTGGGGATCTTTATTTGCATTCGTTGTTCTGGTATACATAGATCTATGGGAACTCATATCTCCCGTGTCAAATCCGTTGATCTGGATACATGGACTGATGAACAAGTTGCTTCAATGGTTAAATGGGGTAATCTGAGGGCTAATCAGTTCTGGGAAGGTAAATTACCTGATAATTACAAGCCTGATGAATCAAAAATTGAGAATTTCATTAGAACTAAATATGATTTAAAGAAATGGGCTTCATCTTCTACTGTTCCCAACCCATCTTCAATTGTCCCACAGCAAAACAATACAAGTGCCACAAACATTAAGAGCAATGACAAAGGAAATCTTCTAGACTTGGAATTTGGAAGTCCAATTGCTGCTCCTAGTCGTTCTCCTCCTCAACAACAGCAAGAACAGTTCTCATCGATCTCTCAACCAACACAACAAGTACCACATCAACAACAATTCCAACAACAACAACAACAGCAGCAATTCCAACAGCCACAACGTGACAACACCAGACCAGAGTTAAAGAAGTCAATCCTATCACTGTACTCTACCCCATTAGCAACAACCAATTCCACTCCATCACTTTCACATAATTTGAATCACACCCAATCACAGGGCTTCAACTCTTTGAATGGACTAAACTTTAGCTCAACACCATCTTTACAAAATCAACAAGTTTCACAATCCAGTCCATCACTTGCAAACTGGGCAAACTCAAATGATTCAGTACCTTCGATCAACTCAACCTCAACACAAACTTACAACAATAACAACAACAACAACAACAACAACAGTAACTGGAATAACAGTAATCCATGGAGTTCAGTTGAAAGTAAAACAACAGCCAATACTGGCTCCAATAATGGATTTGGCGATCCATTTAAAAATGTCTGGAAATGAGGATTTTAGAAAACTACACAATAATAGAACAGCTACATTCATTTTAAAGTAGATGTCTACTTGTATATCATAAATTCACTTATTAATCTCCTGGATGACACGATCTTTCACGTTTTGAGTTGGTGAGTTTTGATCAAGAGCATCCAAAACATTATCCTTCAAAGTACTGCTTGTGTTTGTAGCTGGTGATGCAGTAGAGGCTGAACCTGTGGTTGGTAATCCAACATAAGCCTTGAAAGAATCATATATTAACCATTGCATACCTGTCAATGTACCGATCATCAAAATTCTAACTGGTAAACCGTTCCATAAACCACTGAACCCAATTTTTGAATAAATTTTTGATGTAACTTGACCAATGGTCTCACCGGCTTTACGCTCATTATTGATCTTGGAAACCATCACATCAGCAGGATGGGAAACAGTAGCACATAGAATACCTGCAATATAACCACCTAAAAAGGAAACACCAGTTTGTTGTAACGTAGAGTAATCACTTTTTGGTCTAGGTAAACTAGCGTAGATATACTCAACAACCCTTTCAAAGGATGCAAACTTACACATGGTATAAGGGATCTGTCTCAGCCATAAAGGAGCTAAGCCTTTGTAAAGACCACTGATACCTTCAACCTCTGTGAATTTCTTCCAACCATCAACCACACTACTAGCATATGGTGGATTCGTAGTTTGTGTCTTCACTTTGATGGCTTCCCATGGACATAAGAATATATCTGCAATGAATTCAGCACTTGCACTAGCACCTAAATATAAAGTAGTTCTGTACTTATGTGCCGTTTCTTCTCCAACCAGTGAAGAGTATTTAGATTTGAAGAACTCATAAAGACCGTATTTACCAGCACCTTGAAAAGAATACCCAATTGCAGTAGCACCAACACCATACCACAATCCAGCAAAACCTTCTTTTTGCAAGATCAATTTGAATCCCTGAATATTGGACTTGTATAATGCAGAGTCAACTTGTCTTCTACATTTAACCAAGTCTAATGGAGTCAAAGCAGAATGTGTTGGCCCACAAGCAAGCATCCCACCAAGACCACAAGTGTAGAAGTATTCTGCGGAATTGAGTTCGATCTGTTTCTTAGCCATCTTTTATCTCTATATATAGCCCACCTAGTCGTAAATACAGGGTATGAAAAGTTCTGTAAATTAAGGGAATTTCAGCTTTTATAGCAATTATATACTATCTTTTGTTTGCGGTTTAGGCGGTACTCGGCACTTTCGCTATATAGCCGGTGAATCTCTGATTTGACACAAAAATAGATCTGAAAAAGAGAGAACGAAATACAAAGCCCAGAAGACCTATAAGATTCTACGACAGTCTACAACGAGCAGAAAGCTGATAGCTAAATCATAAATCTGTAGCCACATTCAGCTATATTTAGTCACATTGATTTGTGTATTCGGTGCTTTTCAATCAGACTGCTCAATGAGAAACGACAAAGGATAAATATGATAGACTGACTCAATTAAACATAAGTTCAGTACAATTGAAGTCCTGTTTTCCAAGAGGAGTGCCAAAGTTTTAGAAGACTAGCAATTCCACATATCATGAAGGTAAGAATCTCAAATAATCTAGAAGTACTCAACAGCTGGAACCATAAGTAAAATAAACATAGATGGTTACGAGCCCCTCCACAGAGAAGTGCTCATAACCACTTTTTTTTTTTTATTATCGCATTTTAGCCACAAATGCCCAGCCACAGTGATTAGCGAATGTATGAACAGCCATATCAAATAGTCCACAGCTGATAAAAAATATGGAGGAGCATCAACAAATTGGTGACAATGAAATATATTCTAGCTCAGCCGAGACGAACCGTTCACCATAAACCCATCGCTATTTATTCTATTTATTGTCCATAATGAAGCAGGAGATGAGATCCTCCATCGCTTGTGAGCTGTGTCGCAGGTCCAAAATCAAGTGTCCTAACAACGGCAATGAATCCCCTTGTGACCGTTGTTTAAAAACCGGTAATGATTGTATTTACAAGCCGAAAGGATACCAAAGGAACAAATACGGTACAAATGGTGCTAGAAGAGAAAGCGCACAGGTTCAAGTCACAAAGAAACCACCAAAGGGAAAGAAGTACTTCTACGATAACGTTTTCCTCACAAACATTAAACTACCTCCAAAATTTCTGCTGATAAGAGTGATCAAAATCTTTTTCTCAAACCAATACAATGGTATATTTCAATTTCTTCATAAGGAGAGTTATCTCAAGCACTACGAAGACAGCAAGATAGATAATGAGTACCTGCTGAACTTGAATCTAGAAAGAAATCCCGATTATGACCCTATACTTCTTTTAGCCATCTTGTCAATCTGTGTTAGATTTGAACCGTCCATGGTGGAGATATATGGTGATTTTGATGAGAATGATGACCCTGATGACTATCAACCAAACTTCAACTTGGTTCAATCTGACAATTCTGATCAACCCAAGACTCCTTACAATGCCTCGAATTATTTTGGTTACTATGCAAGAAATCTAGTGAAGGATATCTTTGATAAACCATCTGTGCAAAGAATTCAAGCACTAGCTATCTTGAGTAGTCATGAATGGGGAAATATAGATGCTGCTAGATCCTATCTGTATGTCGGGATTGCTGCTCGTATGGCTGTTCTATTAGGATTGACTAATCCTCATAGTTTATGCTACAAGAAAATCGAATCTGATCCATCTTTATCTGTTGTGGAAAGAAGTATCAAGTTGGAGAGTGTCAGAAGAACAATGTGGTCAGTCTACATGATGGATAGGGCAAATGGAAGTGGTAGAAATCGGTCATTTGCAGTTAAAATTGAAGAGATCAAAATCTCATTACCTTGTTATGACTTTGAGTTTTCCAATGGAATGAAGACGTCATATCCTAGCTATGATGACTCCTTAGCAATTCTGGTCTCGGATGTTAAGGTCAAGAATGTCTCATTTCTTGGATTTCAGATCTTCTTCTTTGAACTGTGGTCTAAAATCGCTAAATGGTGTGGTGAAGTAGGTGCTTTAAAAGAAAATCTATCACCAATGGATGAACATTCAAACTTCAACAAGCTGCTCCATGACTTGAACATCTTGGAAGAAAGTCTGCCTGATAACTTGAAATACTCAACTGAGAACCTAAACTATCTTATCAAGGTGAATAATGTTGAAAACTATGGATATCTACACTGTTTGATATTTCTATCAAAGATATTCTTATACAGGGAGGTATTCTACTTGAAGAACTCTAACAATCTGATATCTTTGGCTAACTGGTGGCAGTATACTAGATCTTTGTTGGCCATAGTGCGTGATTCTTCAAACCTGATCAAAACTCTCAGATCTATCAATTTGATAGTCGATGCTCCTTTCTTGACGTTTCAATTGTTTACAAACTCGATCATCTGCCTTTACTTTGTCTCCTTCTCAAATGGTGTATTAGAGAGACTGGTTGATAGAGAATCAGTGCTAAAGTTGAAAGAAGAATACAAGGCTCTGGGAGAGAGCAATAGTGAGATGCTAGATCGCAATATCTGGACCATGGGACAGAAGTATCACTTCTTGATCAAACAACTGAATGAGAACAATGTGAAGAACTATCTGATGGTGGATGACTTCAAAAACAAGATTTATGATTACGGTAATGCTGAACTCACAGAACAAGTCGTCCCACAGTTGGGGAAACACGAAACATCATCCACTAGACTACTAACTCCTCTGCCAAGTATGGAGCATATGAACACCACAAGTAGCACACCGAGATCAGCAATGGAAACATCAGGAAATCAAGAGACATCACAGGTCATAAGTGAGCTTATCCATGGGTTTGGCTATGAGAACTGGGAAATATTTGATATGGGGTCTGTGCTTCCTGGTTGGAACACAGTCACTCCCAGTCCTTACAACTCAGGTGCAACATCATAGACACCATTAGACGTATATAGAGAAATACACTTATATATTACTCAAATTGAAAGAAGATAGAGACACTATGTAGATAGATTATATGAAGTGTGCGTGTTGTGACATTCTGAAAAATACGCTCTTGTAATATATGCGTACATTACAGCACCGAAGGAAATGCAGTAGGAGATGAAAAATGAACAAAGGCATCCATCAAGAACAAAAAGAAGCTGGCGGTATGCTCATATTTTTCAATTGAGAAGCCTGATTGGAAGTTTTGAACCAGTAAGTTGTGTTAACTATGTATGTGGATGACCCAGTTCTAACAGCAAATTCGTTATAGTGTCTAGTTACTACGAGATCTTGGGAGTTGAAACCACCGCTACTTCAACGGAGATCAAGAAGGCATACAGAAAGCTTGCACTAAGTCACCATCCTGACAAAGTTCCCGAAGAGTCGAGGGAGGAGGCGGAGATCAAGTTCAAAGAAATATCTGCTGCTTACGAGGTGCTCAGTGATGATACAAAAAGATCGAATTACGATCAGTATGGTGATGCCAATGGACCTTCTAATGGACATGGATATGGCGGAGATGGCGGTGTCCCAGATTTCTCACCTGAAGACTTCTTCCAGTTCTTCGGAGGCGGTCAAGGTGGGGGTCATCCTGGAATGAACGGTTACAGAAAACAGGAATCAACTAGAACGGAGGATGCTCATTTGGACATTAACGTTACATTGGGAGATCTATACAATGGGAAAACCGTCAAGATCACTTCAACGAGAAATATTCTTTGTAAGACTTGTAAAGGTGAAGGATACAAGACTGGGGCAAAGTCCAAAGTGTGTGGGATCTGTAAAGGTGAAGGTCATGTGAGAAAGATCAGAAGAGTTGGACCTGGTATGATGGCTCAAGAATATGTTGATTGTACGACGTGTAAGGCAAAAGGTCATGTCTTCAGAACGAAAGACAAATGTAAAAAGTGTGATGGAACAACGTTACAAGAAGAGACCAAGATCTTAGAGTTCTACATAGAGAAAGGTTCCAAATTTGGCGATAAGATTGTCCTGCAAGGTGAGAGTGATGAAGCTTATGGTAAAGTCACGGGTGATGTTATACTGACGATAAATGAGAAACCTAACCAAGAAGACATACTGGAAAGAGTGAATGATGATCTATATGCTGACTTGTCGATAACTTTGGCTGAAGCGTTATGTGGATTCAAAGATAAAGTGGTTTTAAGACATCTTGATGATAGATTGTTAAAAATATCAACACCAACTGGAAAAGTATTAAGACCACATCAATACTTGAAAATACCGAAAGAAGGTTTCCCACTGAAAAATAGTTATAAGAAAGGTGATCTATATTTAAGATTGAATATCGAGTTCCCACCAGATCATTGGTTCAGTGAGAAATCGGAACTAACTAAAGTGATTAACATCTTACCTGCTTCAACTCCAAAGGCCAAAACTTTAGACGATGATACCCCAAGCAATAACGTTGATCAAGTCGACTTCACCATTGTCAGTGTGAAGGATCTTCCAGATTACGACGTGTACGACGAGGAAGAGAACGAACAAGCATATGGTTCGAGTACACCAGGCTGTTCCCAACAATAAAAAAACACATAGCTCCACTACAGCGTTATTTAGCATTACAACTATCTGTACATAGAAACATAAATAAACTAAAAATAACGTTAAACAACCCAATTAGAAACAACAGACAAAAAACATGAAACAAAAACCCAATGAAATAACCCAGTAATGCTCAACAGATGTGACTTATTCCTCAATAAGACGCATCAAGTCAGTCGTAGATAGTCCATCACTGTAGACATCAAACTTGGAACCTTTGACGTTACTAGCAACAGTTGGTTCCATGAAATGTGGGTTTGAACTAGATCCAATACTTGCATTATCATTACTTTCATCATCTGAGAAATCAAAATTAACAGGGAACTCCTCGTATGGATCAACTCCATCCGATGGATAGTCTGTATGATCAATCAATCTTCTCGCTGGAGATCTTTGTAGTCTCTCCAATTCATCAGTGGTGAAAGGTTCGTAATTCAATGGGACAAACGGTATTGGTTCTTCCTTCTCTGGAACATACTCTATCTCATCATCATCGTCAAATGTCTTATAGTTCACATCAACATCAATCTTCTCAGTAGTATCGTTATAGATGTTCAGCTTCCCGCTGGTCTTATTGGCTGTTGGTGTTCTGAATCTTCTTACCCTTCTCTTTGAGGCCGAACCTGTCAATAATGCCTTCTGTGTAACATCCACTGGAGCCGTTGCTTTTGGGTGAGCATGGAGTGTGTTCTTGTCCTTACCACCAAGTGGCACTCTTTTGATGACTCGCTGTTGTGCTTTGACTGGAGTTTTGAAAGCATCGCTCAACACATTGATCTTCTTGGGGTTGTTATTGTTATCCTTGAAGATGATTGACTTGGAGCTCACAGGTGTCTTAGGTGGAGCCTTGTTGACATGAACGGCATTCTCCTTATTCGTGAATGTGAACTGCCCACTTGAAAGATGCTCCATACCGGCTTTGAATTGTGCTTGTTCCTCGTTTGATCTGGAAAGTTGGCTGGTTTGTTTGTTTTGTGTTATTTGATGTCTCAAATTTCCTATTTGGGGATTTCGCGAAAATGAAGATGATGGGACTCTGCTTTAATTACGGCTCGAGATGAGTTTATGATTTCTTGTTTAGTTTGATAGTGAAAGTCATGGAAGGAGGTTTTAGACAGTGTTTAAGAAGTCTGCGTCACCAAAGAGTGCTAGATAGTAGGACGAAGAACTTACTAGTTGGCGAGTTGAAGAAGAGAATACGAAGAGACCAACCTAAAGAAAGAGATGAGGTACTGGGCCTATTGAATGGAGCCAGAGAGGGTAGCAGTTCAGAAGTACAGGAAATACTCAGGCGATGCTACTTGCAAGCTAGATATAGAGACCATGAAATGATACGGTACTTCCTAAAAGCAAAAATCACAGAATGGCCAAGCGAATCTATAATGCTGATGCTCCATGGTGAAAAGAAAACCTTAGAGACATATTCTAAGGTTCCTAGTAAGTTCTCAGAGATCAAATACCCCCAGCCTACTGAAAGATCGCTCCCCAAAGTATCAGATATAGTTGGTGTTGATGAAGTGACCTGTGATTTGGAGCTGGTACCGTTAAATCCTGTGATACGTAACGAAGAAGACAAAATGACTTCGGTAATGTTAAAGGTATTCAAACTGTTCCATTTCATATCATCAGCATCTTTCATACACCCTAGACGACTGCAGTCTCCTATTGCAGTCTTTCCGGTTACTATAATGGGTGGTGATATAGCTGAGTGCAGAAAGAGAAACATTGTCAAGAAAAAAATTTCATATATAAGAAATGTCTTCATGACGATCCCACCATTGGAGTATGATGATTTCCACTATTTGACAAAGTTGGTTGATGATTGGATTCAAACTAAGCAATTAACAAGAGACAGTTATCGAGAGTACAAGAAATTCCTGAGGAAGACTTACACCATTGATCAAGATTTCAAAATCTATTCAAATAAATATGCAAAGATTCAAACCAAATATGAGAACAGACCAGACTTCTTCCAACCTATTGATACATCCAGTCTATGAATACTCCTTAACATCAAATCACTTCAAATAGAAAACATGATACTTTTCGTGATCTTGTGATATCATACACCCTATGTTTCGATCATCATTAATCGCAAGATATCTTGGTGATAATGCTTTAAACTCATAATCTTTTATCATCTGGATTGAATTGTGATTGTGATCATATGAGCCAGAAGAATTGTCCTTGAATAAGTGTTCAAATTGGAAGCTCTTCAATGTATAATTGGATAAGACATAAACCTCATTTTTCTCAGTTACTTCCATATCTGAGATTTCGTCATCAAAAGTTATGGTAATATGAGCGACCACCTGGTTCAATTTGGCGACTTGAAATATTTCTAGGACTGCATCATAGAATGAGAAACAATAGAGGTTGTCATTCAGGAACATCAAGCTTTGTTTTTCTGTAGCTCTACCAAGTTCAATAGCTATTTCATCACTCACTAGGTTTGACTTGATGTGTGTCTTGATGGAGTCAAATAGATCAGATGTATTAATTCTGATTTCATTGAATCTTCTTCTCAAATTTGGTATCAACATCAATAGTACAGATCTTTCAAGATGATTGTTGATGAATTCTGAAACTTCCGATGCCTTGTATGCGAATTTAGAGGTATCTTCTTCTTGGAGTTCAGCTAGTGCAAAGTTTAACCATATTATATACGAGTTGAACAGCTCCTGTTCTCTGTTGATCTTCACGATGAACTCAAACACCAACTTCAAGAAGTCCTTCACATTTTGAATTGAGTCTTCAAGGAACTCAATATCGATTCTCTCTTTTTGTAGTATTGATGCACTTGAAATTGATTCCAAATGACTCAACAATAAAATCAATCTTTCACATGATGGAACAAGATGATAAAGCATAGTTCGACGAATGTTATCAAATGTGGTTTCACCAATCTTTGTCCATCTCTTTATCCCACGATCACCAATTGTATTCTCAAGCCAATCTTTCAATTCCAAGTTCATCATACCGGTCAGTAATAGGTTGTATAGCTCTGCAATGACGCTCTCATTGATCTTATCTAATTCATCTTTCAAGATACTGACGAATCTGTTGTTGAAGTCAAGATATGTCTTGATCTCTTGTGCTGTGAATGTCAAGACTTCTTCAATATAGCCAAGTAATGCAATGATCTTGGAACTTGAAGAGGTTATCTCTTGAAGTGTATCATAGTTGTCCTTGAATGAAGTCTTGAAACTCCTCAATTTATGCTTCATTGTCGTGAACGAAGAGGTCAAAATGAACTGTGATTCATTATCATTTGAAGCATGCCCGACAATTTCCTCGTCATCTGGATTGTCAGTCAACAAGTCAACGGATCCAATGGAGAACAAACCATGGAGAGTGGCAGCTGCCTTACTTTCACCAAATAAGAACAGTATATCTAAATCATCAACGTTATCACTCTGTATGAGTGTATCTATGGCCTGTTTAGTAGCAAATCTCAAGCTTTGATTTTGAGACACGGGCAAAGGAGGCAGTCTGGGAAGGGCTCTCATGATATCAGTTGAGTCATCGAATGAGGATTGAGAAGAGACAGTGTGGTCCAACGTTATCCAATTAGCGAAAGCAGCACCGTCGTCTTTCAAGTTACTGACCATTCTTCCAGTGTTCACGTCGAAGATCAGACACTCATCACTGGTCGTCAGCACCGCGAGTCTTCTCCCATCCGGCCTCCAGCTTGTACACTTTGTAAGACCACCGTTAAGATCAAGCTCCCACACCAGTTTCCCGTTCATTCGCACCACCAACACCTTTTTATTCGCACTGACCGCCAACAAGTCCATGGACGGACACCACGAATAGGCGGTTCCGTCAATTGGCACGGGCAGCGACTTGAAACCGACACTTTTCTGGTCACACGCTTGAAATGGCATTGAACAGCAGCTTTTTGAAACGGAAATTGACACCGAATTGACACAAGTTTAGTTTGTTTACTTTTCGATCTCTGTTGCAATTGAAGTTCACGTCAAATATTGATTGAAAAAAAACTTGATTAACCATCAATTAATGATGTTATAAAAGTAGTAGAAGTTTGGGTGAAAATGTTTAGGAAAGATCCACAAGTGAGTGTTAACAGTTAATATAGATTTGATGGATAACGTACTAACGGTTATCTCCTGAAGATTAAGGCTCTTTCGAACCTGAAATCTTCTGAAAGAAGACGGATGCTGGCTACTATAGCAAAGACATTCAATCTACCAGAAGGCATGTCTAAGGAAACAGAAGAGAAGATTCTTCCAGCCATAGTCAAACAGACCACATTCATGAGCATCAATATGGTCTCAGGAACAATATTCACCGATGAAGAGCAGACACCAGTTTGGTTCAAGACCAAAGATAGTGAACTCATCCCATCAGTCTATACTTTATGGAAAGCTCCTTTCATAGTACCAATAATTCTTACACATCCACACGTCATTGAGGTGCTAGAAGGTGGCGCTGATCTGATGCTTCCAGGAACCGTTCCACCGTTCGCTGACTCCATTCAGAAAGGTTCCATTGTGGGTATAGCTGATACCAAAGATCCATTATTAGTAAAAGCCGTTGGTAGATCCAATTACAAAATGGGCATGTTCACTAGAGTTATTGGAACAACAGGTGTAGCTGTTAGTGTTTATCACACGAATGGAGACATGTTGGCTAAACTGGCGAAGAAAAAGATCACTGTTCCAGATGTGTTGGACATGACTATCAAATTGAAAGAGCTGGAGTTACAAGATGACCAACCAGGTCCAGGAATAGAAGAATCACCACAAATGGAGCAAATTCCAGAAATAACTGAGCTTGAAGTTACTCCTACGGAGAAAGAACAGACAATAGAGAAAGATGATGAGTCTGAATATCAACTAACAACAGCTGATATTGACAATTTTTTCAAGAGATCGATGTTCCAGACACTAACTTCAGAAATAAAGATAGAGTACCCAGTCATTGCATCCTTATTCATGAACCATATAGTCAACAACTTGGCTACAGATCATAATTCCATCCAGATCAAAAAGACCTCCTGGAAGAAGGGCTCCAAATTCTTAAAAGCAATGGAGAAAGAAGGGTTCTTGAAATTGAAAGGTAAAGGTGACGACGTTACTGTTGTGTCTGCAGCAAAGAAGGAAAACAATGATGAGTTGAGAAATTTTGTTCCTTATAAAGTGAAGAAAGTCAAGACCACTGTAACTCCAAAGAAATCTTCAGGAGAGACAAACAGTCTGAGAATTGATAAGTACTACAAGCCCAATGCAGCTGCTAGACAGATATTCAATGATCTGGATCTGATATTTGCGGAATACTACACTGCTAACCAGGTGAAAGAGATCTTGAACAACTACATCTCAAAGCATAATCTAGTCAATGAAAAGAACAAAAAGATGATTCTGGTGGACGAGAGTCTTTTACAAATAGTGCCGAATCAATCAAGTATAGGAAGGGATAAGATTCTTACTGAATTCTTGTCAAAATTCTCAGAGTTTTTCAAGATTGTCAGTCCTGGAAGTTCAGGTGATAGTTCACAGCTACAAAGAGGTTCTGTTCCACAAGTCCAGATGATCACAGAGACGAAAATTGGAAGAAAAGTCATTACTAGAGTCTCCAACTTTGAGGTCTTCAATATCAGAGCCGAAGACCTTGCAAGTGAACTGAGAGTTAAATGTTCAGGTTCAACCACCATTGGGAAAAACGTCCAGAATCCGAAACTTGTGGAAGTCACAGTGCAAGGTCCTCATAGTAAGATCATCACTGATATGTTGACAAAGAAATACGGATTGAGTCCAGGTTGGATTAAATTCGATGACAAGTCAAGACCAAAGAAGAAGAAGCCTGCTGTTATTGCACCATGAGTACATAATTCAATTCCACTACCTCAGGGACAAGTTTTGTTCTATTTTGTGTCTCATATATATATACAAAAGACTCATCATTATTTACATATCATTTGATGTTTATGACCATACCAGGACCATGTGTGGAAGCAATTGTAGTGTGACCCAATATACTTGGTTTTTTAGATTTTTGATCAGTGATACTTTGAGAGAATGAGTTTTGTGCAGCAATGATGTTATTGATGATTTCATTATCAGTGAAAGTGACTCTTCCAACTGGAACTGAAAGACATTCTTTCTTTTCTCTAAATGGGAAAGTTCCTGATACATTTTTAATCAAATCGGCAATTTCTTCAGTAACGGTACCTTTCTTAGCTGATGGCATCAGTCCCTTTGGACCTAGAATCCTAGCAATAGCGTTCAATTGTGGTGCAATGTCAGGTGTAGCGAATGCTCTATCGAAATCGATATCATATTCACCCTCTTTGATTTGATTTATTAATTCGGTACCACCAACAACTGACACTCCTAGTTCTTTCACGGTTTGAGCATGCGTTTCACTCAAGGTGAACACACAAATCTTTGTTTCTTTGATAGGTTTTGGAAAACTGATGGAGCCAGATAGTTTTGGAGCACCTCTTTGGGCGACGACGTTGGTGGTTATTGTGATGACAGCTTCTTGAGGCGATCTTCCGACCTCAGCAGCTCTTAGGTATCTTAAGGCTGTCCCAATATCTTGGTAGAAAGGTGATCTTTCTGGATTTAGACGGGCAGCAGCACGCTTACGTGCAACTTTTCTGATTTCAGCTTTTCTATTGGCTTCTTTATTTTGAATTCTTTCTCTCTGTTCAGCTACTCTTTGTAGATCATCATTTGGACCGAGTCTTCTCAGCGTCGTGGAAAATGGTCTGACAAATGCCAGTTTTGTCGCCGAATGCAGAGGCAATCTGAGTAGAGACATTGCTTTGTGGGTATTCAGAGACAGATATCAATCAACAACCTGTTAATTCTTCTAACTAATTTAACGATGTTTTCCATGTCGATTTTCACCAAAGAAAAAAAAATAATGAAAAATGGTTACGAAGCCCGGAACTTGGGGTTTGATTTGACTTCAATGTGTACTAGTCGTTTGAGGGTTGGGAGGTACTATTCATCCTCCGAGGAAGTTGTTGTGATGTGCTTCATATCTTTTTTTCATCTTGCTAGTTTCTACATGATGTTATTAATGCGTAGTTTATTATATACAAGACTGATTCTATTCAATGGCTTGATATTTCAATGAGACAAGTACCATCTACCTTTAGCTCTTCTTCTTGCTATTATTTTACGTCCATTCTTACTTCTCATTCTGCTCATGAACCCTAGAGTTCTCTTTCTTTTGTATGTGTTTGGTTGATAAGTGTTACCTCTGGATTTCCAACGACGTTGACCACCTAATAAGTTTGAAAAGATCGATAGTAAGGACTGAGATGGTTGTGCTAGTGGCTGTGATAGTAATTGGGTTGGTGATTGCATTGAGGACGTTATGTTGGAGCGACGAATGGCTGATAGAGGCGATGATTGTGTGGTTAAAGATGACATTAGACGTGTTGATGGTAGTAATGGACTAGATCTTGTTGTTAGTATTTTCCTCGTAAATTCTCCAAATTGCATCGGAAAAAGACATACGACTTCGTCATAGCCATTCTAGTGGCACTGATCATTCGCTGAGCAAACATTATGGGCTATCAAAGTACTTAAACAGCTGTTCAACTATCAAATTATCGACTTTTCCACTAAAAGTTTCAACAAAATCACAGAGAAAAAAATGTAGTGCTCAAACCGATAATTATGACCTTTTTCTTTGAAATTTTTGTGGTTATTGGCCGGGTAACTGACATCGATTAAATAAAGAAAAATTTATGGTATAACAGAGACATAAAGATTTTGCATGAATAACCTCGAAGTGTCTTCCAGTTTCATATACAATCAACATGTCAACTGCCAAACCACAGAGAATTGCAAAGTCAGACGTTAACACTCCTGTTACAGTCGAAATTCTTGGCTCAAAATCGGTCTCTAGAGAAGATGCTGAAAGATTCTTAACTCAGTTCATAGAAGATGAGGAAGACAGATCACAAAAAAACCTATCTAACACCACAAATATCACATCAAATGCCGTCGGCTCCCTACCACAACTGAAAAGAATACAAAGAGACCTAAGAGGACTACCACCATTAGAACATACATCGTCATCCACCACTCCACAACCACAATCCTCTAAAAAACATAAAGTATTCAGTGATGAGCCAGTGAAGGCCGAAAAGAAACAGCACGTCGAGGAAGTCCAAGAGATACCATCAGACTCTGTCTCGGATGATGACAAAATGGAAATAGATACCGTCGATGAAATCGAAGCTGTTGAAGAGACCCCATCGAAATCAGAAAAGAAGAAATCGAAAAAAGAAAAGAAAGATAAGAAGAAGAAACAAAACAAAGAAGCATAGTATATAAACCAAGTCATAATAGAGTGTCTAGTGCCACACATACTACATTCATCGATCACATACTGTAGTTATCTAAGCTAATACATCTGATGCGCGGTGATTTCTACGATTATCACGTGATATACGCTTACGTCATCTCATCATGAAAAATTCGGCCAAAGTCTGACTCAACATTGTTCAAATCTTTATCAAAACTCATCATCTTCCATATTTATTCATAGCTTAGACTCATCAAAATGGTTGAACTTAAGAAAGCCGGTGTTCTTGGTGCCACTGGATCCGTTGGTCAGCGTTTCATCCTGCTTTTGGCTAACCATCCACAATTCAAATTAGAAGTTTTAGGTGCTTCTTCCAGATCAGCTGGTAAGAAATATAAAGATGCTGCTACTTGGAAACAAACCGCTTTATTACCTGAAAATGCTAAAGATATCATTGTCCAAGAATGTAAAGCTGATGCTTTCAAAGACTGTGATGTTATCTTCTCAGGTCTTGACTCAGATGTTGCTGGAGATGTCGAATTAGAATTCAGAGAAGCTGGGTTAGCTGTTATCTCTAATGCTAAAAACTACAGAAGAGCTCCAGAAGTTCCATTGATTGTTCCAATCGTTAACACTGATCATCTAAGTGTCCTTGAAACTACTTTGGAAGCTGCTAAAGCTAAAGGTGAAAAACGTCCAGGTTTTATCGTTTGTATCTCAAACTGTTCCACTGCTGGTTTAGTCGCTCCATTAAAACCACTAGTTGATTCATTCGGTCCAATAGATGCTTTAACCACCACTACTTTACAGGCTATCTCCGGTGCAGGTTACTCTCCAGGTGTTTCCGGTATCGATATTCTAGACAACATTGTTCCATACATTGATGGTGAAGAAGACAAAATAGAATGGGAAACCAAGAAAATCTTGGGTCAAGTTAATGCTTCCAAAGATGGGTTCTCTCTATTATCAGATGATGAAATCAAAGTCTCTGCCCAATGTAACCGTGTCCCAGTCATTGATGGTCACACTGAATGTATCTCTTTGAGATTCAAAAACAGACCAGCTCCATCTGTCGAACAAATCAAACAATCCTTGAGAGATTACGTCTGTGAAGCCACCCAATTAGGCTGTCCATCTGCTCCAAAACAAGCCATCCATGTTCTAGAGGAAGCTAACCGTCCACAACCAAGATTGGACCGTGAAAGAGATAACGGGTTCGGTGTCTCTGTTGGTCGTGTCAGAGAAGACTCTCTTTTGGACTTCAAAATGGTGGTGTTATCCCATAACACTGTCATCGGTGCTGCTGGTGCTGGTATCTTGATCGCTGAGATCTTGTTGAAGAAAGAGTTGATCTGAGTGTTTTGTTTTGAGTGATAATCAAACGAACAAAAAATGTTTTTAGACGTAATTAATGAAGCTGTTTTTAATAAATTGTAGTGATCGATCGCCCGGTAAAATGAAAAATTATCAGGCTCAATACTGGAAATTATGTAGTATACAGCCGGTGAGATTGATGGTAAACTCACGGTTTCTAAGAGAAATCACTCTTGAAGATGCTTCATCACACATATATGAGTTATATGTTGACTCAGCTGACTCTCGGTCAAGAGATCTAGGCATAATATCCAAAAACCAGACGGTCAAGGTCACAGTAGACGACACAGATTATGTCTTCGAACAATCGATATCACAATTGAACACATCTCAGAGTTCAACCGGCTTCGTGCTGTGGAGGGTCTCTGTGCCGTTTATCGAGTGGCTTGTTGGTTGTAAGCTGTATGACTTTCAAGATAAATACGTGGTGGAACTGGGTGCTGGTGTGACGGGTATCTTTACAAGTATACTGAGTAAATCAACAGCGCATTATATTGCCACAGATCAGTATCATTTGCTGAAGTTACTAAAGAAGAACATCACAGACAACAACGTGAACTTTCAGAGTGAAACCATTGATGATATAGTGAATAACAAACAGAGGAAGAAGAAACAAGCCATACGCAAGATAGATGTCGTTGCTTATGATTGGGAAACCTATCAAGAAGACATCTTGTCGATAAGACAGGTTAATAGCAATACTCCGGACTTCATCATTGGCAGTGATATAGTTTACAATGACTACCTTGTTCCTCACTTGGTCAATGCCATTGATACACTAGCAGGTCCTGATACTAAGATACTCATTGGATTACAGCTGAGACTTCCAGAGAACATTGAACTGTTTGTTGAGACACTGATATCCAAAGGATTCAAAGTGTCTTTACATGAGGAGTCAGTATTGACAGAAGATCTCAAAGAAGGTTATGTAGTCTACTTCATTAAAAAGGCCATAGACTCATAAATATTTGTTATACAGAACACCACTATGTAGCATCCTTCTCTGTGGGTTTGCAGACTCAGAACTTTCCAGCTTCGATCCTAGCAACGAGTTCCTTATGTAGTTTACCTAGAGACTCGAAGTTGGTTTCCTGAGCAGGCCAGCCAACTCCTAGACCAGTTTTAGAATCTTTCTTTGGGATGACATGGAAGTGAACATGGTCCACTTCTTGGTGTGCAATTCTACCATTATTTTGCAAAATGTTATAACCAACACCTTCTGGACCTTCATTAGTCAATTCCAACAACTTTGCAATCTTCTTAGCAATTGGTAAGAGATCAGCTAGCGACTCATCAGACAATCCGTGCAATTTGGCACCGTGCTCTTTTGGAATAACCAAGGCGTGTCCTTCAGCAGTTGGTTGAATGTCCAAGAAGGCGTATGAGAGTTCAGTCTCGAATAATTTGAAAGATGGGATTTCACCTATAATTTGTTAGTACATGCTCCACTTTCGGAGTTGATAATTAGCACTTACCCTTGATAATTTTGCAGAAGATACAAGCAGCAGACATTGTTGATTCTCTTGTGATGAGTATAACGATCAATTGTACAGAAATACAACGAATTGACAAACTTTGAAAGAACGGAGATGATGATAGTTTGAATGAGTGGAGTGTTTTTCTACAAATTGATCATGTACTGGAATAATTCGCGGAGTATAACCTCGCAACTCTTATGATACTTATATATTTATAGTGGTGATCTGTCTATCTGAGAGTCAATTGTTGGACTCGACAACAATCCATTCAAGGTCCTCATGTGTAATCACTTTATCAAGAGCGCCAGCGTCAATTAATGGAATTTTGGAGAGTTCCTCACCTTGTTCGATGACTAAATCCCATTTACCATCTTTTAGGTAGTATCTAGTTGCACTGACTTTACCAGTCTTCTTATTCAGCAAAGCACCTTGAAAGAAGTTACCCAATCTCATCACTGTACCGATGTAATCTTCACTTTTGACCTTGGTGACAACACACAGTATGTCATCACCATTTGCTTCTAGCTTGGTCACATATTTACCAGGAACGGAGTTGACTGGATCCAATCTTGTCCAAATTTCATGGTATGGTTCGACCTTTCCAGTGGCCAAGTTTGTCATTTCACCAGTCTCTTTGGAGTTTCCATCTGGAAGATCAACAAAGCTGGCAGTATCATAAGCTCCACCTGTATTTCCTGGAGCATGAGTGCTGATTTCATGTTGGAACTCAATGACTCTTGGTTCTGCTGAAAGCTGGTTTTCTTGACCAGTCATGACCCATTCGAACAGATTATTTGGATCTTTTGGAGATTTGTAGGCTCTGAGATCGACTAGATGGGTTTGTCTAGAACATAACACGATGGTGTCAGTGTCTTCGAATGATTCGGCTGGAGGCCATTGGATTTCTAGTCTGTGTGAAATTGAGGGCATGTTTGAGTACAGTTGTGTGCTATGTGGATGTGAAGAGTTCTATGTGGACAGCGATCGAAGTATCACTCAACACTGGTAGACTATATACAGAACTTTATAAAAGGTAGTCAGAATTTCCGAGCGTTATTCAATATTATTGTCTCGGGATTTATTCCTTTGATTGGACGAGGAATTCCGGTACACATATGTCTAACTCCATGATTATGGGGGATAAGAAATACAAAACAGACCACTCTAAGCGATGAACTAAGACTATCAGACCTGATCTACTATATGACTCTGAGTCTCAAAGCCAGTTCTCTGTTATCAATGGGTGCTGGAGAATTTGAGTCTCTGTAAAAGCCATGATTTTGATAACCTATCACCTCCTACTCATCTAACACGTATCAAAATCTCCAAACGACTATGAAGTATAGTTAACTAAGCTCAATAAAACGGAGAAGATTGTCTTCAAACAAGCTTCAATGAAATTAAGCGATATGAACAGAGCTAAAGCTTCAGATACCAAGTGCTCATAACGCCGTTTTTTTTTTTTTTTTTTTCATAATATAATCGTATATTTAGTATGTGAAAACATTAATAAACTAAGGGACAACCTCTTATCTGGTTTGGTCCATCGTCGAATGAACACATTAGAGTTGTAATAGCGGCAAATTTGCTTCGTCTATCCAACTAGCAAAACCAGTAGTTGATTTTAGTATTATGTCACGTTAAAAAACACATGCTGATGGTTTTGGAAAAGGTTAATCTATCGGACTAACCATAGATTGTGATGTGAAATGGTGTATGTACCCGTCTCAATATCTGTAGTACTTTGATGGTTGACGTTTCTTGATGGAAAACCATTTAGTAATGGATGCCACCTCCGAAGGGTTGAATGGTGATGGTTTGGGAATCTTCTGTGAGTAACGGCGTGAAACCCTGAGATCCCAGATGAGTTCGATGAAAATGGAGATTTGATGATATTCATAGAAGGTTTTGGTGAGTGACAATGTCATGGTCTGAATGGATGGTGGGGGTTTATCATCATGAAGGTAGCTCCAGATGAGTTTGCTAATAGAACAATCCTGGAAGAGGTGGACAAACGTTTCCTCAGTAATGTCACATAGACAGCACTTTGGATCTCTTTTGTGTGGGTGTTTTGGGTCATCGGTGGTGGCCCATTGGTATTTGTGATAGAAATGACCAAGGGAGAATCTCTGAAGATACTCCAATGACCCTGGCTTATCGATCTGCATTTTGGACAAGGTTGCCCAATATTGTTTCCAATTTGCAGCGGTGTTATCACTGGTTGGTAGGATAGAAGGAGGGAGATTCAGGCGGCTGATTGGTGTTCCGTGGGTTTCATACCATTTCTTATTGAATCGTTTGAATGAGTCCAGGGTGATTGATTGACCTGAAATATCCTTGGAATTAATATTCAGGTTGTTCTGTGCTTCCTCTATCTGTTGAACGCATTCCACGTAAAGTCGATTGAGGTTGAGGTAACTTCTGAAGGTGGGAGTCTTGCTTGGGGCGTCAGACTGATGTGGAATGACGATGAACCAAGATTGAAGCCATTCCAGTTCGGTAGCAGTGAAATGAGCGGATAGTTTGAAATTGATGTATCCTCGTCTTATCTTACCCAACACCTCTTTCATAATAGAAAAGGTTGACATCGTCTGGGCTTGTTCTAATGTAATTTTCAGATTCTCTCTTATCGTTGTGTTAGGTGGATGCTCCAACCAACGCTTGAAGGTTCCATCCAGCAACTGCCACCATGGAAAAGTGATAATGGTGTGGGAGTTTCCATAAGAGAAAGGTGTATAGAGACCAACTAATCTATCTTCCCGTTGATATGTTTGGGTGTATCTAACCGTCGGAGTGTAGTATCCTGTTGATAATGATTTTTTGGAGACTAGTTGATTAATGTAGGTTTGGAGCCTTTCCCGAAGATTGGCCCAATACCAACATTGCTGATCTGTGAAAAGGTTATAGAGCATCTTTGCCCTTTTACCTTGAAGTTGGTGGTCCAAGTTCATAAGACCAAAACCACCATATTTCTTGGGTAACTGAAGAGTTTGCATACTAACGCCAGGTAATTGTTCTTTGGTTTCCTTCAAGATTTGCACCTTACTTTTGTGTGGAATAGCACCAAAAGCGTCTCTAAAATAGACTCGGGAATAATGATAGATATTGAAAGACTCAGTGCGAACTGAGATGGGTTGGTGACGAATCAGAGGATACCTGATCGACCTTTGCAGTGCTAAAGTAAGCTGCCTCCAGTCGATATTTGGTATGTTGATTCCAAGGTATTTGAGATTAGTAGTTTCATCTAAGATGTCCATCTGATATGGCAGTATTGTTTCTTGCGATTGAATAAGGGAAGAACGTGTGGTGTCTTTTAATGTTAAAGGGTGAACTAAAAGATAGTTTTTCGTCTTTTTCTCATTCAACTTGAGGCCTGAGTATGTTTTGAATTCGTCCATGATTTGCAAGAATTTGGTATGTTCCGATTTATGGAGGAATACCACTGCATCATCTGCAAATGCCATATGGGTAATTCTGTGGCGTGAGATTGGGAGACCCTTTAGTTCATGTCTGAACTGATGAAGTAGTATATCAAAGACAATGACAAACAGAGAAGGAGATGTAGGTAAACCTTGACGCAAACCATTATTAAGTGGAAAAGCAGCTGATTTGATGTTGTTGATGAAGACGGAACCTTCTTGTTGAGTTGTTGTGGCCATTATCGCTGTGATCAAAAAATCTGGGAAATTCAGATAATGTAGGCATGATTCAAGGAATTGGTGGTCCACTGAGTCAAAAGCCTTATAAATATCAAGACTGATCATTGAGTAATCATGTGATTGAAATAAGGGAATAGAGTTCTTATCATTTGCATGTTGATAAATATGTTGGAGTTGAACAATATTGTTGTCCATGGACCTTCCTGGGATGAAACCAGTTTGTTGACTATCTATCAATTTGTCTAACAAAGGCGTAATGCGGTTGTTGATAGCAATGGAGATAATTCGGAGGGAAACATTTGTCAAACTGATTGGTCTGAACTCGGTGATTTTCGGAGTTGGACCTTCTGAAGGTTTTGGTAGGAGTTTGAATAAAACCGAGTGCATCGATTTGGGTAAAACTCCTGTGGTTGCAATTTCATTTGCAATAGAAACAAACTCTGGAGCAAATATCTCCCAGTGGTGGAGAAAGAAAGCAAAGGTTAAGCCATCTTCGCCAGGAGCACAGCGTCTCTTGAGTAATGGTTTGAGTCCAATGAATTCATCTAATGTAAAAGGAGCACCAATAGATTCTTGATCTTCGGAACTTAATTTGTCATGATTGATTTTGTTTAGATACCTATCGATTAATGGTTTCTCATTAGCAATTTTTTCTTTTTTCTGATTAAAAAGATTTCGGTAAAAATCTTCTGACTCTTTGATGATTTGATCAGTATCAACAATGATTTCTTCAGATTCCAGTTTCATCAACGCGTTAATTCTCGTCTCAACTTGTTTCCGGTGATTAAGTTTTGACAAAGCGTCATAATCACGATAAGGTATCATTGTCTCTTTCGTTTCTTTCTTGAAAAAAGGGGTATAATTTGTTGACGTTTCAGTTTCTGATAAGTCTTGAAGTTGTTGAAGTCTTCTATGTGCTGAATGTATCTGAGTGGTGATGGCATTCAGGAGGGAAGAAATTCTTTGAAGCATCTTGTCAAATCTGTCTTTTGACGACAAATTTTTGAGTGACTGATGATTTGGGAAAGGAAGGAGTGCACAGTATTGTGCATCTTTGAAGACGCGTGGGTCAGCCACAAAGCGTGTGGGACCCACCTTGATTTTATAGTCTGACTTGGTTTGGTAGGTCAACTTTATTGGATAATGTGTGGTATAGAATGTTGTTTTGTTGAGTCGTTTGTATCTGAAGTTGTTTCGTGATAAGTCTGGACTCATATAGAACCGGTCCAGTCTTCGTTTGGCCGATTTGGAGTTGGGATGTTTCGACATAGAGTTGGTGAACTGCCTGTGGGTGAAGGTGGTAGCAGCTGGATCAAATAAAGAATGATTGGATATGATTTGTTGAAGGATGGGTTGGTTGTGATCCAAAGATTTGTGTTGGACAAATGCTTCAGGTATGGATGAGTCCCCGCATTCCAGAATGTTGTTAAAATCACCCAATATGATATAACTACTTAGAGGAATGGTGGCTAAGAGGTTAGACATCATTGCATAAAATCTGTTGCTGGCGCTGGTTTCGACAGGAGCATATATGTTAATGAGTGTTGTTTTCTGGTGATGAAATTTGATAGTGATATCAGTGATACGGTCATCAAATCCATCCAGTAGTGAGGAATAAGTTTTTTTTATGGAGTCTAAAGAATTGTGATCAATAGTGAAGTTGGAGGTGGTAGACCTTGGATTTGTGGGTCTTATAAGGAATCTGACTCTGGAAGATGCAGATCCTGTAAGAAGGAAGTCATCATTTCTTCTATGAAGATAAGATAGATGATTAGGTGAGGTATCAGCTTCTTGCAAAGCAACTATGTGATGGGAAAGACTGAACTTGTTCAATAGCTCTTGGATTTTATGATCTATTTGGTTGGAAGTGTCAAGTCGTTGGACATTGATAGAGACAATGCTGAAGTGGGAAATGATACTGTCTGACTGATGAGTTGAGGAGATATCAGACAGTGGTGTGGGGCCATCATGGGTTGAATCAATCATGGTTGCACCAAGTTGTATTGCAGATGTTGAATGAGAGCAGGAGTATAATTAGCAGGAAACAGGAAAGAATTAGCAGGAAACAGGGAGCGGGAAACAGGAAACGGGAAACAGGAAAGAGCAGATAGAAATGAAAACAGAATAGAAAAAACAATAATCTGATGGATCATGTTTATATTCCTTCTTGATTCACGTCTACAGTGGCTGTTTCTGTATTCGTTTGAATGATGTCTGGATCCAAAATTGCGTTAGACACATTGTCTGAATTTTGGTCTTTGTCAGTCATCTGGGTGGAAAGGGAAGGATCCTCATACTGAGAATCAGATAGGAAATCATTGTCACTTTCGTACTCCACATCAGGATCTTCTTCGTCTTCTAGAGCCTCTTCCTCTTCATAGTCCATTCTGTCTTCGTCAGTTGAGACTTCCATATCGTTTTGCAAGAGAGAGGTATGGACCTCCCCTTCTAATGAGGTAGAAGAATTGGTAGCTTTTGTGGCTTCAACTAAAGCTAGCTTTTTGGTAAGCAGTTGTCTTTGAGCTCTAGTTTTCATGGTGGTAGCTGGGGATAAAGTTTGATAGGGATTAACTTTCTTAGTTGTTTTACTCCGGATAGGAGATCTGTGAATGGAAATGGTTGAAGTGCTGCGAGGTGTTTTGATGTTTCTTTTAGCATTAACAACGGTGAAACTGTCCTCTGAAGGTGTATTGACTGGTGGGTTTGCTGTCACAGATTCAAAACTATGAAACTGATCGACTGAATCACCAGATGAAGTGCTCAATTGAGAAGGTTGAGACTCGGTGTTCTCCATTAAGTGATCTTGTTCCTCAGATCCGGAAGGATTTGCTGGTGAAGCTGAATTTGGAGTTGATTCCGGTTCCTTGTTGGTATCCTTTGATGAGGCAGATTGTGGTGTTTTTCTTCTGGTAAAGTCTGAATTGATGTCTGATTCAAAATATCTTTGTTTCTTTATTGAACAACGAGCCGTTGAATGGCTCGTGTGTCCACAATTTTTGCATGCAGGAGCGGAAGGACACGATCCTCTAGTGTGATCAAGACGCTTACAATAGACGCACGCTTGGATCCGGTTGAGCACATCACAACTGATGTTATCCACCTGTCTTGGAGGTAGTTTATGAAAATTGGTTTCAATGATACAGCACCATCTTTCAGAAGTTGTGTTCTTGATTTGAGTAGGCTCTTCATCACGGATGACCTTGAATGGTTCGTTACCTAAGAATTTGTGGATAATTTCAGTAGGTGTGTTGATAAGATCGAATTTTGCATATTCAAATTTCAGAAAAAGAAGCTTCTTAGGATCCACTTCTGGGATTGGCTTCTCTAAGCGGAAACCTGAAGATGTTGAGCCGCTAGAGTTTGGTTCGGAAGTAGTAGTAAGGAAAGTTTGATCTTTGAACCATTCACCTTGAGCCAATGATAGTTCTTCAAACGAAAACTTAGTCCATCGATCTTTGCTGTATGGAAGAACATGAAATTCTTGAGCTGTTGTTGAGAATGTGATATCACAAATGGAGAGTTTTGCCAAGTTGTCTTTAGTTCTTTCGAACTCTTCTTTATCAGTTGATGTGGCAGTGGAGGAATCAAAAGATTGAATATAAGTTCTTTGAGTTTGAATATGTGCTTCAAGATGATCTCTGATGTTCTTTAGTAAAACTTCACTATCATGGACCGTAGAATTATCATCAAAGACTGGGATAAAGTTTAGGCGAATACGTTGGTTTGCCTGTTCAAAAGATCTTTGGGTAGACATGAACTTTAGATATTGGGATGCAAAAGCATCATTGGAGATATTTCTAATAGCGTTGTAGTCGTTACGATTTTGTTCTTCGATTGTGGCCCGAACCGATTTTTGAAAAAATAATGGTTTATAAAAACGATTGGTGCTGGCAGCAGCGGCATAAGATAGGTTTTTTTTTGGGTTTAATGGGGTTTTATCAGTTTTTTTTTGGTTTTCATTGGAGTTTTCAGTAGTTTCATTCATATTTTTGGTTTTTTCTAGTGGTTTTGGTGTATTTTCAACGTTGTTTTGTGGATTTTCCGTAGATGGTTCCACTCCAACTGGGGGGTCCCCAGGGGGGTCAACTCCGGTTAAAATCATCGTAAGATGATGAAAGTAGTACGATTCGATAGCTCTAAGCTTGTAGGATTCAGATATGTAACTTGGAACTGCTTAATCAGGCGGAGATAGCGGTTTTTTTTTTTTTTTTTTTTTTTTTTTTTTTTTTAGTAATATGATAAACCTTTTTTTGAACCTAACTATACAAACAAACCAAAAACAATAATAACCAGCGAACTTTGAAGTGTCGAACTATTTCACACAGTTTAATGTCCAAGGATTAAACCAAAAAAACCTCTAATGATATAATGATATATGAAATGCAAATTGATTATAAACCTAGACCTAATAGGAATGGAGAAGCGACTAGAGCACCAATGGCAGCACCGGCTTTCCATGACATCTCAACGTTGGCAGCAGCACCAGTAGAAGAGGAAGAAGTTGAGTTGGATGATGAGTTTGAAGAGTTACCAGTTAGGGCAGTGGTGTTGGAAACAGCGTAGACAACAGCTTGGGCTGGGACTAGGGATAGAGTAGCGATTGAGGACATTATGTTTATGATAAAGTTATTTGTAAAGATCGTTTGATACTCTTTTTTTTTGGAATTTTTTATGTTTTATTGATTAATGAAGAATAAGAACGTTAAACTTTTGTAGAAAGAACCTAAGCTTTGATTCCTTAATCGAACAAACCGAATCCCATGTCATCATCGGATTCTTCTTTAGCTTCTTCAACAGCTTCTTCTTCGGCTTCTTCAGCAGCGGCACCGGCTGAAGCACCTGAAGCACCAGCGGATGGAGCACCACCAGTTGGGACAGAGGCTAGTTTGGAAGCACCTTCGGCAACAACTTCGTCTAAAGATTTACCTTCTAGAGAGGCTAATAAAGCAGAGATTCTTGATTCTTCAGCTTCAACACCAACGGCAGCTAAGACGGTAGTGATGTCAGAGACTGATGGAGAGGCGTTACCACCTTGGACCAATAATAAGTAAGCAGCTAAGTATTTCATTTTGTTTGATGTTGATAATTAACTAGAATAATCACTTTTAAGCGAGTAATTTCACAGACTATTCCTTCTTTTTTTTTTTTTTTTTTTTTTTTTTTTTTTTTTTTTTTTTTTTTTTCACTATGAAATGGAGTGTATTAAGAAGATCCATGATAAATGGAGCACACATAAAAGACGTAAAAGAATGCGCTGCAAGCGTTCAAGCCGGACAACGGTCATATAAAAACTGAAAGAGCCAACGACTGATTAAAAATCTCTCTAGAAGATGGAATTGAACAAAAAAAATGCGAGAGCTGGGAAAGGGAGCATCAGACGAGTTTTACTTCTCGAATAGGTCCTACAACCAACCAAGCAAAATTAGGACGGTTAGTTCAGTGGTAGAATAAGTGCCTTCCAAGCACTAGGCACGGGTTCGATTCCCGTACCGTTCAATTTAATTTTTTTTGCAAAACAAAAAGACAGAAACTCTCTCTTTCTGACCTCTCAGAGTGCTCTGGTACCTACCTACACATAGAACTCATCTCGGGGAATCATTCTATATATCTAGGTCTACAGAAGTAGTTAATCGTATAACGTAAATTCGTAAAAGCATAAAGTCATAGGTGATCACATCTGTAAAGAAAAACAAGAGATGTGATACCTGAAAAAGCATCAAGCGGAGCATCAGATGGGGCTAGTGTAGCAAGAGGAAACAGCAGGGACTTGCATTGAGATCCTTGATGAAGCACACTAGGATGAAGCTTCCACAGCATCATCTTCCATCTCCAATGGAATGGTGTCATAATGAACATCAATAGCGGCACCATTTGAATTGCACTTAACACTGACTTGAACCTTGAAATTACCCATTTCCGGATCTAAACCATGACTTGACTCATCAGTATACTTCCACGTGATGGTGTCAAAGTCTTGAACAGTTTCAGTGTTCTTCCAATTCAAATCTAAACCAGAACTAGCTTTGATTTCAGGCAATAGATGTTTCTCAACATGCTGATGTAAATGTCTAACGAACTTTTTGTTCTTTCTATTCTGAGAGTCTTTGATCTTCTCAACATCATTGTGGGAGGAGATCATGACGAATGGTGGGATGTAGTTGATATGCGCATGGGCATTAGCGAATTCATTGTCCTCTCTTTCATCCTTCAAGAATTGTTCAAAGGTAGCAAGATCTTCGAATTCCTGGATCTGACCCAATTGTCTTACCTTCTTTTTGGATTGTTTATCTTTTTTACCCATTGTTATAGATTGCAGTAGTGAGTAGATGTGTAGCTTATAGTTGTAGTTTGCAATATGTAGTGAAACACTTGTTTGATGATGAAGTTGTTCAAAGAGGTCAAGTTAACAAAGGGGTGACATCCATATTTATAGATATCGAGGCAGAAGCAGCTCAGGGGCTTAAGAGGAGAAGAGCTCTCGTGATTCGCTGCAACGTTTTGATCGTTGCACTCCTCCTCATCTCGTGACACAAAGCACAAAGCAGTAAAATCGTGAGAGTGGCACAACGGAACAAAAGAAAAGAAAAGCGCGTGATTTTCGCGGACCACTATCTGGGGTCATTTTGGGTCATCTCGGAGGCACAATTTTGGTGAAACCTGCACGGGACTCCCCCAATTATCACCTCACATTTCGCGGTGCGCTGTTGTCAAGCAGCAAATTAAGCAGCAGATCATCCCACGCTAGCCGGATCGCGTTGTTCGCACTTCGCAGACCGAAGTACATATCTTATTATGATGACAAAGATGCCTCAAATGGAGAAGCTGGTGGGACACTGGTTGAATGGTCTCTTCGTAGTTCGTAACGTAGTTTGAGATGTATTTTGGAACACGGAGTAGACAGCGGATCACTGAGCAGCCAATCTCCATGAAACTCCAGATCAATCCAAGTAATGGGGACTGGTACTTTGGCACTGAACACGAATCCGATCTGATGAATCCGCTAGTCGCTACACGCTTCCGACAATCAGGGGGCTCGGCATGCTTGACGCTGTGACTTGTGACTTGTGACTTGTGACTTGTGAGTGTGTGCTTGTCCTGGAATACTGGAATCCTGGAAGTAGGCACAAGGCACTAGCGACAGTCGAGACACAGAGGAGAGACACAAAGCGCCGTCTGGCAAGAGCCTAGGCTAGGCAGAGGAATTCTGTTGAGCAGCCCGCTACAGGCCACAACTCGCAAGTCACATCTGCTACTGCTATGAATTTCAAATCGCAACGGCCCGCCTATGAGAGCCTGCTGCTGCCTGCCTAAAACCGACACTGCAGTTCGGCCGAACATTACCATCCCAAGTTTTGCTACTTAAAACTTAAAACCAAGTTTGTTTACAATTATCATTTATCACCATTGCTCACCTTTCCTAGCCAATTTCAGGGGGTAAAGGCGATGACTAGTGACTTGCAAAGGATACACAAGCCTAATTCTTCGAAGAGACCGGTCAGGGTTTGTACAAGATGCAAAGAACGCAAAGTGAAGTGTGATAGAACGTACCCATGCTCATCTTGTGTGAGAAGAGGTTCTCCAAGCGAGTGTTTCTACACCGTTGACCATGTACCGCCACAAAATAGTCAATTATACGTCTTCGAGAGCAAGTCTTACACTAATTACAATGTGGGTGATTTCCCAGACGATCCATCTCAAATCAAGTTGGATTACATGGGCCAGAACGTATATGATTCGCCTCATGATGTGCTGAACTTCTTTGAATTAAAAGATCAAAATGTTAGCAATGTTTCAATCGAAAGAGCTGAATCTGCATTCATCACAAGAAAAAGTCATGTCCAAGGAAAAACTCAACATACAGGAGTCTTATCTTGGTTTTTCGTTTTGAAGAAAGATCCTGCATTAAGTCTGCTAACAGAGTTCATGGAGTCCACACAGACGAGCCAAGAATTGGGACAGATAGACAACTGGGGCTTCGAGAGTACTTCTGGAATAGCTAGAGCGAAAGCCATTGAGATAGAATTCTTGAAGAAACAATCGGTATCTGATCTCTACGCCAATCCTATACAGGCGGATGAGCCATTGGTTAGTAGAATAGTTGCTCTTCTTCCATACAAATCAGTCATAAAGTTTCTTTTTGATGAGTTTTTCGAAAAAGTGGGCTCCACTGCTGCATATGTTGATGAGGCTGACTTCAGGTCATCCATACGTCGAATCTTTGTGGATTATGATGATACAACGAAAGAAAAGATTGAACGTCTGGACTTGCAGGAGAGAGACGACCTTGCATATATCGGAATATCTTTGATTGTCATGAGAATTGGATACCTCACTCTGATTTCACACAATAGCCAGACAATCAAAGTGTTTGATGGTGTGCCCGAGGTACAGTATCTGCTAGCAAATCCGATAAAGTTGAAGTACATTGAGATGGCTGAAGAGTGTTTCAAGCGGTTCAACGTTTTATCAATACCCTCATTTATATTCCTACAGTTCACATTGATGATGAGGATATATCAGAAATACAGTCCCGAGTTTGGTGAAGGATTGTTCGGTGGTGAGTCTCAAATACTGCTCGCGATCACAGTTCAAATGGCATATTCTTTGGGATTGAATAGAGATCCCAGTACATTCCCAAATCAGTATTCAGAGGAGGAAAAAAGAATGAGACGTCGGATGTGGTTTGCTATCGTTTTTGGTGATATAATCTCTGTAATATATTTTGGAACACCATACAATTCACTAGGTGTGTTTTCTAATACCAAACCTCAGTTTGACATGGGTACAAGTGACGCGCATTCATGGGTACTGGGGGAAGCTCTTATCCATAGACTACGTGATGTGATACTCACGGTATCTGACACATCAAAGACACCTTTAGTGTCAATTCTCATTGAGAAGTATAACAAACTGGAGACATTCATGATGGAAACATTTGGAAGCCTTTCTGAGCTCATAAGCCCCACGGCTGATACACCATCAAGACCATCGAAATTCAGAATAGCCGGTATCAAGATCTGGATTTCAGTATATGGCTTGTTCCATACTCTCCAAGTGCATCTTTATCTTCATTATCAGCAACAACGGAACTTCAAAATGATGTTTTTTTACGTCAGAAGGTTATGCATCACAGCCACGGTGGAAATACTACCATCTGCATTCCAACTCATAGTAAATGGAAATTCTCTTTTCGGTGAAACATCATCTGAGTTGGTCTACATTCCAACCATATTACAACTTTTGCATAGATCAGTATTGGTATTAATGTCATTTCTGGTAAAGTGCAAGTTCGTTGAATACGGTTGGAGAATCAATCTGACTAGGGACAAAATCACAGACAAGCTCTTCAGCACTATGAACACACTTGCCGGTCTATTGAAGCAGATGTGTAATGTTTATCTGAAAGTGGTTAAGCGTCTGAGCTCGAAATACTTTTATGCTTGGGTTATTCAAGTGTCAATTGAACGCAAACTCGCTGGGATCTTCAACGACCAGTTTTACTCTAAGTACCATGAACAGGATCGTCTGGGTGTCCACGAGATGACGATCACCCTGGAAGAGATGGTGGAGATCAATTCCATCTTCACTATGTCCATCGAGAAAATGAATCAGCTGGAGAAGGATGCTGAACAACAGCGAAATGGTTTCAATGTGAATGATGCTGATATCGATAACCTCTTCCACAAAAATTTCGGCAAAGACGCCAACATCGAGTCCTGGCCAGACTTTTTGAGTGCCGACGGAGGCAATTTCGACTACTTCCACCCGTAATAAACACATTCATTTAGCCATCTCATCAATGGTTATGTACTCTGTTCGCGAATTTCCACTGTAAATTATCACCAAAACATTCACTAACAATAACACACAAAGTACACCGAAAACAGACAAATCAGCTACGATATGAGCCTTTATCTGCCGAACCCGTGTCTCCTGGGGATCATCCTCACTATATCAACACATAATGGACCTCAATTGGTATTTCATTATCCTCCAAAGCCTAACGAATACGGCTATCAGGCCACTCCTTTTACGACAGACAATGATCTACTGAACCAAGACAGTTCCTCCAGTGACGATACTGACGATGATGGTGGGGAAGAAGACACTGATGAGGAAAACATACAAAAGGATGACAAAAAGGGGAACAATTACGTTTCCGGACAGACACTGTTGGACCTACTTGATGAACAAGATAAGAAAAGACAAGAAAGAGCTAAAAGAAGACTGCGTCAACGACAAAGTAAGAAGAGTTCAATCGCATCTCTCAACGATAATGCCAATACATCATCAATCCATACAAATGACAACATTTCTAGTCAACATGAGTCCTTGAAGAAGATTTTTGGCTTCGATGCTGAATTCTTAGCAGAGATCGTCAATCCTCCAAAACAACTATGTAATGCCAAATTTGAGCTTACCGTGGATGACATGGTGTTCCTTGGGTTACCAGTCCATGTGAACGAGAATGGGGAATGGAGATCACATAAACCAAAGAGACAAGCAAAGTCTAGAAATTCGACGAATGCATCAACTGTTAATTCTATCAGAGAGTCATCTGCTCCAGAATCTGATGATGAAGATCAGGAAGACGAAGGCACAAAATCCACAATAATACAGGAACCACCTGCTGATAGAGAGGAACAAACCAACAGTGCAAACGATGACACCATGAATATGTTCCATGTCGCCTTTGTGATGAATCCACCGGTTGCTGAATACAATTATAGAGTCGATGAAATGTTCCATTTTGTGGTATCCAGGTTATCACTGGTTTTGAGATACGAGCAGGACAAATCAAATTATATCTGGAATGAATCAAGAAAGATCCTGAAAATCAAAGAAACAGATGGTGGTCTTCCACTTTATGAGCTATACAAGAAGATGACTACTGAGTCCTCATTGGCATACACTCTAGCCCAATGCTTTAATGCTATATCTACGTCTCAGATCGCAAACCTCGAGGTTCATGGAAAGCTCGTATCACTTCAAATCCCATTAAAGAATCAGTTCAAATCACTAATGCCAAAGACTACTCCTGTCCTTCCAGGATCTTACCTTTCCTCAACCATAATCGAAGGAGATGGAGGTTATGACGAAGATGATTATATTGGGCACATGGCTCTTTTACTACTTGATGAACCGGACAAAATCATTGCTGATTTGAAGACAGAACCAAACAGTCCGTTATCCCTTTTCATCAAGAACATCCATCCAATGACATCTTTGAACAAGATTTCGTCACTAAATCAGCTGGACCTCTCACAAGCAACCTCTTTTGCCAAACATCTGATATATTGGAGAAGGGCCAGAGCTATTTTACCACTACACACTAAGAGTGTCTTCATTGTTTCCCCTATGGCTCCTTTGAAGGATATTCAAAAGGACAGTCGGACCTTCAGACAGAACTTTCAGGCACTGCCCTCCCTACCTTCATTCCTATCACTTATATCGAATTCCAAACCTAGACAATACGCTGCTATCATCCCATCCAGGGATCACAGAGATACATACCTCGATGCATTGGCATGGCTGATAAAATATGGATACGTAACCCAATTATTAACGTTTGTCTGGATCAAGGTGCAGAACAGGATCAAAATTGCAGTTGAAGAAGATCTTGAAAGAGAGGGTCTAACGAAAAGGGATAAAGGCAAGCCAAAAACGTACGCTGATCTTTCAACTGATAATACCAGTAAAGACAAAGAAGGTCACTTGAGGAAAGAAGAGTCTTCAACCAATGTTAGACTAGACATCAATGGGGTCGAGGTCAATGTTGTGGAAGAAGACGAAGATGATACCATATTACTAGATCCTGAAAGATCCACGGCTGTCGAAAGAAGATGGATAAGCAAAGTCATCAAAGGTCAACCACCGGAGATCATCGCCATCTTCCACAAAGTGATGAAATACTTCAATGGGAAAACACCAATTGAGTTGGTGATAATGAAAGAGAACGTATCAAGACATGAAATAAAAAGACTGCTCCATGGGATTAGTGAGAATGTCATCTCTGTCAAACATTGGTGAACTAAAATGGATATCGTGTATGAAATATAGATACCTCCTAGTCTAAAATAGACGGCTGATGATAATGAATGACCTTGAACCAAACCTTTGTGTCAAATAGTGTTTGCGTTATGAGCCATGTACTTTCCGCGAAATCCCGCGAATTCTCGCGAATTATTCGAGTTTGAGAAAGTTATAAACAAAGGACATTATCATGTTCAACCAGACATATTGTTTCCCGAAACATATCTCTTTCAATCGTTCACTATACAATCTCGAAGATCCGGAATCATCATTTTGATTGAAAGTGCTCAAAAGACACGCGATAAGTCCACATTAAAACCCGAAAAATATGGTGAAGCCAGCTACAGCGAGACGTCGTAATAAAATCCAACAACAACAGCAACAACAGCAGGCTGCTGCTGCACATGCTGCTCAACTCAAGGAGGATGAGGCCAGTGGTCTCCATGATGAGGCAGATGTTATGTCGTTCCGTTCAGCTGCTACACATAGATTCCTGCTGAATCAAGAACTCATAGAAAACATAACAGAGAAATGGGTGCATCTTGACAGTATCACCAAACCTGTTTCGTTTCCAAGTATCCACACAACGAAACAAAACATTGATGAAATCAAAGACGAGCTGTATTTTGGTAATCTGAGTCTGATGCAACAAAAGCTGACTAAATTGGAGAAAGAAGTTGAAGAATTGAAGAATAATCCAGAAGAGGATCAACAGCTCACCAATATAAAGTCCTTACACAAATCAATCGATACGATGGCACACTCATTTGCAAGACAGGATAAAGTGGACTTTGAGGAACTAGAAAAATCTTACACAGAAGCTACAACGAAGAAATTGAAATCAAAAGCATACACCATCAGAACCATACCTGGCTTAAAAATCGATAAATCTGAGGCCCCACAAAACTACTGGTCTGAACTAGCGAAGGCAAAAGAAGCCGCTGCTAAAGCTGCTGCACAGGCTGCTGCTTCAGCCAACATACCGCAGAACCCAGCCAATGATTTGGTGCTATCTGATAATTTCATGCAAGGTCCTCCAAATGGACAAGATCAGATGAACTACACTCAGAGTGCTTTTGAAACCGATGATATCAATATGATTGATGACGTTGGGTTCGGTCTACACTCTACGTTGGATGATCAAGATTTCTTGAGTCAGATTGACCATAGTATGGAATAAATGTGCTTTATCCAGCTCAAATTCTATATGTTTATTGTGTTATAACCTTGTGACTTTGTAGTTCCATTATTTGCCGAAGAGCCTATTGATTTGTAGAATCAACCTTCCTGTTGCGAACCCGATGGTGACAACCACCAACACGAAATTCATGACTATTTGCACCATCGAAGCAAACATGTATCTTGGAGCGAAAATCTTCCACACCATCAAATGTCTTCTGAACACAGTAGCAAAGATCAGCGTACTCAATGTGATGAAACTTTGATAAGCCAAGAGTGTTCCACAGTTCTCGATGATCTTGGAGTATAATGAGATTGGTTTGGAGCTTGGAGTTATTCTCCAAAGTGTGATCAAGGAAACTGAAACAGCAACGAGTATAAAGGATCCGAATGTGTTCAATGCAATAGGGATGTGGGAGAATGGGAAGATGATGGATTCAGTCAATGAGAATCCAAGTTCCCAATTGATCGATGGGATTGTGGCCTGATGTCCGGTTGTGAAGAAATGGAATGAACCCAATAGACCTAAAACAACAGGCGAAATCAAATTTGAACGGATTTCCAAGATCCCCACCAGTTCTGAGAGTGATAGGATCTGGTAGATCAGGAAAAATACTGAGACTTGTCCCAATGGTTTGGTGAATAGCAAGATCAAGGCTGTCACGTTCATAACAAGCAAGAAATATTGGGAGCCGTAAATGTTTTGATATCCCAAAATACATGCCTCTCTCGTTGATGTTTCTGTACGCTTGATATCCAATCTCACACATAATGGACCTCTATACCACCCGTAATTAGCAGCTATCAGAGTAACTCCAAAAATGATTCTAGCCAGTGTGAACTTCAGAAAGTGAACGGATTCTATTCTGATATCTTGTAGGAATTCCAACTCCAGAGTTGACTGTGTACGTTCAAAATGCTCAAGCGCCCAATAAGCAGCAATGAGCAGTAGCACGGCATTGAATGACTTGTTCCATAGACTAGCTGCACCTTGATATGAGCCAGATATGTTGAAGAATGCACGAATGATTGAAGGCATAAATTGTGAGTTAAAGAAGAGGAATCCAATACTCCACCAACTGGTTTTGAATGTAGGTATACATTTATCACCATGTTCCTCACGACAAGTTGTTATAAGAGATGCCAGTCTGGTTATAACAGCAAATGAAATGGCATGATAAACACCCAAGACACGATTCAGTTTATCTTTCGATTGCAAAGATTTCAAAGCTGCGATAAATCCAAAGGTTATTAGTAAATAGGACAATATGCGCTCTTCCCAGATGGTAAATGAATTAGATGCAAATATTATAGCATGGATAGTAGCAAATGCAAAAGCAATTAATGTCCAAAATCCCCTAAAGAGATCTAAAAACGATAAAAATAACCATATTGGTGAATAACGGTCAAGAATTGGGATAGCAAATCCCAGAATGATACCAACGGCAGCTCCTATTGCGGTAAACCAAGCCATATTCAAATAAGAAGGTTTTAAAATTAGTGCAATGGCGATGAATATGACTGTGACTAAGGCAACCATGGCAAGAACTGAAGGTACAATTTCTTCAGAAAGTTGACTGATGACAACTGATGGTATCAGTTTAGAGTAGACAATCAGAATGACTAATGAAATGGAGAATAATGTGATACCGATGTAGATACTCAATAGATCAAATCTGGTCCATAAATCTTTACATCTTTCGAGGGAAAGATGTTGGTACTCTTCATAATCCTTTAGAAAGCTCGGTTGTGATAATTCCCAGGATTCCATAAGTTTGGCATACTTGGAGTTGATCTCCGCGTCGTCTTTCAAGGATGAAGACACGGCCCTGTATCGTTGTAACTGTTGAAGAGTGGTAAATGATGCCTCTTTGTATGCTCTCTCGTTTGAAAATGCTTCTGAGATTGGGGTTCCCAAGTTGTTGAAAGGGATCGGAAGTCCCAACAGTAATGACAATGTTGGTACAAGATCAATCTGGTTGACTTGTCTATAATTTTCACCATTGTTTGAGATATCGTATGCGGTGCTATCCTTTAAGGGGTTGAAAGCTTTGCGTTTGGAGTATAGCCATAAAGCAGCTTCCACTTCATCTTTTGAATCACCACCATGGTTACCTGTTCTATCCATACCATGGTCACCTAAAACCACCAACAATGTTTTATCGTCAATTAGATCAACAACACTCTGGAGATAACTGTCCATTTGTTCCTGCTTATCTTTCATAGAGTAATGATCTGGACCATATCTATGTCCACAATGGTCAACACCCAACAAGTGACCAATCATTACATCCCACTTATGTTCTTTTCTCTCAAGAAAGGGGATCATGTGGGAGATGACCCCGTTGTCAACTGTATGCAAATCCCACACATTTAACGAGTCATAAGGGTACGATGTGTCCAAAAACGGACCAAAGCAAGCTTCCCAGGTATCATCACCTATGAAAGTGATTGATCTATTATTCTGGTTCAGCTGTTTGATGAAGTTATCTTCCTCTATGACATCACCATTAAAATTTGAAAAGGCATCTCCAAACGTAGGCAATGATCCTGTTGTTAGACCTTTGAGTCTTTGTAAAGTAGTTGTAGGAGGATCAGCTATGAATTTCAAGAGCACTGAGTTCTCTGGATGATGAGTTGTCAGTTGATATGGCAACTTCAAGTTGTTGTGATATAGTTGAGAAGACTCCTCATCAGGTATAATAAAGTCAAATCTCAAAGCATCGATAATTATGATGACGGCTTTGTCAAAGTTCTTGATCTCTGGGACTGTCTGGAATATGTCATCTGAGAGAGAAGAATGATTATCTAAGACTTGCCTTGATAGTAGAAACCCTTTCTGAAAGAATGCAAGAGCTATTAGTTGTAGTGCTGCGATGGATAGGAAGATGATGAAGTAGAGTATGCACACAACTCGGAGTCTGTTATTTCGTATGCTATGTTTCGTGCTTGTTTGTTGAAGTAGTCGTTTATGAACCTCTTCTGCGTTTTTCTGAGCCACTTGGTCACTATCTTTAGACATTGTGATAATAGTGGTTACAAAGTCTTTGATCTGCTTTTAGCTGCTATTATGAATAGCAAAAAGAAGGAAATGGGTGCAGAAAAGCTCACCGATAGCAGAGTTGCAGATAGAGCAGCTTTCTAGCCTGGAATCAGGAATAATTGAGCAAAATCGTTGCACGAATAGACTGTTTGTTTACCTTTTTGATTTGAATAGAGAGTTTTGTTTTAAACCATGGAAAAATAGGGAAACTTTACGTAAGCAATAAATCATGTAAAGCTATGTGTCAGCTTCCAGCTGCAAAGTATCGCAAAGTGGTGTGAAGGTGTACGATGTTGTAGTGGATGTGACTGGATCTTTCTATCATGTTATACTACATTTTTGTTGTGTTAAATTGTGGATTGTTGTATTGATCAGATAGATCACGTACGCCATATTGATGTATAAGAACAATATGATTGGTACATGAATACACACTCTCAATAGACAACAGATTATCGTGTGAAACGCTCAACGTTTCTGCCTCGACCTCATGAGTATGTGACATGAACGATCATCAGGCAGTAATGTCTGCTTGAGATCACACTGGATACTTCGAATTCGAAAGGTACATGGCCAGTTGCCTAGATTGTGGTTGGAAATATGGTAATACTGTAGACATTACCTATCAGAAGCATTTTCAAAATGTAAGTCGACATATTAGACTGCTGCTACTGCTGAATATAAATATGCTAACAACAGCTGAACGGACATTCGACCTCTCTTTTATAGTGACCGGCTAAGCCCCAAGAAATCTGAATTCCACCGCGCCCTTATCGGAACGATCACGCAAGATCTTAGCTAATATACGCCGTAATTTCTCGGCGTATGATCATTACACATTATGACTGATTCTGAACATTGCATATTAGTGTCAGGCCTTAATGGTACCACGGGGCGTTGAACCAAATTTGTCTACGCTCATCTACAATTAGTCCTTTGGATCTTGGAGGAAGAAAGAAGCAAATTGGGTATCATATGAGGAATTGACTAACAACATGTTGAGCTCAAATGATGAGCGATGAAAAGCGTCTTTTTTGGGACCATGTAGTTAGTATGGTCTTGCTCCAAAGGCATTAGTATTGTGATTGTCAACATTTTCGTAGCCACCATATGTGGCTGGCCTCTTTGTGGGAGAACGGGAGGTGTGTTGTGGAATATTGGCATTAATGATTCCGAATGGCTGGGAGGCTGGTGGTTGCATATTGAAGTTGTTATTTTGTGGTAATTGGTATAGCTGTTGTGAATGAGCAAAGGCTGGTGTGGACAAACTGCCAGCTCCATTGTACTTTGTAAACTGACCTGCGTTGAACCCATTGTCCGTTGTTGTGTTTGGTGTGTAACGTGCGGCAGAACCATTGATGATCAAGTCATTGTTTGATAGTTCATCTCTATCGATGATCATAAATTCAAACTCTCTCAAAAAAGTGGTCAGATGACCTATAGCTTCTTCAAGGAATAAAGCACTTTCAGGTTTGTAAGTCAGAATTATTGAATGGTATGGTCCAAACTCAACAGTTTTGTTCTCAACCACCATAATTTCAAAATCATAAGCTATCTTGAAAGGAACCTTGATTCTGTCCAGATAAGTCTCATTGGCCTCATTGAAGACAGTCTTGAGGTTTGGTGATAACGATATCTTGAACTCATAACTTTCAGCCAACTCACTGATCAAAAGTCTTGTAGCAGTGGTGGAGTGATTCTCCAGTCCTAAGACTTCCACTATAGCGAAGTCCCTTGGTTCTGTTGCTGGGAGTCTAATGAAAGTTGAGGTTTTCTTCTCAATAGACTGAATCACATCGAATGACAACAATCTGTATTGGTTTCTTGAGATCTTGCAGAACGTATTCAGGAATGTAAAGTTTTCATTGTTTACCAACAAAGAGTTCAGTTCATTCTTCACTAGAGGGATATTCGAAGCGTTTTTGGAGGGACATCTGATAATGACGTTATCGTATCTGGCATGACTTTTGGTGCTGTTTCGGGAATCATAACTGTTGGAGAACTTCACAAAGACATTATACTTTCTCATAATTGATTGAATCAATGAACCACCACTACCAATAATCTGTCTATGAAAGGATTCAGGGATGTAAAACTTGAACTCCGATGGGAACTCTTGTTCAAGTTGACTATATGCACTGAGATATTCATCGAATTTGGAGGATCTCAGTTGAATTATGAAACTGTAATCATTCAGTGGCTTGAAGTTGATAGTGGTATATTGGAAAGTGTTCAAGATCTTGACGATTTTACCGTTTTTCTTACCACTGATGAATTCATGATAAGTCAGTCCTAGCTCTATCTCGGTTTCAATCACAGAATCAAATGTACCCTCTTCATAAATCTGGCTGGCATAATTATTGAATAGTTTGATGGCCTTCAAGACATCATTTTGGTTTCCTATCAACTCGAATGAAGAGCCATTCAGGTTGGCAACAATTAACGAGCTTGTAGCAACAGAAAGTTTGTTGACTATGTCTTCAAACAAAGAGATGTTGACACCTGGACTGATCGAATTCGTAGAATTCTTCTCGTGGAACCAAATGTTTGCTTGTGAGATTCCATTTGTCAACTTGATGAAATCATGGATGGCCAATTCCACTAGCTCATCGGAATAACCTTGAAAGTGAACAGTTGAATCCTCATTCCCCAATGGTGGCAGCTGAATGAAAACAGCATATTTGTACATGATAGTACTCAGTTCACTCTTATTATTCACCAGTATTGAATCTTTCTTGAACTTTGGAATTGGAAGTGTTTTGTAGTATAGCTCCTTCGACGTCGATTCGATCAGATCAAGTAGCATTTTCTTTGACAGCAAAACTTGAGATTCCAGTCCAGATAGATGTAAAGTATCAAGTTTGTGTTTCTTGGTGTGGATCTCTCCATATAGCTCGGGAAGTATTGTTGGAAGGTAGAGGTTGACATTAGTTTCAGTAGCTATAGCTTTGAAGTTGTTGAAATCAATACCACCAATCAATGGGATCATACTCAGTGGGATTTCGATGCAGTCAACGAATAGTCCAAGGTAGTCATCCAGTAACACTCTCAATCTGGTCTCTGCAAAGATGGTATCATCAGATTCACCCAGAACGTATATGCACAATTTGTTCTGTTGATGTTGTTGAGTTTGACTGACTTGATTTAGCGTGAACGTCTCGATTCTCTCAGAGATCAGTATCTCAACATTGCAGAAAAGTGCCAGTTCGTCCAACCGTGTCTTGAATTGAGGTGCACATTCAATAGCGTTATTGTTCATCTTGAAGATCGATTTGAACTTTATGAGATCAACAGGCAGAACCTTGAAGTCGACTTTTCTATAGCTTGAAAGAACCTCTGTCTTTTGGCTCAGTATTCTGTCAGTATCTGACTGCAATTGGAATTGTAGCAAAGGCTCATTGCCTCTCGAGTCTGAAACATTAACAACAGCATCAATCTGTCTTGAGATGGAGTTGCAGTTATCGATTATCTGGCAGTTGGATAGTGGGATCTTCTCATTGTTCAACCACGTAGCCACAAACGTACTGCGAGGATCAATTGATCTAAACAGTCCTGTCTCTGAAGAATATATATACTTCGATGAGTTGTATTTCAGTAGGTAGCTGTATTTCAGCGGAATCACGGCGTAGATCTCATCATTCTGGTTTGTATCCATTGCAGCCTAACGTCCACAGTGAGTTCACTATAGATTCTTTCGTTCTGGGTGGTTTGAAGAGAATAGCAACTGTTGATTGGTTTTCAGCCCAGAAAAAAGTGACTATTATAACCGTTTAATACACACCTTTTGTTAAGGCATATGCCCAATCTGGCAAAAAGGTAAACAATAACATTAGTGTTACCCGGCACGAATGAGTCTCGTAAATGTCACGTGAAATTTGATCTCAAACCACGTGACTATAAGTTTTCATTTTGTGAGATTTCGCGAATTGTTGTCTCCATAAGTAGTACATTGGTCATAAATCTGCTAATTAAGGCTCATTGATCTATCACTAGTATCAGCCTGTTTGACGATGTTGTCATTCAGAACCAAGGGTTACAACGGATACGGTGTCAAATACTCCCCGTTTTATGACAACAAAATCGCAGTAGCGGCTTCGGCAAACTACGGACTTGTGGGTAATGGTCGTCTATACATTTTGACTATCCAACCCAATGGTGAGATTACCAACGACACATTCTTCGATACACAAGATGGATTATTTGATCTGAGCTGGTCGGAAATGCATGAGAATCATGTTGTGACTGCGAATGGTGATGGTTCACTGAAAATGTTCGATATACAAGTGGGTAAATTCCCCATAATGCAATGGAAGGAACATCAAAGAGAAATCTTCTCTGTCAGTTGGAATCTCATCGAAAAGACAACATTCGTCACATCAAGTTGGGATGGTCTCATCAAGGTCTGGAACCCTCAGAGACCGCAGTCTTTGTTAACGTTGAATGCGAATAAACCTCAGTTTGAGACGAATTGTGCTTATCAAGCGACCTTCTCTCCACATAATCCAAACATGCTGCTCTCAGTCAATGGTAACTCACATATACAGCTGTGGGACACAAGGCAAGCTAATCCAGAGGTTTTCGACTACATCGGTCACGGAGGGGCGGAGACCCTGACATGTGACTGGAACAAGTATAGGTCGACTGTCATTGCGACTGCTGGTGTCGATAAGCTGATAAAGATCTGGGATCTGAGAATGGTTTCCAACGATCAACCTCTCCAACCTTTAGTCAATCATCACAAAGTTGGTCCTGCCCCATTGAACCAACTGGTGGGTCATGAGTTTGCAATCAGAAAGATTCTGTGGAGTCCTCATGATGGTTCGGAATTGCTCAGTTGCAGTTACGATATGACCGCTAGAATATGGCAAGATCAAACGGATAACAAAGCTAGATTCTTAAACAATAACGCCAACAGATTCAAAAGAAACTCCAGAGCCAGAGTGTTCAATAAGCATAGAGAATTTGTCATAGGTGGAGACTACAGTTTATGGGGAGAGCCTGGTTGGGTCGCTACCACTGGTTGGGATGAGATGGTTCACGTTTGGGATTCCAAGCAACTTATGTAAATAAAAGCAGTCATATCAGTAATCCATTGACTCTATTCTCGTGTAGTCTTCGTAGCTTCTCTTGCTTCAAGTGATATGACTTTTGCTCAGCTTGATATACTTGAACAAAGTTTTGGATCGACTGGTCGTCATGAGTCTCTGTATGGTTGATGAACGATTGTTGAATGGAGCTGGACAGTTTTTTGGAGTCAATGATTGATGAGGTGAGTAATTTCATAATAGACTGACTGCTGAAGCGAGACAGACTCTGATACATCTGTTGCTCGGTGCGCTCCCACGCGCTCAAGAGCGATTGATAGTTCGCCAGTTTCATATTGGTCTCTTCTTTTGAACGTTCCAGTTGTTGCAGTTTGTCCTGGAATGACTCAAGGTCCTTGATTATACCATCAAGCACTTGAACGTTCTTTTGCAAATCATCTTGTATGAGAGATACCAGATAGCCCTTCAACACTCCCAAAGAGGTTGATAACTTCGATATTTCTGAGGTCGGTAGACTCTGAAAGCTTTGTGGGAGCGGTACTTTGACTGTTGGCTGTTCACTCTGTGGTCTTGATACCGATGTTGCGTATTCTCTGGGTGGAAGGTCTGGATTGTTAGACATCGAGATTAAGCTGGGTTGATTTATTTATAGGGGAGGTTTTCACGATTGGTCCAATTTTTTCGCTTTTAACAACCATCAAGAAGGAAGACAAAGACTCAATAACGATTAGACAGCAATGAGCGCATTGAGAGTATCAGCACGCACTAAAGTGCCAGAAGCAGCTATCATCTTCTTCCACGGGCTCGGTGACACCGGAAATGGCTGGAAATTTTTGAGTCAGATCTCAAGACAGTCACCTGAATTTGACCATATCAACTTCGTCTTTCCTCACGCTCCAGAAATCCCAATCTCAGCCAATGGAGGTTACAAGATGCCAGGATGGTTCGATATCTATCAGTTTGACCACAACAACAAGCTGGATTCGGAAGGGTACATCAAGGCTTTGGCTCAAGTCGATTCCTTTATCGAGGAGCAAGTCAAGCTGGGTGTGAAGTCAGAAAATATCATAATCGGTGGTTTCAGTCAAGGTGGTGGCTTAGCACTCGGTAGTCTAGTCAAAAGTACTAAGAAACTTGGTGGTATCATTGCGCTATCTCCATTCGTGCCGTTCCATGACTTGGTCAAGGGTTGGAACTCCTCAAGTGTGAATATGTCTACTCCTGTCTTCCAAGGACATGGTGAAGACGATCCGTTGATTCCACTTGCTACTGGGAACGACAACTACAGGCTCTTCAACACTGAGCTAGGCTACAAGGAATACACTTATAAGACCTATCCTGGTGTCGATCATGGTGTTGATAATGATGAGTTACTAGACGTAATCAGCTTCATAAGGAAGACACTGGTGAAAAGCAACTGATGTTTATCAACACACAATTCGCACAGATACATATCCGTTTGAATAGTCAGTGCTTTCATTGAATAACTCTGTCAGATACCTTCTACGATATTTTCGTTGTTCAAGCTCTCACGTATAGGTATCACCATAGTAACCAGATTATATAGGTTATGAGCGAAGTTCCTCTGTTTACATTTCGTAAACAATTTGTCTTTGTACACAATTTTCGTTTTTGTGCATGTTTTGAGTTCAAATCCTGTTTTCCTTCCGTCTTCTTTTTGTGCTTCTCACTCTTTGTGTGCCACGATAAGAGAGTCTCGTGAGAAGCCGTTACACAAAGAACCGAGCGAAAAGTATGCTCACCGATACCACAATTCGTTAGCTCGCTCACTTCCCCACAAAAGTCTATGGTTCACTTCAGCGTTTATCTTCTGTTCAACTGATCACTGTGTCTGAACAATGTCGTGTGATCGATACTTACCTTTGGGCTTGAGCTACTTTGGCGATGGAAACTAACCGATCAACAATCAAGACACCGTTCTGCTCTGCTGCTTTGTTGTTTTGTGCCATTTTACTTATCAGACTCATCCTGTCGGCTTATTGTCGCTGTTGTTGTTGTTGCTTCAAAGACCACTGATCACGGCCTCCTCCACTCCTTGCTCTGTGTCATTGGGGAGCTCCCAACTTGGTCTTTCTGGTTGACTTTCCTCGTGAAATGCCTGAGCCCAAACAGACGCCAAACTCCAAACCTCCAAAACGAGCTGCTGCTACAACATCTATCTACAGATATCCTATCAATGGAGAAGATCTGAAGAAAAAGATCGCACCAAGATCCAGCTTGCAGTTCAAGGTGGGACCCCATTTTGAAAACACTATCTCAAATGTTTCAATCATAGACTCTAAGGGCCATATCGTTGAACCAGTAATATGCCCAAGAGTGGATAGAGGTTTTGAGAGGATTGAGAATGAGTGGGTCGGTTACAAACGAAACTATTTCACTTTGGTTTCCAGCTTCTTGTTGAAGAATGTCTCATTCGCTCATTTTGCCAAAGAAAGATTCACAGCCATCAACCCAAAGACTGGTTCCCATTCAACAATAAGATACTTCGGCTTGAGATTGGTCTGCAAATGTGCTGATGACGATTCATATGTTTCTCTTATACAGCATACTGCTAAACGTGACAGAGGTCCCCAATTTCAACCACCAATACATCCTGCTGTTCCAAGTGACTTACCGAACCATGACATCATTCGAGAAGCTGCCAACGTTCGAAACACAAGCAAGATTGCAAGACTAAACAAGGTCTTCTTCTTTGAGAGGGACCAGTTCAAAAACAATGACGTTGACGTTAGTGGCTTGGGTGGATATCCAACTGACAAAATTATCAAAGTTGCCCGTTACGAACGAATTCAGTTCTCATCATCAATTAATTACAAAAAGCCTTCATCAAGTAACAAGAGATTCAAGCTAGCCGTTGAGCTCGTCGGATTCATCGACAAAGGTGAATACATTACTTTGGCTTTCGCTGAAACACCCCCATTGATTGTTAGAGGAAGATCTCCATCCAATTATGGTCAATCCATGAGTGAGATTCTGAAGGTTGGTAAGTTTCAAACCTCAACTCCAATGGTTGGTCAAAAGCAGAAATCACATAACGACGGTTCACCATGTACAATGGCTTCTCTTCAGGGGGTTCCGGATTCACCAGCTGTAAGCCCAGTCGGTTCATCAATGTGTGAGGATATGGAAATATCTACTGCATTCAAAGGGCCACTAGATGACTTCGAGACATTCAAAATCTTAACAGATGCTAATCGGGAGTTGTCTGATATGGCTGTCCCATTCTTCGGTTCAGCGTTTGAAGAAACTACCACTGATGCTCATGGAAAGAAGAAGAGAGGAAGAAAACCAAAAAACAAGCAGCCTCATGATCTGAAGGATAAGGTTGCGAAGCCCAAGAAGCACTTGAAGAAGAAAGCATCAGGTGCTCCAAAGGAAAAGAAGAAAAAGACGAAGGTCAAGAAAACAGATCGAGCATTGAAGGATCTTACAAACTCAAGGTTCTTGACAAGTTTCCCTATCGTGGATCCGGTTCCTTCTCTGGAGTTTGATGGTACCGGTATAAAGTTGTCCCCAGAGCCTGATCACCTGAACTTGTTTGGTGAATATGATTTTGACAGTTCTATGGTCAATATCGAGTTGCATCCTGATCTAAAGGAAAACACCAAGCCCTCCAGATACTCGAACTTTATCTTATCAAAGGACATTTCTGCATTCTCAAGTGAAAACTTTGACACTGATCTCATGTCCATGAAGAATGGAGCCGACCTCATGATAAAGGCCGAGAATGAAATTGTTGAAAGCTTCTCCAGATACCAGTCCAATCCTTCTGAGGAATTGATGAACGATGATTACTTCGGAGACGGGCCAAGTTTCATCGTGTATTGATACAAACTAAGCAAAGACCCTCATAACTGGCACTTCAGAAACCTGCCGGCCTCTTGATATACATTTTTAACAAGACTACTCGTGTAGAACTAACTGTATATGAGCTAAATGCTTACGTAATTTTTGTGACAAGAAAAAAAAATTCAAGTACCGAGTTGTCGTACATAACTAGTTACAACAACCTTATTGTTTGTTTACCTTTCACGATTCAAACAAACTGACAATGAGCAACGTAGGGGCCCCTGTGGACATTACTGATGGTGCATCTGAGCCATCGCTAGCTGTTAAAACAGAAGACGTTCAAATCAAAGCTACAATTGAAGCTGATAAGATTCAGCCAAGCATTGAAGATTCTCCAACGGTGGAGGAAGACTCAGATATGCTGGTAAAAGAGGAATCATCAGAAGATACTAGTGCTCCACAGACTGTCACTGAAATCAAGGTTGCAGGTGATGATTTTTTGGATGACCTGCTCGCGAAGGCTGAAACCAAGGAAGTGCAGGAAAGTGACGAAACAAAGAGCTCAAAAGATGCTGACGCTGATGATATCGAGTCAGACAGTTCAGATGATAATGACAATGATAGCGATAGTACAAGTGATAGCGACGACGCTAACTACGAGAGTGCCAATGACCAGGTTGGAAACGGTTTGGCCGAGGAGGAGGACGACGATGGGAACGAGCCAGTGAGATCTAAAAATGAAGTTGTTGATGAACCAGCCGAACAATTGCCTGAAGATTTCGTCATTGGTGAAAACGATCCAATAGAGCATGTTGGTGAGATCAGCTCCGTACTTGATAAGAGTATCATTGTTCTCGGGAAGATTTCAGGAGAGTTCAGATTTTTAGATGAAGGGTCAGTATTCTGTCTGGAAGACCGTACTCCTATCGGATACTTGTTTGAGATCTTTGGACCTGTTGCCAGACCTCTATATCGAATCAAGTTTACCTCTGAAGAGACTCTACAGAAATTCAAGGAACAGATAGGAGCCAAAGTTTTCTATGTGGTACCCAAATCCAAGTTCGCCTACACTGATACATACAAGAATATTAAAGGGTGTGATGCCAGTAACTGGAACGACGAGGAGATCCCTGAAGATGAACAAGAGTATTCCGATGATGAAAGGGAGCTAGAAGCTAAGAAGGATAAAAAGAAGAAAAGAAGCAGAAAGGGCAAAAATGAGGATGAAGAAGATACGTCAGAGAACAGTACAAAGAAGCCTAACAACAAACCTCAATCATACAATAAACAACAGCAACGTGCACCAGTCACTGGATACCATTCAAGAGCTCAGCGTGAACAGCAGATGCAACCTCACCAAAGACCACCGCCATACCAGCAGCAGTTTCCAATTGCACCTGCTCCTTTCCAGCCACCTCCACAGATGATATATGGACAAGCACCACTCCCACTACCGCCTCATCAACATCAACATCAACATCAACAACAGTTCCCAATGCCAATGCCGCCATTCCCAATGCCTCAACAACACCTTCTTCCACCACCCCCACCTCCGCCTGGTGCACAAGGTGTCCCTCCTGAGCAGTGGATGCAAATGCAACAGATGTTCCAAATGCAACAGATGCAACAGATGATGATGGCTCAGCAATACTTTGCAAGTCAGAATCAAGGCCAGTTCCCTCCAAATAATGGACCACCTCCAAATCCACCCAATTTATGATTGTTACAGAGTATGAGGATTGATCGCATTTCATTATATTATATACATGCTTGTGATCATGCTAGAAGCTTATCAAGCACTGTCTGTGCCGTAGTCAACGCGTATGGTGGAACTCCGGCTTTTTTGGCAACATGGATGGCATAAGCTTTGTCTGCAACACCATTGATTAGCCTATGTGTGAATTTGATGTTTCTCTTCTGTTCAACAACTTGGATCTTCTTGAAGACATGACCCTCGTCCTCTTCAGACGCAATCAGCTTCTCTATTGTTTTGCCGTAATGCGTGGAAAACAATACTCGACATTTATTGATCTGGGATAGATGCTTTAGTGTGGCATAAGCGACTGAGACACCCTCTTCTGGAGTAGTACCTCTTCCAATCTCATCCAGTACAGCTAATGATCGTTCAGTTGCACCATTCAGGATGTAACTCGTCTCCACCATCTCAACCATGAAGGTACTCATATGATTGTATAAATCATCAGAAGAGTTAACACGACTGAAAAGTCTATCCACAATCCCTATCGTGGCTGACTCTGCAGGAACATAAGACCCCATCTGTGCAAGTATGATTATGATGGCATTTTGTCTCAAGAAAGTGGATTTGCCTCCCATATTTGGACCAGTAATCACCCACAGTCGATTATTGTTATTCATCTTCAAATCATTAGAGACGAAATGCTTCATGTCTTTCTTCAAACTATCTTCAACCACCAGATGTCTTCCCTTAACGATGTTCAGCTCAGTACTAGTGTTGACTTCAGGTAGCACAAGACTCTTCTCCTTGGCTAAGTTTGCGAAGGAACTGGTGATGTCAATGAAGTCTAAGAAGTTCCCTATTTGACGGAGTGGCACACTTCTCTCGATGACTTTTTTCTGGAGAACCTTTATCACTGCTGTTTCTTCCCTTTGGATCCTTAGTTTTGTGAGTTCGATGTTCTTTCCTAATGTTGACCATTCAGGGTAATGTATCCATCTTGTGAACCTATGTTTTTGTGAAATGAATGAGCCTTTCAATGCTTCAGAGAGAAGTTCAAAATCACTATTTCTTGTGCCTCTCACGTAGACCTCGTATGTGTTTCTGTTTGTTATCTTCAGCTGGATGTCTTTAAAGTTTCCCTCCACTAGTAAGTTTTCAACCGTCGCTTTCATCTTCTCTTGATCCTTGTAGTATTTTTTCAAGTCTTTGTGCAATTGCTTGAGCGCTGGTGAGGCCTCTTCACGGATCATGAACTGCTCGCTTGAAGTCGAACCCTCTTCTTCATCTGCCTCTACACCTGTGGTGTTCAAGACTTCCAACTCGGTCTTTTGTTGATCTTGTTGAAACTTCATATTGGTCATGAGAGCATCAACGTCTATGTCATTCAAGATCAAGTCCACAAGGTCAGTTTGAGACTCAGGTAGTGATAAGAGCTCACTAAGCTTAGCAACATCTTTGTCATCGCCCTCTTGAATCATGTAGTTCTTCAATTCTTCATACTTGGATACAGTAGTGGCCAAGTTGACCAAATCCAGAACATTTCCTCTCCCCATCGATTGTCTTTGAACGATTCTTCCGATATCATGACACTCTTTCAGATAGCTGATGATCAATTTTGTGAAGATTGCATTGTTGTAAAACAGAGTGACAATCACTTGTCGTTGTTTTATTTCAGCAATGTCTGTGGAAGGTGCAGCTATCCATTGAGACAAAAGTCTACTACCAGAGTGTGTCACTGTTCTTTTCACAGAGGATAACAATGAACCAGTGATAAATTGATCTCTTGAAGTTCGATGAAGTTCTAGCGCATCAGCAGTTCTTGAATCAATCTGGAGAATGTTCGATGAGAACTTCTTCTCTGGCAATTGTAAGTTCACAGTAGTCTCTGGGAAATGCTCATCAACATATCTTAGCAAGTTTCTCAATGCAGTGATTTCTTTGCCTGTTAAATCATTCAATCTGGCTTTCAATGTATTCGAAGGGAAATCGAACATGTTCTGATATGTTTCAAGCACCTTATGAGCCTTGTTTGAGTCTCTGAACTTTAGATTTGGATGGTTCTTCAGCTCGGTTAGTTCTTGGTACCATTCACTGAAGTTGAAACCAAATAGTTCTTGATCCAGTAGGATCTCAGTAGGGGATATCCTGGTGATAGCAGAAGCCAGCTCTTTCAATGTGACTTCCTGAACGTAGAGACATCCTACTGAAATGTCAACCCACGATAACCCAATCACGGTATCAGGATTAGCAGCCCTCTTGAGAGCGTTCTCTGGAAATTCAATGGATAGCAGAAAGTTGTAGTACTGCTCATTCAAGAACTCCTCGTCTATCAGTGTACCCGGTGAAATGATTTTAGCAACACGTCTAGTCACTGCATCGCTTCCCATTTCTTCATCGTCTTTGAACTGATCCACAACAACAACCCCTTGGTTCAATTTAGTCACCAATGATCTCAAGTGCTGATCAATTCTATATAGAGGGAACCCCGACATGGGTACTTCGAGGTTCTTGAAGGTCTTCTTAGCCACTTTCAAATTCAAGATATCACCATACTTCTGAGCTGTTTCAAAGTACATCTCGTAGAAACTTCCAACTTGAGTCAGGACCACGTAGTCTGGGTATTTGTCCATTGTCTCCCTGATGCTCCTCATTGAGGTCGGCAGTGATTCTAAGTATCGCAGTTTCTCTGGCGATATGTGTATTTGGCTCTCATTCTCTTCTTTTGCGACTTTGGGCAGATCAGCTAGTGAAATCTTCGTGATGACGGCTTTTGACGACTGGAAACGCATAGAAGCGCGTTGAACCGGCAAACTGGGAAGTAGGCATCTTCGCAGTACTTGTGAGATCATATCTGGGAGACCTGGATGAACTTTTTTCCGACATATGTGTCGAGTTGATGAAACAGTGAAATATTTCGCCTCGAGGTTATACGTATTTTTTTTTTGGCGCTCGGGATCATTGAAGACTACAGGTCACTTTTGATTATTTATACTATTACAATTATGAGTTTTACATCAGTTCAAGTAGCCTTTACAACCCGGTGCACCACATAGACATCTCACACGTTCTTGGTCGTTTGTTTCACGTTCAAATTTGTAGTCATAAGTCAACTCTTCGTTGGTTCCGATGTCTCTCAAGGCATAAATGACAATTCTCTTCTGTCCTTCAACTTTGATGATTTTGGCTGTACAACTCGGAACACATGAATGATTGATGAATCTAGCAATACCACCTTTCTTTGTGGCATCAATAACGGTATTTTCATCAACTCTGAAGAGATAACTGGAACCAATACCCGATTTCAAATAAGCCTTCTCTCTGAAATCTGCAACTTGTTGTCTGATTCTTTCACCAACGTACTCGATGATCATCTCTCTACCAGCAATAGGCTCCAATGCATATAGCCCCCAGTTATGAATGGCAGATCTTGCAAACGAGACCGGTTTTTTTCTCTTGTTCAATTGGTTCATGGTCAAAATTTCGTTCTCTGTATTGAAATTACTGACCTCATATGCAAATCTTCTGTTATTGGAACGGTTGGCTCTTGAACTTTGAACCTTTGATGACTCTGCATCCTCGTTATCAACTTGAATAGTGCTTAATGGATCATGAACTCTCTTTCTATGAGGCAAATAACCGACTTTGACTTCGTCAGATATTTTGGAATAACCTTGACTTCTGTATGACCCAGTGGAGTTATCGAGAGATAATGGGATCTCAATTGCTGAGTCTTGAGCGTTGAGCCCTCTTTCAGCTTTCAGGGTCTTTGACTTCCAGCACCAATAATCAGGTGGATAGTGCATTGTGTTTCCCGTCTCGTCTTTCAACAATTCTTTCAGCAGCTCTAAATCTTCCTCGTCCTTGACCAACTTCTGGAAGCCTTCGATATCCAGCAACAAGTCATCGTCTTCCTCGTATACTGGAACGGGAAGTTCAGTGCTTATAGGTTGATGCAAACGGTCGAAAATTGAATGATCAACATCTTCTTCTTTAACTTCTGTTTCCTCTTCGGCATCTATATCCATTTTCTCATCTTCTGGAGTTGTTGGTATAGATTCTTTGAGTGGCTCTTCTTCTGCTTCCTCCTCGGAAGAGGAAGAGTATAGGAATGGTTCTCTCTTTTTCTTGTATTCCATGTCCTCGTCATCTGAACTCTCCTCTTCTTCCACTTGCTCCTCTTCCATTTGCATATCAACGTCCTCTTCAAGCACCTTTGCTTTCTTCCTTTTAGGACCTTCATCCTTTGGTTGAGGAGTTGCAGCTCTCGAGTCGTTATCAGTGTCATCTTGGAAATTCAACTTGTAGTTCATAGGTAGAAGTTTGCGTTTTCTTGGTGTAATGATTCTTCCTTTGAGGTTCTTTGAGACGTCAGTCTTCCTTTTGAACGATGGTAGTTTTGGTGGCTTCACCTGTAAAGAAAAGACATCAAGAGGAGCATCAGTTGGAGTACTTTCAGGCTCTACTGAAACTTCTAGCTTCTTTTCAACAACTGGTAGGGCAGGAGGAATGATCTTGGCCTTCAAATCTGGGAAGTTGTCAATGCTCAAGTATTCTAAAATAGCAGGAGCTATAATCTTACTTCTAATGTCTTTCTGTAAAGCGTCTTCGAGCTCTTTGGTCAACAGGGATGTGGCCTCGATAACAACGTCTCTTTCCTCTAGTGTATAGTCATCATCTTCCTTAGTGGATTGATATCCCTCTGGTAATTGAAGCTTCATGTATAGGTTGACTGAGAAAACGGATTTTCCGTCTTCTAGGTGGAAACATCTTTTAGCTTCTCTAGGACTGTTGAACACAACAAAAATTCCAAGGTCATCTGACAAGACCCTAGTCCAGTCATATGTTTCCAAGACCTTTTTGATATCGTTTTTGGACAGCTTGTTCTTGATGTATTTGGATGCAATGAAAATGTATGAACGGCCTCTTATCAATTTATCAAGCTCTTCGGAAACTTTCACTAGCTTGTTTTCACTATCGACAAGCTTTTGAGATGCAGCTTCTTTAGCTTTAATAGCTGCGATTGCAGCGGCTCTTGCTTCAGCCAATGCAGCAAACTTGGCAGTTGTGGCTTCTCTCTTCGAAGTGTGTTTGGCCATAGCTTTGAGAACAGCTTTTGGAGCACTGGGTAGAGCAGTTTTCTTTTCACCTAATTTCTTAGAAACAGTACTTCCGATTGCCTTGCTAACCAAAGTTTTCAACACATCTTCATTCTTCATGAGAACAACGCTTATCGTGTTGCTTCCAATGTTTGTATGATGTAAATCTTTGATGGCTGTTTTGCATGCTTGATGAGCTTTATCTTGAGTATCTGCAAATTTAACTCTTAGGATACCAAGTGGAACACCACTCGAAGGATCTAAGATACTCTCGGTCTCGCCCACAGTTCCTATAACCTTCAACTGATTGATAAGATAGATGTTAGCAATTTCATTTCCTAGCCCACATATTATGATCTCCGTGGGAGGTGGTGGTCCGACACTGTGCTTATCATATTGGAACTTTGGTAAAGGCAGTGACTTGAATGGCACTTTACTCAATCTTTTCATGTTCATCAGTTGAGTTTTGTAGCCAGCCTCAGTTCTTGGATCTCTTGTAGGTTTAAGCTCGGTTTCTTTCCTGTATATGATCTTTGGGCCCTTTGATTTGTCCTTTGACAGCTCTGGATCATATATGGCTTTGATTGATGGCTTAGAGGCTTGGGAAGCCTCCGGGTTTGGTCGAAGTTTACCATCACTGCTGAAACAGGTGCAGTCCTCTAGAACATCAGGGTGGATAGAAGTTGGCCAAACGCTAGTGCTCTTGGGAAGTTTATCAGGTTGACTTGCCTTCTGGAGATCTTTTGGTGGGGAAGAGGTTGATGGGGTAGTGTGGTCTTCAGAGCGCTCAGATCGTGGTGTAAAGTTGCTGTCGTATGTAGGATACTCAGCATGTTTGGTTGGAGTGTCATACCTTCTGGGATACTTCCCTTTGTAGGGTTTGTTATAAGTGGATGGAGATGACCCTAGCGACGAAGGGACATACAGCTCTTTGTGTCTTGAAAAAGGACGTTCAGCTCTTGGATATCCATAGCCTCTGTCTATCTCATCAGACGCATCGAACCTGTCAGGGAAGAACGTGGACAGACCATTTTGTCTTCGACGACCCATGTTTGTTTGTTGATAGACTTGATGGAGCTCAATCTGCTTATAGACCGTTAAACTAACAACCAGTACGACTTTGGGGTCTTTTCCAACAGTTATCAGCTCTTCAGTAACAGAAATGTGCGTATATCTCCAAGTTTAACTCTTCTCTAGCGTCAAAAAACGTCTCTCGTGCGATTAAATCTACTTTTGTTGATGTTTTTGATCAATATTTGTGCCATTCTTATTTTCTCTCCAAAACCAAGATTTGATGGTGGTGTCCGGGTGTTTGCCCAAATTATCAAATTTTCGCGTAACCCCAAAATCACCACAGCAACGCGGTGGTCCAAGTCACAACTACAAAATCGATAATGAACAATAAATAGTTTGAATAAATAATAAATGAGTATAAATAGGATTATTAGGTGGTCTGTTATGTACACAGATCATTTAGTTCTAATATGCTTCAGTTTAGTACGACTGTGGAAGAAATTATTGGAGTAGTCCTTGATCTTGAAACGACGCTCGTTAGGCTCTTGGACGTAGAAAGACCATCCTTGTCCCTGTGCAAACTTGACTGCAGCTTCCTTTGTATCAAACTTCATGATGGTACCCTGCATGTAATCATTGGAACTCTGGTATCCGATAAGATCGTTCTCCCATCGGTTACCTTTTCCCAAAATATCCCAATCTAGTTTCCAGTCATGACGGTCACGCTGACCACTTTGAGTAGCAGGTTTACTCTCCTTGTAGATTCTCACCAGTCTCTCGGTGATCAGCTCTCTTGGAGCACCGCTAACGATTTCCTTTGGGATCTCATTGTGTTCCAACTGAGTGATGATATCAGATTTGTCGTCCTTTTGAAACAAATATCTGCCCTGCGAGAACGAGCGGAGTGATATAGAGTTTCTAGAAGCAGCAACTCCGTAGCCGATAGTGCTGACTGTGCTTCTCAACATCCTGATTACTGCTCTGGTGATATCTTCGATGTGTGGAGAAGTACGAAAGCTCCCTAAAATCGATTTTGTTGAATTGCAGAATTTCGCGATCTCAACTCGAAGCCTTTCTTCTTCATGACACTGAAAGAACAAGTGATCTGACCAATCTTGCCCAAATGAGCTCTGATTCGCTAGAAGGAGCCATCAGAGATGTTGCTCCGGCCCTACTAGAACCTTTCCCCGAGTCATTGAAGCAGCTGACGAACCAGGTTTACCGTTCTTCCAAACAGAAGATCTCACTTAAGGCCAATGAAGAAGTTGCAAGATTACATCTGTCTGCTATCATTGCCGTTCAAAAGCTTCAATCACAGTTGAATATCACTGAGCCCTCACTCAGGAATCTACCAGTTCCTGTACGGCTTGGTAAGAACTTACTTTCTCTATTTCAAAGTCAGCTACTGGGTTCTAACGCTAGTACACCATTGTCAACTCCATCACTAAAACGTACCACAGATGTTTCAACTCCATCACCTTCCCCTTCAAAGAAATCCAAAATGGGTAGACCACCTGGATCTAAGAGCAAAACTCCATTTCTTCGAAAATTAGAGGCTGCTGCTGTCTCTGCTGCCTTTCTAGAGACAACCCCATCTGAACCTTCCACTCCATCAAAGAATCTGAATGATAAGTTGGCCGACACAGTACCGAAAGAAGAGCCAACACCAAAACTTTCACCGTTGAAGAACCTACAGCTGCTGACCTCAAGAGAGATTATTACGTTGTGTAATAAGTTTCAATTGGAAAAAGAGATCGCTGACAACATTATTGATACTTTCCTGAAATTCTCATCGAGCATATCGAACGAATGGATTCTGATCGTCGGACTGATATTGAACTGCTACTTTGTGGTTAATCATGAGGTCATGAAAGAGCAATTGGGCAATCGATCGACGGTATTCAAGACAATGCACCTACTTCAGAACGGTGGATTGAAACTAGTTGATATTCAATCCAGTGCTGAGGTCGTGGAGAGTCTAATAAGATACACCAAGTGGTTCAAAATCCTGAAAGCCAAGCACAAGTTCCCTCTGGATGAAGGCACTCATTTCGAAGATTCAGGAAGTATGATTTCAAAGTATCAACATACTTCAAAAGACGGCCTGCGAAAATATCAAGAATGGGCTCATGAGATAGAGCAATCCTTACAATAAAAGTATAAATAGCCCATTTATTATGTACAAGTAATTTATGCTTCCGTTTAATGATATGGTAAAAGTTTTCTTAGTCTTTTGGTTTGAGCATGGTTACTCATTTGCTTTCCACCATCAGCCGTCAAAGTACGACGACTCCAACCTGTATTACCGTGGTTTCTTCCAGAAGGACGCTAAAAGAGTAGATGTTAGTATTCGAAACTCGGTCTGACGATTGATGGAACGACTTACTCTCTTAAAAGCATTAGCTGTCTTTCTCCATCTTTTAGCAGCACCTTGATGTGTTTTCATCAAAGTTCTAACGAATATATTCGAGGAAGCGATAGAATGTGACGCTATAAGATTGGTTGGACGAACAAGACCCAATAGACCGAACATTATGTGACTTTTGAGCTGTTAATGAGACTGATCAATACCTTTCAACGATAGCTCAATTCATTCAAAATTGGAAAAATTACTAAATGTGGTTCGGGCACGTTTAGTCACGTGAGTATATTTCAAATAAAGGATATCTCCATGAATTATTATGTAGTGACTGAGAAGGCATGTGACTATCGAATGGTTCATTCTGAGTCTGAGGAGTCATAGTCACCAACAATTGTATTTGGTTTAGTTTCAACGCTTTCTGTGCCCTTCTTCTTCACCATGTTCTTCAAAGCTGTTGGTTTCTTCTTCATCAACCCTTGAGCTATCAAATCGATCTTGGACACTGCTTTGATCTCAGGCTTGGTGACTTTGCTCTTCTTTAAACTGCTCGGCTTGTTAGTATATTTCTCTAGACCTCGGTGATAGTTTCGTCTTTATACATACAGCTCGTATGATTTCATACCTTTCTCGATCTCTTCTTTTCTAGCATTGACTTTACTCAGTTTCTTCTGCTCCAACTCTTTATAGAAGTTTGCCTCTCTCTCATTTATGATATGTGATTGATTCTTAGATTTGACTTTATCTTCGTACTCTTGTTCTTTGGCGATATAATTCAGCTTCATCTGATCGTATAGTGATAACGTCTCTTGTTCTTCCTGCTCATTCTGAAATTTCTTGCTAGCGAGAGTCTCTTTAGACTGCAATGACTTCAGGTCACTCTGACCTTCAGGCACGAATCTCGACATCGTTCAATCTGATCTGAGTTGAACACTGTGATCAATGCAAATAGAAGATGGAGATGCTTTGTACATTTTTTGCACTATAATACTTCTATCGCGAAAATTACTACTTCCGTATTTCCTATGAATGAATACATTTTATTGTTCATCTTCATCTTCATCATCTTCTCCTATGATGAACTGGCTCAAAATCTCCTCTTTCTCTTTGATCTGATCATCTCCCAATGTCCATACCAGCGTACTTTTGGACAATCCACCAACAGTCACGGCACAACCGTAACACATATCAACTTCTTCTCTATCAGCGCTTTCCAAGTGTTCAATCTGATCTTTGTTGGCCTCTTTCCACTCATTGTAGGACTCAACCTCTAGTTCATTCTCAGGTCCTCTTGTACTCTTATAAGTGATGTCTCTTAACCATTTCATCGGCTGACTGTATATCTTTCCGTTGCAGATTGAACAGGTTATACCATCATACTTCTTTGGCTCTACTAGTTTAGCACCAGTTTTCACCACTGTTGACACAATATTGTCGTAATCCTGATCAACAACGTTGTAGTAGTTTGAAACAACTTCATTGATTGTCTTCTGTTTGTTCATGATGTTTTCTTGTTTTTCCACTGGTATCAGAAGTAGTGACGATAGTTCTTGAAATTCTAGAAAAGTCATTATCTCGCCCTTAGCGACATCTCGCAGTGGACGAATGTTATCGATTTCCACGCCATTTACCACTTCTATACCATCTGACAATTGTGAGTAAACTTCAGATCCTCTTCCCTTGACTGTCAAGGCTATCACATCTTCAGCCAGTGTAGTCATATTATGACCCCATAGAATCGAAGAAACACCAGTGGCCACTGCATACTTCTTTACAAGTTTCTTATTGATTATCTGTTGAAGATCATGTCTTGAAGCTCTGTTAGGACAAGCAGTGAAGATTTGCTCAATTGTTATCGACGGATCTTGAAGTGAGTACTTAAAACTTGTGAAGTCCTGGAACAATGTAACTTCGTGGAGTGCTTCTTTGTCTGTGATGAATGAGCCGATATCCAGTCTTGTGAACCTTATTGGTAATTCCTTCAACAGGTCTCCATATTTCAGCTTAATTGCAGTGATGACATCTTTGTAAGTGTTTTCGTATTTTCTGATACTGGAATCATCGATAAATAGAACATCGATCTCAAATCCAACCGCGGCCCTTGGATTTCTCTTCTGCTCCATGTAGAGAGAGATCAAGATATCAAACAGTACAATAGATGAAGCACCGAATGAAAGTGGTACTAGCACCTTCTCCTTTGGCGAGTCCTGATCGAACTTGACCTTGAACTTCTCAGCACTCATCTGTTTCCTTTGCTTCCCGCTGATGAATCTGATAAAACAGCTTTTACAGAACGCTTCTTTTCTCGAAATTGTGACAGCATCCTCCGTTTTACATCTTGAACACGTTCCAAGATCTTTTGCGTCGCTCATAATGGTCAGACTCTATAATTAAACGAATAACTTCACAAACAAAAGAAAAGTTTGTGCGATGAGCTCGAATTTTTTTTTTTTTTTTTACTGAATGTTACGTAATCATCAAATTCGCGAAGTTAGTAGCTTCGAATTTTTACTACATCAGTCATTAATCGCAAGGCAAGTATCAGTGACTGATCGTGTTACTTGCTGGTTGCTGGTTTGAAGATGTCTGAGAGTGACAGAAAGCAAGATAAGGATTTCAAATCCTCAGATCCAGCGCTTGCTAAGCAGAAGGAGAACGTGGATTTCGCTAAAGGTCCTGTCAATGAGTATAAATTCTATCCAGACAATCCAACTTCGGCGTATCACAAGGCTAAGTTCGCAGCCAAGGGGCCTTCGAGATATTACGATCCATGTCAAGAGAGTGCCAACATGAGTGTGAAGTGCTTAGAATCGAACAACTTCGATAGAGATATGTGCCATGAATACTTCAGAGCTTACAGAGAGTGTAAAAAAGAATGGCTAAACCAGAGAAGAAATGATGTCAGAAGTGGTAAAGGTGGTTGGTCTTAGCTTCGAGAAGATATTGCTGATAATGAGAATCACGTATGTATATAGTTAATGATGAAAAAGTAAATCTTTATAAAAGTGTTCCTATGCTACTCTGGCACATCCTAACTGATAGTAGTAATCCTTCAAATGGAGTTTTATAGCCTTCTTGGTCCAGCTTGGGTCATATATGCTACTCGTCCATGCCGGATCTGTTTGAACCAGCTCCAACTCTCCTGTTTTTCTGTCGAGAGATGCCAGAAAGTCACAGTCAGTTCGGTCATCGTCAAAGTATAGCTTCATCAGCACGAAATTCTCTTGAACCTTGGACAGACAAACATCACAGGCCAACACAGACAACATGGATCCATAAAACAGGGAGGAGAACGGACGCAGTCTCATCCATCCAAGTAGTTGTCTTCTAATGATATCATCAGTGAAAATAGCAGGATTGAATTTACCAGATGTGTTATAATCTTCCCGGTTGTTATAGATACAGTGTTCATATGAAGCAGTATAGACAGGCATAGAACTTATGAGGTATCTCAAATCATATTTGGTGAAGTCAACGATTTCAGCACTGAAGTTAACAGTAGCATTTGTGTCTCTCTGATTGTTCATTGTCGATGGTTTCAATTTCACCTCTGAATGGTTGACATTTTGTTTCAACCAGCTAGCTGCTGATTCCTCACTCTTGAAGACGAAGCTACCACTCATTATTGACTTGTCGAAGTCAGTTTCACGAATGGAAAGATTGAATACCTTCTCATCACTGCTGAAAGTGATACCTGGTCTAACAAAAGAGCACATCTCAGGCTTTAAGTTTCTTGAAATAGCCAGCTCGACAAGCTCAGAATCAATATCACAAAATCTTCTCTTTCTCGATGTAGTTGTGCCCCTGGAGTGGTTCGATCTCTTAGCCAAGAAACCATCAAAGGCTGTACTGAGAGCAGTTGCTCTACTGTCAGCTTTCAATGAATGGCTCTTAAGATGCTCATCATGGACCTGTTCACCCCAGAACGGTGTCTCTGTGATTTCAGTGGCCACATCGAATGGCGCTTCATAACATGGCCCATTCAATGGTGAGTTGTAAACAGTGCCTGGGAACCCATTGTATTCGCCTGATCTTGGTGGTAATCTTGGAGGAGTTGGAGGTAAATGACTCATGGTGATGTTCTCAGAGCTCTGTGATAACGATGATGATCTGGTTGGACGAAAGCGTGGGGTGTAAGTGACAGAGGGCTGGATTTGTGGAGCGTTGTTGTTTGAGATGAATCTCACAGTAGGGATGAATGCAGTGGTATCAGTGTTCGAATTGCCATCAGTTCGTACTGGTGGTGGGTTCAACAGAAAAGCACCAGTATGAATATCCCTATCGAAGACATTATTGAGGATCGGGATCCCTCTATGAGCGTTAGCATCGCCTTCAGATGATAACGCTTCAAGTGTGATACGATTCGCTTCACGAATTCTCTCTCTTGCAACTTGTGAGCGTCTTCTAGAGCTGCCTCTCTGAGAACTAACGCCTGAAGTATCGTCCCTTAACGAGTTTGCAGATTGTTGGTTGAGGAAGTTTAGGCTGGAGCGTACGCTGCCTGGATTAGAGCTATCAGGACTAGGAGCGGGCATTTTCGACACAGATATGTAATCAAACTGTTATCGAAGTAAACAATAAGGTCGTTTTCTACGGATACTGACTAAAACAACGCATGCCTCTAGAGGATAAGAGTTATATAAATTCCCCAATTGGGCAATTTCCCAAAGAGGTAATTCCCTGACATGTGACATAATTACGTAATAAATTGAGCAATTACGTAATTTCATGCACGAAATCGCGGTTCGAGTATCAAAGTTGCTATTTGCTATGAGCTTGACAGGTTCTGGAAAATGCAGCTTCGGAGCTCATGTGGGCTTGGAATTGCGGGTTGCGGTGGAAGAAGGGTATTGTTTGCCGAAAATCAATTACAGTGTCCTGAATTAGCACAAAAACAGTGATAGTTGGTGGAGTTATCAACGTTCATGAAGGTGTCATAATAGTTCGTGTGTTTCTGGAATCCTTGATTGCCTTATTCGTTAACCATCTCCAAAAGTTGCTCTATGGAGGCCATCCACACATAGCCATAAATTTCATGCTTGATTACCGCATTAAGTGTCACATAGCAATGATTGCTAATTTTTGAGCTTAATGATCAAATGTTCTTAAGCCTTCCATGACAATATCTTAACGCTATGCATCGAGTATAAATACTAGGTTCGATCCACAACTTTAAGTCTAAATCGATTTCTTTCCTTCATCAAACTCTTAGCTTGAATACTACTACAACTACTACAATGTCTGACGCCGGAAGAAAAAACCTATCTGATAAAATTGGTGAAACCGTCACCCCACAATCTCAAAAATCCTACGCACAACAAGGCAAAGAAGCCGTCACCGATTCAGTCGACAAACTTCAAGGAACTTTGCAACCAGACCAATCCAAATCAACCACCCAAAGATTAGGTGATGCTGTTCAAAGTGGTCATGACGATGCTAAATCAAACGTCCAAGCTGAAACTGGTAAAACTTATACCGAAACTGCAGGCGAATACGCTGAACTAGCTAAGACCAAACTTGACGAAGCTGTTGAGTACGTTGCTGGTACTTTGACTGGTGCTAAAGAAGGCGCTGAGAAAGGTACTGCCAACAAATAGATCTTGTGATCCACAACTAGTGTGATCGCTCAATCAATCTGTGCTATACGAGATGATGGTATATAATTAAAGAAATATATGAACTTGGCTAATAAAAACATGTAGTGTTGCCATCTTCTGCAAGCTTTCGATATCATATGCTGGAAGCTCACAGCTCATGCACTCAATCTGTTTATTTTCTGTATGTTACGATCGAGATCTATTCAACATGAGATGTTATGCCAAAATGAGAAGCTTGACACAAAACAGAAAACAGGCTCATGGATCACCAGCGGTAACATCTCATTGTTTTTATAACTAACTATATAACAGACGACTGATATCTTTCATACCTTTTCTTTTACCATCAACATCACCAACTTCATAGATCATTATGCAACTTGAGAAAATCGCTCTGCCACTATTAATTATCGCTACTGCTACTGCTTCTCCATCGGGACCAGTGTCCATCAATGATACCAGTATTACCACTGGATTGCCTGTTTCTGGAGGTGAAATCACCATCAACTCAGAGAGCTGTTCTGACTTGAAAGATCATGACTGGATTGAAAGTGATTTCGAAAAGGCTTTCAGCTGCTACAAAGCTGGTGTTTACCCTTCAGCTGAAAGCTATCCAGACTACATTACTCTTGATTTGATCGAGAGATTCGCTGAGCAATTTGCTACTTATGGCTTTAACTACTTCAAGACACATCCTGATGAGGAAGGAAAAGCTGTTTGGTTCATCAAAGAGTCGATTGTAAATTCATACATCGAGCTTTTAGAATCTTCTGATTTGAAGTATGAGACCTCTTCTTAGCTTTTACTTCTTTTCTTACCAATTCACAGGTCTACAATCAAACATCTCAAAGCAAATTAATTTTCATTCATTAGACACTGATACTAGCAGCATGTTCAACAGCCAGCTTAGAATCGCTATTATCATCTATTCCTGTAGTAGCTCTTTGGAATCTGTGTTGCGTTGGAATAAATTTAGTTGATGACCATGCATTTGGAACAGTGTCATACATCTCATCGATTTGTTCTAATGTTAAACCTTTAGTTTCATAAGCAAAGAAGTAAGCAAAGAAGAAACACAAAAAGTTACAACCACCCCAAATAAAGAACACTTTTGATTTCAGTCTTGCTGAACCTGGTGTTTCATCGACCAAGTATGGTGTAGCATAAGCGATAGCGAAATTCCATAACCAATTGGAAGCAGTAGACATGGCGACAGACTTAGCTCTGGTTCTTAATGGGAAAATTTCACCAACAACAACCCAACAGACTGGACCCCAAGTAGCACCGAAGAAACCAATGAAGATACAAGTGAAAGCGATCAAACATTTGCTGGCAGCGTCAGAGTTGGAAACAGTACCAATGATAGCGATTAATAATTCCGAGATGGACATACCAGCAGCACCCCATAGTAACAAACTTCTTCTACCTAGTACTTCAACAAGAATAACACCTGGAATGGTCATACCGACATTGACAACGTTTGTAGCGACAGAAATCAAGAATTCATTACTGATACCAGAGTTCTTGAAGAATGTAGTACCGTAATAGAAGATAAAGTTGATACCAGTCAATTGTTGGAAAGCTTGTAAGAAGACACCTGTGATCAATCTCTTACGTTGTTTGTTTGATTTGGAGAAACAATCCTTCCATCCACTTTTACCTTGACTTAATTCATATTCGAAGTTAGCAGAGATTTCACCTAGTTCATCAACAAGAGATGGATGATCTGTTGGTAGTTTTCTCAAGATGGATAATGATTTTGCAGCATCTTCGTATCTATTCTTGGAAATGAAGAATCTTGGAGTTTCTGGTAAGAAGATCATACCGAAAGTCAAGATCAAAGACCAGATGAATTGAACTGCAATTGGAATTCTGTATGACCCAGTGTTATCCATATCCTTAGAAGCGTTGTTGATGATAGCTGCTAATAGCAAACCAATACTGATAGCAAGTTGGTAAATGGAAGTGATAGCACCTCTGATATAACGTGGAACGGTTTCAGCTTGGTACATTGGAATAGTAGCAGACACAAGACCAACACCTAGACCTGCAAAGGCACGACCAGCGACCATTAAATCAATACCAGTAGCAGCAGTTTGTAAAATAATACCGAAGTTGAAGACAATAAAAGTAGCGATAATCAGGGTCCAACGACGACCCAGAGTATCAGCTAGAAATGGAGCTCCCAGCGCACCAAAGAAAGTACCAGCAGATAGAATAGACACGATTAAGGAATGTTCATCAGAACTGAAAACACCCACACTACCATCAACACCAGGATGGTCTCGTGGGAAAGTTTTTAAAACGTATGGCATAGCTAAGACACCACTGATAGTACCAGTATCATAACCAAATAGAACACCACCAAAGGCAGCGAACAGACCTGTGAACAGGGCCATGGAGGTGGACCCTTCTGGCTTTTCCTCCAGCTTCACGAATCTTCTAAACAAGGCACTTGATTCCAAACCCATTGTATTATTATGTTATCAAGCTTTATTGAGATCTAACAAACAAGTACACATGATTCAACGATAACAGGATAATCTGGATTAATTATATATCCACCGATTCTCCATTGGGGTAGGCGTAGAGACCCTAGAGCTAGACCCCGACGTCGACAATGCCGCTGGTTTGCTGGAACAATCTAAGACTGAGCTGATCATTACTCTGCACAAGAGAATTGTTAAGCAACCAGGAGTGGTCCGGGGGTCATCATCATACATATTGATTGGCGTTTCTTTAATTTGGCTTAGCCAAAACGCACAAACCAGTTACAATTCTCGCTAGCATTATCTTTGCCATGGTCGCTATAACTGACACGTCCACAACATTCACATCGACACAACTACACAGAGCCAACTTTGTAGCTACCAGTCAACACGTCAACAACCAAATTTAACGCTACTGAAAAAAACGTCCATAATAATCAACGTCAAATTCCGAATAAGATCCGGTAACAAGCCCACCAGTAACAGTAATTACCAGTTATTCCAGACCCTGATTGTTCCAGTAATTTCACCGAAGGTCATGCGGCAATCCAGTCGAAAGCAGTAATCCTAAGAAATATGGGGTACTTTTAGACTTATGCAGACGGACGGGGTTTGCAGCGGTTTAATTATCGGGTCAATTAAATGGACTATCGGGAGAATCGACAAAATATGTGATAGATTTTCCAGTTGTTGCTGTGTAAAATACTGTTCGGCCAAATCTCTAAGGCGTCTGCTGAACTACACTGCTACAGTAGTTGGTTTGGCTGTAACGGTGAAACAACCACCCGCGACGTGAGCTTCGTAAAGAACCCTAACACTATACTAGTACGCCATTTCCATGTAATACACCGCGATACATTAGTAGCAACTCAAAATAAATAGTTTACGCGTCGAATAGATTCTCGATAAGATTGAGCTGCCAAGAATAACACGCCATACAAATCAACGCGAGTTTGACTTGAAAGTTGAGTCTCTTCTGACACCCACTTTAATACTGTGCTGTCCCGCCAATCAGAGTCATCGCCCCACAAATTTGAGTCTTGCAACAAATTGGCAATTACGTCATGGCTAACATTGTGTCAAGCTGCGGGATTCTCCTACTTTGATCCTTATCATTCCACTAAAATGACCACAATGCACACCCCCCAGACTTACGAATTACGATGTGGTAGGGGTAAACTGGGTCTAGATTTGGAGCTATTGTTCGAGTTAGTAATCGTCGATATTTTGTCTACATTCTACTCAGATAAAATCAAATATGTCCATTAATTGTATTGTATTAGCATCAAGCACTGGTATTAGTAGCATGCTCCGTGGCCAGCTTGGTATCGCTGTGATCATCTTCCAAGCCGGTAGCGGTAGCTCTTTGGAATCTATGTTCTGTTGGAATAAATTTACTTGAATTCCATGCGTTTGGAACAGTGTCATATAGCTCATCAATTTGCTCCAGTGTCAAACCTTTAGTCTCATAAGCAAAAAAGTAAGCAAAAAAGAAACACAGGAAGTTACAACCACCCCAGATGAAGAACACGTTGGATTTCAGTTTTGCTGAGCCAGGAGCATCATCAACCAAGTACGGAGTAGCATAAGCAATAGCGAAATTCCATAACCAATTGGAAGCAGTAGACATAGCAACAGACTTAGCTCTTGTTCTCAATGGGAAAATCTCACCAACGATGACCCAACAGACTGGACCCCAAGTTGAAGCAAAGAATGCAATGAAGATACAAGTGAAGGCAATCAAACACTTGTTAGCGGAATCAGAGTTGGAAGCAGCTCCGATAATGGCGATCAAAAGTTCAGACACACACATACCAGCAGCACCCACCAATAATAAGATTCTTCTTCCTAGAACTTCAACTCCAATGACACCTGGAATGGTCATACCGACATTAACAACATTAGTTGCAATTTGGATTAAAAATTCATTCTTGATACCTGAATTCTTGAAGAAAGTAGTACCGTAGTAAAAGATGAAGTTGATACCAGTCAATTGTTGGAAAGCTTGTAAGAAAACACCTGTGATCAATCTCTTCAATTGTTTGTTAGAAGTGGAGAAACAATCGATCCATCCACTCTTACCTTGACTCAACTCGTATTCATAGTTAGCTGAGATCTCTCCCAATTCATCAACAACAGAAGGATGGTCACTAGGTAATCTTCTCAATCTTGATAAAGATTTGGCAGCATCGTCATATCTGTTTCTCGAAATGAAGAATCTTGGGGTTTCTGGTAAGAAGAACATACCAACAGTCAAGATCAAAGACCAGATGAATTGAATAGCGATAGGAATTCTGTAGGAAGCTGTAGTATTGATGTTGTGAGTACCTTCATTGATGACAGCAGCTAACAGTAAACCAATCGTGATTGCAAATTGATACAACGAAGTGATGGCACCTCTAATGTAACGAGGCACCGTTTCAGCTTGATACATTGGGATTGTAGCCGAGACAAGACCAACACCTAGACCTGCAAAAGCACGACCGGCAACTAACAGGTCAATACCAGTGGCAGCAGTCTGTAGGATGATACCAAAGTTGAAAACAAGCAATGTAGCGATCATCAAAGTCCAACGACGACCTAAAGTGTCAGCAAGCAAAGGAGCACCAAGTGCACCGAAGAAGGTACCAGCCGACAAGATGGAGACAATCAAAGAATGTTCTTTTGAACTGAAAACACCCACACCACCATCAACACCAGGATGGTCTTCTGGGAACTTTTTCAAGACGTATGGCATAGCCAAGATACCTGTCAAGTGTCCGAGTTGGGAAAACTACTAGTTAAGAGTTTTGCCTGTGTGTTGTATATGGTATTGGTCTCTAAATAAGTACAGAATGTGGGAATCTGGGTTCTTATAGGAGATGTAGGCCTGTCCTTGGCAGCTGGATGACTCTCCTTGGACAGAGCCTTATGGTTGCCTCGGCTCATTGGGTGTAATTAAGCCCTGACCGTAGTCACGTGACACTTCCGGTCCTCATACTCTTGACAATACCACTGATTGTTCCGGTATCATAACCATAGAGAACACCACCGAAGGCAGCGAATAAACCAGTGAAGATGGCCATGGAGGTTGAACCCTCCGGCTTCTCATCCAGATTGACGAATCTTCTAAATAGAGCACTTGATTCTATACCCATTGTTATAGTATGCGATTTTGAAGAGCAAGAAATCTACAAGTACTGAAAGAACAGGAAAGGAAAAACTGGATTAATTATATATGCGACGATTCTCCGTTGGGGAAGACCGACTCCCCTTCAGCTCAACAGTACAGTACCCCATCAATACACGAGTCATAGCAGTCACAGTAGTCAAAGAGCCGTAAGTTTTCTGGAAAAACACCTGACGGGGAGCGCAAGCAACCAACTTCCGTGTTGGTCACAGTTACAAGTGGCACAAGCGCACAGTTAACACAGACCTTGTTACAGATTCCGCGTGGAGATCTAACAGTGGTCAGGCGCTGATCGGCGGTATCGTAAATGCCCCCTTGTATGTATCCTGGAGCCGATGTTCAAACATCTGATCAGTGGAGCAACTTAAACATATCAAACCACGCGCATATTAAATAGTGGCACATAAATTAATAACGTTACTAAGGAAACTGATCATTTATGACAGCAACAATCAAATTATCGAACAATAAATGTAATTTGCTTGGTGAAATCGCGTACCAAGACAAGTTGATTTAATTGTTCCACAAACCAGTTTTTCCAGCTGTACAAATTCATGTTGATTTTCCAGGATTTGCCGTGGTCATTCGATTCCTGTTAATTGTGTCTCATTTTTCTTAATACAGCAATTTTACGGGGTAATTTGAAATTTATTTTTTGTACAGCAGCGAAAATCGCGGATAAATGAAATAAGCGTCGGGTGAATTAATTTATTGTTTTTTGTATTGTGATTGCATTTGAAAATATACATAGATGTAGATCGGCAAAAACTGTTATTGTCACTAGAAAGCTACGAGTGATACTAGTGCTGATCTATTCAAACGAAAGAAGAAAATTTTCACAGTTTGAGATCTAGATTTTCAATTCTTAAAATGTAAAATAGAGGTCGTTAAACTTCGGAGAATTAAAAGATCCCGAATTTTTTTATGCGCTATTTGCTCTTTCAAGACCATTCTGGGTGGAGAGAAGAGATGAATTAGTAATTGAGTTGTACTACAGATCCATAAACGAACGCCGTTAAAAGTGCTTGATTGAAGTATATTATATTCAACGGTTTTGTGTCACTTCCAGAAAGGGAAATTTCCTCTTTGGGACTATTAATTTTTTTTTTCATTCGATCGCGGTGCTTATAAATTTTTCTTATGGCTCATCTCTCCATGTTCACCAGTAAAATAGTAGTAACCACAAGCTTGGTAAAAGCATTTGAGGAGCTGAAAGTTGATGAGAAGCAAGTTAACAAGAACTTTGCTCAAGATGTCATCCGAAATCCCGAAATTCAAAACCAAAATTCTCCCTGTTGACCCAAAGAGCATAAAGTTCGATGAACAGGACAACCTCACAATATCTGACGCATCAACCAAAGAAAACCTTTTGAACGCAGCTCAGCTTTTATCACAAACAAATAATGTCGTTGCATTCCCCTCTGAAACAGTATATGGTCTTGGAGGGAACTCTTTCAGTGATGAATCCGTGAAAAACATTTATGCAGCTAAAAACAGACCAGCTGATAACCCACTAATATCCCACATCTCCAAGAAATCTCAAGTGAAAGAGTTCTTCAACGTTGACATACCTGAAATATACCTCCCTCTTATCGAAAAGTTTTGGCCCGGACCACTGACCATTCTAGTGCCTGTTGATCCTCAGTCCAAACTATCAAAACTCACAACTGTTAATCAACCTACTGCTGCCATTAGATTACCATCCCATCCTATCGCTAGAGCTTTAATCCATCTAGCAAATGTACCTATTGCCGCACCATCAGCTAATGCATCTACTCGTCCAAGTCCCACACTAGCACAACATGTCTATGATGATTTACAGGGAAGAATACCATTGATCTTAGATGGCGGATACTCAAAAGTTGGTGTTGAATCTACCGTTGTTGATGGATTGAGTGATCCTCCAATGTTATTGAGACCTGGTGGGGTGAGTCTAGAACAGATCAAAGAAGTGGGTGGTCCAGCATGGAAGAATGTTAGAGTTGGTAAGTCTTCAGCTGGTGATAATGAGACGGTGAAAACTCCAGGTATGAAATACAAGCACTACTCACCAAATGCCAAAGTTATATTAGTTAAAAATGAGAGTTCAATCATCAAATTCTTGAATGATAATCAACTTAACAATGCTAAAATTGCACTATTAACAACTCAGCATTTCACTGGAGACGGTTTCAATGGGACAGTTGAAAGTCTAGGTAAGACAAAAGATCAAATATCTACAAATTTGTTTCATTATTTGAGAAAATTAGATCAAGCAGAAACTGAAATCATCTTTGTTGAGCTCGTTGATGAGACTAACGAAGGACTAGCAATCATGAATAGACTATATAAAGCTGCGTCTGAGACCATCTAATCTAATGAATACGACCCAATAACGACAAGACACTAATACTACTTGCATTCCCGACATCTGTATGAGTTTATTGTTATGTAAGAGTTTTTAAATAAGAATGCTGACTCAAACAATCGAGTAGACTGATTGTTGTTGTCTTGCAAAATATTTTCTAGTTTCATCAAAGAAGAAGACCGAACTTGAGATCACAATCAAGAATATTATATCAGAGAATGACAAAGCTTCAGTCTGGAAAATGCTTTGGAAAAATGGTACATAAACTGCACAGAATTGACCACCTAATGAACCCAACACAGCAAAATTGAACATATGATTAGTGAATCCTAGTTCGAAAACAGATCTCGTAGCATGGCGACAACTCAACGCATTGAACATGTCAAAGAACACGAAACAAGTGAATGTCATAGTGGTATCTCTAGCAGTAATCTGACTGTCTTTCATTTCTCTAACGTAGACATACAACGTACCCACAATCACAAAGATGGCATTCAAGAACAGTCTTTTGAAAACAGCATCTGTCAAGATCTTGGCCCCTCTTTTTCTTGGTGGTTTATTCATAACTTCATGATCAACAGGTTCCACACCTAGTGATTGAGCAGGTGGTCCATCCATTAGGATATTAATCCATAAGATTTGCATAGCATTCAATGGGTTTGGCAATTTGAAAAAAGTGGAAAAGGCAATCAATGATAATGCAGCAACACTAGTAGATAATTGGAAAGTCAAGAAATTTTGGATATTGTTAAAAATACCTTTTCCTTCCTCAATAGCATTCAAAATAGTTGAGAAATCATCATCAGTAAGAACCATATCTGATGCCTCTTTAGCAACATCAGTTCCCATTTTCCCCATACTGATACCAATATCAGCTAGTTTCAAAGCTGGTGCATCATTAACACCATCACCAGTCATGGCAACAACATCACCTCTTTTCTGTAGAGCACGAACGATTTGAACTTTATGTTCTGGTGTTGTTCTAGCAAACACTGACACTTGTCCAATGACTTGTGCCAGTTCGTCTTCAGTCATTGTATCCAATCTATCACCATTGATGACGTTTCTTTCTACATCAGTGATATTCATACCTATTTCTCTAGCGATTTGTGTTGCTGTAGCTTCACTATCACCTGTGATCATGATAACTTGAACACCACCATGAACTAGTTGAGCAATAGCGTTCTTGACAGATGGTCTTGGAGGATCTTTCATACCGATCAAACCGTCAAATGTTAGCTCTTCAGGTTCATTATCGAAAGATTTCTTCACATGTGCAAAAGCTAAGACTCTCAGACCTTTTGATGCTAATTTTATGGCTGATTCATGAATGTTTTTAATTATGTCTTCTTTGAGTGGTAATGGTTTGTCATCTTTTGTGGTATAATGTGTAGATCTAGCAAGGACTTTTTCAACTGCACCTTTCACGTATGTTGTGCTTTTGGATAAATCTCCAGAATTGACGGTGACTGCCATATATTTTCTAAGTGAGGAGAATGGCAATTCATGAGTTCTTGCAACTGTTGGTCTTGTGTCTGATAGATCGAATGTTGGAAGTATTTCTAATAATGCAATATCTGTTGGATTTCCGACATATTTTGAAACTTCTTGAGAAAATTTTGAATTGTTACAAATGTTTGCAGTTTCAAAAGTTTGTGCCACATCCGGTGTCACGTACTGCTTGGCATGTGATCTATTGATTTTTTCAACTTGTAAAGCTTCTGATTTCATATCAACTGTCCATATTTGTTTGACAGTCATATGATTTTGAGTTAAAGTTCCTGTTTTATCACTGCAGATAACATTAACTGAACCCAATGTTTCAACACTTGGCAGTCTTTTGACAATGGCCTTATGACGAGCCATCCTCAGGACACCTAAAGCTAAAGTAACTGTAACAATAATCGGTAGACCTTCTGGAATGGCAGCAACAGCTAATGAAACTGAAACTTGAAACATCTCTAACCATGATCTTCCTTGGAATATACCAATCACACAAATGAAACCAATGACACCAAAGCTTACTATAGAAAGATCTTTACCTAGCTTATCCATAGATTGTTGTAATGGAGTTTTAGGTTTTTCAATATCATTCATCATTTCGAAAACTGCACCAAAGGCAGTTTTGTGACCTGTAGCAACCACAATACCTGAACCGTGACCATCACGGACTAAAGTACCCATATAAGCAATGGATGTACGTTGTGTTATTGGGATTCCGGCAGGACCGGCAGTTAATGTATCAGTGGTTTTATGAACAGGTTCAGTTTCACCAGTCAAGTTACTTTCATCAACGGTTAGATGAACAGCTTCGGTCAATCTGACATCAGCTGGAATTCTGTCCCCGACACCAAAATGTACCAGATCACCAGGAACTAGTTGAGAAGCCAATGTGGTTTGAGTTGATCCGTTTCTTATTAGATGACATTCATCTGGAACCAATTTATTTAATGCTTGTAAGGATTGTTCGGATCTATATTCTTGAACGAATCCAACGGTGACAACAATCAGGATAGCTAATGTGATACTTATGGAATCATCTATGTTTCCCATTAAAAAACTCACAGCAGCTGATCCTATCAGTAACATGATCAAAGGATCTTGATAAAACGTCTGGATGAACTTCCACACTAGACTTTCTTCTTCTTCTCCAGTCAACTCATTGAGACCATAGAAACCTCTTTTCTGTACAACCAGACCATGCGAAGTCAATCCGTTGGTTAAATGTGTTTCTAAAGTCTCTGCTGTCTCTTCAATGGAAAGTGTACAGAATCTATAGGAGGCAGAGCTGTCTATACTTTGCGGCGTCGCGCTTCCAGAACCACTTCCTGGTCTGATTGGCGCCAAGTCGAACGGATTCTCTGAAGTTTTGCTCATGATTCAAGCACAATGAAGGGCCAAACGACACGATCACCTATAAAATCAACAGGTGTATAAAAAGTGGTAACACCGATATATGAAAGCAAGTGATGGGTCCTTTGAAAAGGGTAAAATCAAGCAAAAAACACTGGCGGAAAAAGCACTACCGCAACAATTGCCTTGACTGGGCGAGATTCAAATAGGATAACCCGGTGAAAAGAGCGTTACAACTGTCCTGAACGAGCAACAACTGTCGAGATGATCTAACCGTTTGTTTGTTTTCGTGTCAACTCTCAAATTTTTCAAAAGAAAGCAAAAAAACCTGGTAAGAGCACACGTCTACAACAATAATGACCTTATATTAATTAGTACGGCTTTTGAAATTTGTTACTATAATTAACTGTTTTATTTGTTCTATGCAAATGCGAACCTGTTGGATTCCGCAACTAATGTACACTTTTCTTCTCTCATAAATACACTTCTTCTTTTTTTTCCTATTCATTATTTTGGCTCAACGTTGTAACGTAGACGAATACCCATGGCCGATAGTTCAGAGTCCAGGTATTTTAACACGAATGGAATGGCAACGGTGGTGGTGTTGCTACCACCAACAAACTTGTTACCTTGACCATCTTCCCAAATATCTGATTCATCAACGTGTGTGGTGGAGTGTTCAAATTTGGCTGAACAATTACGACAACGGATGGAAGCAGCTGACCCAATTCTTGGAACTGAAGTTTGAGTTGATAGTAAAGAACCACAACCACGACAGATCGAGGTTTGAGCATAATCTGAAGAGTTCAATAGACGATCTTGTAACAGGAATGCAGTACCATGACCAATCAAAGCATCACGTTCCATTTCACCCACACGGATACCACCGGATCTTTTACGACCTTTCACAGGTTGCATGGTCAATGAATTCACTGGACCAGTAGAACGAACTTGAAACTTATCGTTAACCATATGACGAAGTCTTTGATAGTAAACAACACCAATGTAAATATCACATCTAAGTTCTTCACCAGTGGCACCAGAGTACATAGGTTCATTACCGTGATAATTATAACCGGCTTTTCTCAATTGTTCACCAAAGTAATCAGCTGGAGTATCATCTTCACTGAATTTCCATGGTGTGGCATCATGTGCAATACCATGCAAAGCACCAGCTTTACCAGCTAAAGACTCAACGAACATACCAATGGTCATACGGGATGGGAAAGCATGGGGATTGATAATGACATCAGGTTGGATACCAGTTTCACTGAATGGCATATCAACAGTTGGCCATTTTCTTGAACAAACACCTTTTTGACCATGTCTGGATGAGAATTTATCACCAATCATTGGAGAACGGGTAATTCTATATTTAATCGTTAAGGATTGAAATTCAGTATCTGAAGTATCACCACCTAATAGTTTAACTTCTTCAATATAAGCACCTTCTGAAGAATGGAAAGTTTTAACTTTAGTCTTTCCAATAGTTTCATCATAATAAGCACAAATTGGATCACCTTCTTCAACACGAGCACCAATCATAGGTAACCCATCAGCATCCAAGGTTTCTCTCCATTCTTTTGGCCAGTCATCATCACCAAACCCTATATGTTGCGTTATTGGATCACCACGACGTCTAGATTGTGATAGATCGACTTTCTCGACTTTATAAATAGTACCATAACCGAATCCTCTTTCATCGGCTGATTTATTGATAATCATCGCATCATCCATATCATAACCTGTGTAAGAAATAACGGCAACAACAGCATTGGTACCATTTGGGAAGTTATCCATACCATAGTTATCGTATAGATTGGCTTTAACAATTGGAGTTTGACCTGATTGTAATCTATAAATTTTGTTATCAGATCTATGAACTAAAGCAACACCTGGAGTACCCATAGTTTGTTTACCCATTTGACATTGATACATATTTCTTGGAGATTGATTGAAATCAGAGAATGGGGTCAAGTTAGCAAGGATTGATAAGATATTAGTTGGGGAAAATTCAACGTGAGTATGGACATTAGATTGAATTTCTTCTGGAGTGACAGCAACATTCATATAAACTTGTTCGAATGGACCAACAATGTCTTCTTTATCTAATGGTAGATAACGAACAGGACGCATCATTCTTGAATGACCACCAAAGATGAAAAGACCAGGATATTGACCTTTGGTTGAAGGTGGAACGTAACCGATTTCTAAATCTAAAGGTAAACCATGATCACCTTCAACTTTCCAGAATCTTAAAGTTTGAGCAACGATTGCAGCTTGGTCATGAGTAGTCCAACCGACAACTTTACCATCTAATTGAACACAACATACGTTTGGACCAGCAGCGAAAACATGAGGTGGAGAAACACCAAGTGCACTTAAAGCTGCAGGAACTTGAGAAACATCACTTGCACTTGTTGAGATGGAACATTTGTGAGCGAAATGGTTTAACAAACCACAAGGAGAACCATCGGGAGTATGGACTGGACATAAGAACCCCCATGATTCTGGTAATAATTTTCTGACAGTAGTAGTCTTCAATTGAGCAAAGAAAGAACCTCTATGCACCATTCTGAAATGGGAAATGAAACGATGGAAATTAATCTTTTCAGCAACAACAGTATAACCTGAAACTTGTTGTAAATCTAAACCTGATTGTGAAACCAAGTTACCAGTTGATAAAAAGTATTGTAATTTTTTACCAATGTTTTCATTTATTCTAGAAAACACTCTGGTCATATATTTTCTATCATTGAAATTGATAGGAATACCACGATTTATATCTGATTGAACTTGAAGTCTTATACTTTGTAAATAATCTTCAATTTTTTCCTTGATGATCATACCATATAAGAACCCACCTAATAAAACTTCTTGATGTTGAGTAGCATCTGGATTATCAGGAGCACAATCACCAGCGACTAAAGTGTATAGTTTTCTAATCATGAACAAAAGCATTCTGAATTTATCTCTGTTATCGTCTAAATGAACAAGAACAATACGTTTCAAGACTTCTTTACCAACATCAACATCAGAAACATCAGGAGTAGCACCAAAGACAACTCTAAATTTATCACCCAAATAAGCTAAAGTTTCTTGATTTGAATGTAGATTATAATTCTTATAAGATCTTAATAACAATTCCAAACGATCAGTCAAAAAGGAATTTTCAGAATCAGCACCAACGATACCATCAAAGATTTCACGATCATTAGTTTCAATTAATGCTTTTAAAATCATGACAACTGGGACTAAAAATTCATTCTTTCTCCAAGAAAATCTGAAAGTAACATTACCATCATTCAAATAATGTAAAACATTAGTTTGAGATGTTTGATCTGGTCTAACTGATCTTATTTGAATACCAAATTGAGAATATGAAGCACCTCTATTGGCAAAAGAAGGACGGATGATGGCCATTGGATGATTACGACGTTGAACAATCAACATACGCACTAGTTTTTCAATACCATTGACGATGAAATAACCACCAAGTTCATCGGATTCTTCTTTGCGTTTAACTAATTGAGCTGGTGATAAACCTTCAAGATGACATCTATTTGATTGTAACATGATTGGGACTTGACCAGCTTCTATGATCTCAGTGACTTCATCACCATCATTGACAGACCAAGCAACTTTCAACACTAGTCTACCTCTATAAGTGACCATTCTTTCTCTAGTTTCAGAAGGCCATGTTTTTTTATCAAGTGATAATTTATCATTGAATGAGACTGCAGGTTTGATTAATTGAACAGAATCAACTCTGATTTGTAACTTGTTACCGAGTCTATTTGTTTCATTTGAGTCGAATATAGTTTTGGATCCGATATCCTTAACACCCAAGTTTAATAAACCACCACCTGGACCTTCTGTTAATGCATTGAAAGAACCAATATGAGGTCTCACAGCTTCTTGTAGTAATGGAAATGCGGATTTATCCTTTGGAGGGTTTTGGAAACGCTTCTCACGCTCGAGCGTTCTGAAGTCGGCTGTTCTCTTCTGCACTGGCATCTTCCACAGACCTTTGGCCAGAATTTGTCTGTTTTGTTATGTTTTCGTTTGTAGTTTTTAGTGGAAAATCTGTTAAAATTTTTTTTTTTTTCCGTATAAAGACTTGAGGTGTTACCCGGTTATGTAGAGTATATGAAATATCATTAAATTAAGAAGATTTGGTTAGTTGAATGTAGTTATGTTCGAGTCTATTACCATTTGGTTATCTGATGATGACATTCACAACTTAATTAAACACAAATAGCTAAGATAAAAGCCATTTATATCAATATATTTATGTCCTGTAATGGCTCATCGGTCAGGACACTACAACTATACTCTTAGTTAAAATGTGTGGAATTTCTTTTCTATTTTAACAAGCAGTTTTCATATGAACAAGATAATTTGGATTAGGACCAATGGCTAAATCACGTTTTGAGTACGTGAAAGAGTTTGAGAAAGATGATGCACTTTTAAAAGAATGTTTTATCGTTGTGAGGATTGACGGGAAAGGATTCCATAAATTCACTGAACATTATAAATTTGAGAAACCAAATGATATTCGTGCTTTAAATCTATCAAATGCAGCTGCTATCAATGTCATGAGGGAATTAAAAGATATCTTCTTGGGATATGGAGAGTCTGATGAATATTCTTTTGTCTTCAAACCAAATACATCGTTGTTTAATAGAAGAGAAGCTAAGATAGTATCAACGGTGGTTAGTCTCTTTACTGCTAATTATGTTCATCTATGGAATAAATTCTTCCCAGATTTACCATTAGAATTGAAACATCTACCCACTTTTGATGGGAGAGCTGTTTTATACCCAAATTCAAGAATCATCAAAGATTATCTATGTTGGAGATTCATTGACACACATATAAATAATTTATACAATACTTGTTTTTGGACATTGGTGCTCAAAGGTGGGTTGAGTACGGTAGATGCTGAGAAAAAACTAAGTGGAACATTTTCTGCTGATAAGAATGAAATCTTGTTCAAAGAATATGGAATCAATTATAACAATGAACCAGAGATTTACAAGAAAGGATCTTTGATATACAAAAATGAGATCTTACATGTTGACGTTTATAAACAAATTGATGATTTTTTCAAGGATTATTGATCAAGCCGTTCATTTCTTCTTCAATTCACTGAAGAAAGATTCAATATCTTCCTTATTTACAACTTGACCATTTTGTGCAAAAGGAGCCAGAAAAGATTTAAGTTTTCCTTTGATATCTTCATATGCTTGAACACCTTGGATAGCTTGTTCTCTGGGTATGGAATTCAATGCTTTGGCTCCAAGGTCAAATATTGAGGAATTATCATCATCATCATCATCATCTGAATCTGAATCTGGAGGTGGTTCATAAATAGGATCATCTTTTAATAAGAATGGAAATTTGGTGAAAAAACTTGTTACTATTGAGTTTTCTTGATTGTCATTTAAAAATTGTTTAAACTTGGATTCATGATCTGGGTTTAAGAAAATTGAATATTCATAATCATTAAGTTTTGTTCTTTTGATGGATGATTGTAGTTTATGGAAAGAACTGTTGAAATTTTCTAATTTTTCATTTCTATCTTTAATTGAATCACTTTCAACTCTATATAGAGTATCATTGACAATATCTTTATTTGATTTGATCAATTGGAAGAAAGAATTGTTATTGGATACACATTTCCAACATATGAAGCAATCAAAATCATCTAATCTTGGAAATCCATCAATTGCTACTTCATCATCATTATTATCATTATCATTGTCATTTGCAGTCTTGTCTGGAACAGAACCACCTTGTTCACCTAATTCTGGTTCTTTCAATGTATCCAATAGATTAACACCATCTTCTTCTTCTTCTTCTTGTTTCTTTTTAACTTCAGGTTTAAATTTAGGTAATCCCATAATACAATAATCATGAAACCAATCCTCATTACAAACATCACCAAGGATACATTGTAACATATTACCAGTTTCTTCAACTGGGTTGTACTCATGTGTACAAGTACAGAATTGTCCTTTGTAATTATGATTATAAATATTTGAACTTGATGGGATATCATCATTAACTTTACTTCTAAGATTACATGATGATTCTGTTATAGTTGTACCACAATCACAAGTGAAATTTCTTTTGGTGAATAATTCCACTATATTGTGATCTGAATGACATTGAATAGAACACGAGTAACAAACACCAGCTAGTTTCTTTGTTGCTTCATAACATGTCAAACACGCGTAAACCTGTTGTCTAATAGGTCCTTGTATATAAGTACAAGTATTTGGGTCATAAGGCATCAATTCTTTCGCTTCTCTTTCAAGTGAAAGTTGAGAAGATAGAAAGTCCACTGCAGTCAATGAATCGGATGACATATCTCACTAGATTATAGATCAACTCTATATATGATCCATTGATCTTTCAAAAATAGCTATATCTTTTCGCGTATCTTCTCTTTATATGAACTATGGATCATCATAAATACAGTCACGTGACATATACTATCACGTGACTGACTGTGATATGAGATCACGTGCACACACACCACGTACGGAACGAAAAAGCCACCCGACGACGTGCGAACGAACGGAACATGGCCGTTAAGTGGAATCTCTCGTATTGTGGTTCTTTAATGAATGTGTCAAGTGATAAGCTGTCAAAGTATCTCCGCGTTCTTCTTTATATAACCATTTATCACTATCATTATCATTATCATTAATTACCCATCAATACTCAATATGGTCTAAACTCTCTGTGATTGGACAGATTGCTTTTTTACATCAATTTGCGCCGGTAAAAATTTTCGTTTCTTGTTAATTTGCTTTGGAATTTGTAATCACCATAAATATATATCAACTCTTTATACTTTTCAATTATAATCATCTATTCACCACTTAAGGTCAACATGAACAACTCAGACTACATCTCACAACTGAACATGGAGGAACTCCCACTTCCTTCAGTCAAATTTGAACAAAATGATATTGGTTCATTCACAGATCTTTCCTTCTTTGATTTTGAATCTGATTTTAATCTTAAAAATTCATTCAACATTAACACAGATGATGTCCTTAACTTGAACGTTGATGAACTCATCACACCATCTTCCACAATCACATCTCCTTCCTCTACAACAACAACAAGTCCTTCAAATGCCATAGTTACAGAACATGATAAAAAAAAGAGAAATACAGCTGCTTCTGCACGTTTTAGAATAAAAAAGAAACTAAGGGAACAAGAGATGGAAAGAACACTTAAACAATTAACTGAGAAAGTACATGCTTATAATTCTAAGATTCAACAATTAGAAATGGAAAATTCATGTTTAAAATCATTAATAATTGAAAAAAATGAAAAAAAATCAAATGATCTTTTAAAATCAATAAAATTGAAATCAACTTTCACTTCTTTTGATCGTTCGTGATATTGAAATCAATACCTTATTTACATTTGGATTTCCACTTTGTTTTCAATGTTTTTTTTGGTTTTTTGCTTTTGGTTCGTTAATGAATTTCTAATGTTATATATACCCTTCCATCCATGTGATACGCTATATCACTAAATAAAAATAGTTCAACACTACTATAACTATCAATTATCATGTAGATTCTGACATGTCTGAGTACACTACTTGAAAGAACTTTGACAGTAGAATTTCAATATAAAGTACACACAAAATTATAATATAGTAGAGTAGGAAAAAAAACAAAGGGTAAGTAATAGTCACTGGGGTTTAAAAAGAAGAATTGGGGAATATAGTAGACAAAAAGGAGGGAATCAATCAGTTTGTGATATAGAAATATAGAAGAAAAAAAATGGGAACTGAAGGAAAAGATTATAACACCACCATTCCAGGATGTTGTTTGAAAGTTTTGTTGATGTTTTTTTTTTTAGCATTTTTGATCGTTGCATTGATTAGATAGCTGCAGAGTATAAAGCAACCAATAGACCAACGGATGCAGTAACGAATGGCAAGTTACCTAGAGTTAATCTCAAAGTAATTGAGTTATGGAATAAATGAGCTCTAATTTGATCACAGAATGAAGCAGTGTCCAATAAACCATGTTCTTGAGCCCAAACTTCAGCATTGTTCTTAACATCATTAAAGGAAACATTACCTGATAAGAAGAAGTAAGCTAATAATAATTTAACCAAGTTGAAAACAAATGGATCAAACTTTGTCTTTTTTGATTTCTTTGAAATAAAATTAATATAATAAGCTCCAATTAATGGTAAACCAACAGATAATAAGAACCAAGTAGCAAGAACAAACAAGAATTTGAATTGGAAGAATACTGATAGATCCCAAACTTGACCTTGATAATCAATATATTTGGAGTATTTAGCAAGACGTTCATGATCCAAGAATGGAATTTGTTTAAATGGGATTAATGGAACTTGTTGATACAATAATAATCCAGCTTCAGTGGCAGCGGTTAAAAGATTGATTGAATCTGGAGCACTTAAACTTTTTCTAACTTCATTGCTTTGTTTAATGAAAAGTTCAGTAACATCATCATAAGTCTCAAGAACAAATTCAGTGGCTTCATCGTATTTACGATAAATTGGATCAACGGTACCTCTATAAGTTTTGGTGACAGTGGAGGAGATCCATGATTTAGCCTTTGTAACGAATCCATTAGTGATTGCTTCAACATCATCTTCTTCAGTTGAGACTTTAACTTCTTCATCATCATCATCTTCCTCTTCTTCATCATCATCACTTTCCTCATCATCATCACTTTCTTCCTCTTGTTCACCTTTGGAAGGACTAGAATCGTGTCTAAAACGTCTGCTGATGGATAAGATTTTGCTTGGAGAGGAAGCTAATTTACCAGCAAACGGTTGAACTCTTGAAACAGATGGAGTCTCTTCATCTAATTGGGTAGATTTTCTTGGGGAGGATCTTTTTCTAAATTGAATGTATTTTCTAAACTCATCATCTTCTTCCAATTCCGGATGATTATCAAAGTAACGAGCTAATCTCTCTTCTAAAATTGGTTTAGTTCCTTCTTCACTGTTGTTTTTAGTTGTTAGTATACACGCGAATTTAGAAAGTAAACAAATGGGAAACGAGCAAACCACAAAAAAACCGCGAGGTTGTTGTGTTGTTCATGTTCAAAAGACATACTCGATCTTCAATTGTTGTGCCAAGTTCAGCAAAGAGGCCTTGTTCAACTGCTTCAAACTCATTTTTGAGGGTATTTCGACGTTAATTAGTGGATTGTTGGTTAGTTTATGAAATTGAATGGGATTAAAGTGGGTTTGTTTTTGTTTTTGTTTTTGTTTTTATTTTGATTTTGTTTGGGGAATTTTTGCTTAAAGTGGGAATATTTCCTAATTGGGTAAAAAGTAAACACGTAATACACACACAGATATTGGTCATTGTGAGAGAGAAAGAGAGAGAGAGAGAGTGTGTGTGTATCAGAATCATGGACAGGGCTCACTATATGATGATTCTACAAAATAATTAAATAAACGAAATAAATGATGATCACTATTATAACACCAGCTATTTAATCTCATGAATAATAACTTCTCTCGTAATTTGAGTGATTATGTATCCTCTAGGCTGTTTATTTTGGAGCTTCTTTGAAAGAAATGGCAGCTTCTTCACCCATGGAGGCGATGATGGTGACCAATAAATCTTTACCTTCGTCGAAAGCGGATTGGATGTTGTCACCTAATTCACCATCTGGGGCACGGACATCATCTTTGGTTTCACCATCTGGGGTCATCAAGTTTAAGTAACCATCATCAATGTCCAACAATTGGAATTCGGTTCTGGTAACGAATGGAACTTCCATATTATGGGTGGATGGAGACAAATCTTCCAATTTCTTTTGGGTGAAGATATCAGTGGCGACTAAATGGACTTTAGCGTGACCGTGCTTACCAGTTTTGGAAGTGGACATGTCAATGATTTTACATGGTCTACCTTTAATGACAACGAATCCAGATTTTCTCAAAGCGGAACATTGCAATGGGTAAGTTAGGGAAGTACCAGCATCAGCGGTTTCAAAGACGTGCTATTGAATTATGTGTTAGTAATCAGTGTTCCTTAAACACACACACAAGAAATGTGTTTGATGAGTGTTCTAGTTGATTGGAAGGTGTTGATAAAGAGTTGGTATTGATGATGAATGGTCAAAATGATGATTTAGTAATCTGAAACGAAAACTCCATTTCCATATTGAAATACTCATAAACTAATGGTAGTAAATGATGATATCACAAGGTTATATAACTCCATAATAGTTCCCCATTCCCAGAATCTTCATATTTAAATCTTCTGAGACTTTTCAAAATTTCAAATAAATCATCAATTTGTCCATCAACGACACCACCGTTGCTCACAAGATCCTCAAATTCATCAAAAAATCAATCAATTTCAACCCTAATTCAAACAGATTTCCAATGAAACTAGTCCCACAACATCAAATCCATCATCATCCAACTAAAACATACATCTTCTTCAGCCATTTTAGTGTATGATATTTGATTTATACTGAACAAAATCTTTCTCAAAAAGAAGGAAAAAAAAAACTTTTCAAAAATTTTCAACGACAATCACCAAAATTAAAAAAAAAAAAAAAAAAAAAAAATGACAAAAAAAACACCAATCAAAGCGTGACAAAATTCGAGAAAACCCGGAACTCCTTTTGAATTTCACATACTGAATGTAGCGTAAATTTCAGAATACCCTCGGATTAGCATGTGACTAATAGAGGGGATCACCCGGTCGAGGAGTGGGCTACTAATAATCAATTATAACGAATTAGGTTGAAGTTGATTGTAATCTTTACAAAAATGGATCAATCGAATGATTGTTGATCATCTTCAAAGTATAAAAGGGATCATTAGCATTTGATATATTAGGTAATTTCATTAAATTAGCGATTAGTTAATTGGAGAATCTCTTGGATTCAAATTTCTCTCTTTTGAGTATTAGCAGTTTATATAGTATATAAGCAATAGGTGGTTCATTTTAGCATTATGATATAGTTTTATGTTCTTTCTTATATGTTGTTGTTGTTGTCATTATGAATGGATCGTCAGTAATTGGAAAGGTATTGTGATCAGCTTCAAGAGTTGTTCGTAATAGCAAATTTCTTGAATAGATATAATTTCCTCTCACGATAGTATTGTCTTTGTGACAATTCTTTCTTCATAATCTTCAAATATTCCCATTTCCATCTCATTTTCTCTTTTTCTAATGAATGATCATATTGAGAAGAATTAAATAGTTCAAATTGAGAATCATCATGGAAATTTGTTTCATCATTATCAATCAAATCATTGTCAAATGGACTATTGAATCCATCATCTTCATCAGTGTAAATAAACGCTTCTCTCATTAGTTGATCACTCATTGTTGAATGGTCATTATCTCTTGAGATACGGGAATCATTACCACTGAAAATTGAACTGATTGAACCACTAGGTGATCCAAGATCATTATCGGAGAAAGGTGAAGTAGGAGTATTGAAAGTTTGGATAACTTGAGTTTGAGAAGATGTCTCAATTGGACTAAGGGAGATGATTGTTGATGATGAAGGACGTGGTTCGACAACTGTTGACTTGATTGTTAGTTGAGAAGTGTTTGAAGATTTTGAAGGGTTTGTAGGTTTTGGTGGTGGTGGTTGATCCAAGATCTTAGCCTTCATCTCTAATCTTTGTCTCTTGATGCCTCTCTTACTCATTCTTTTGGGGATCTTGGAGATCTTAGATAACAAGATATCCGGTTTACTAAAAGTTGATTGTTGATTCTTTGTAAGTTTCCCATTGACTAATTTTTGTAATTGTTTATCATTAATTAATCTTCGTTCGAAATCATGCATCAAGTTATTAAATCTCAATCTTGTGCTTCTGATACAAGTTCTAGTCTTGATTTGTGGATCATTCTTCATTGAATTGCAGATAATCTCCCATTTGGATGTCTTTTGACCGTATTTTGCCCTGAATGGTTGATAAAATAAAACTTTTTCCAATAGGATAATATCAAAGTATAGTTGATCTTTATCAGAAGGTTGAACAATAACAACAACATTTTTTGAAGAATGAACAGGATCAACAGAAGTTGTAACAAATTCAGGTTTCATCTTGAGATCCAACGTTAAAGTGGTTTGAGGATCTGTGAACAGATTGTTAGTTTTGATCTAAAAATGGCATTCATTCATCATCTTTTGACAGGTGGGAATGAATTCCGCCCCTAGACTAGATAAGGAGATGGAGGACTTACTTGATAAATAGACGGATTTGTTTGGTTGTTGGTGGCTTAACACGGCATTGGCACACGTCGGCGAGTTAAGTGGCGGTGGGTTTGTGTGGATCGAAGGATCAAGCGAGTTTGCCAGTGACATTCGCCTTATTTCCCTGTTTTAATAAGATATTAATCTAAATGTGTGTGTGCTTTTTTTTTTCTTTTCTTTATATACAAATAAGTGAGTGATAATGAAAATGAATGTTTATTAAGTATTATCGTTTTTGGAACTTCTCAGCATTTCTAGATCTTGTTCGATTTCGGATGGTTTCAAATCATCTGGTGCGACGTATTGTTTCATGATCTTGTTCAATGTTGCCGTATTCTCTTTTGTGCTGGAATTGTTATCAACACCATTATTTAATCCTTTTGTAGGTCTTCCAACACCTCTTTTATGTTTATGAGCAGTAGACACTGCCGTACTGGACCCATCTGTATCTGAATCACCAGCTGGAAACAATGTAGATCCATTGAAGTTGTATCTGTTTGAAAGTTCATCTCCAGTGACAAGATTGAACTCTCGATCGGTTAATAATGGTGCAAATCCTTCTAATATAGACGAAAGTATTTGATTTGATCCATGAATTCCATTCGTGTTATGATCTGGCTTGGTCACTTTAGATGTCTTGGTTCGATTGGGTTTTGCACGAGTGGTCCCAGATGATCCACTGGTATCTGTCTCTGAAGCACTTTCATTTCCAGACACTTCATTATTATTGTTGTTGTTGTTAGAGTTTGTATCTTGTTCTGTTTCTTCTTGTTTCTGAATATCCTGAACAGGTTTAAAGACAAACCCTGAATAGAACTTTTCAGCTCTAGCAGAACCAATCTCACTAAAATCTCTATCAAGATTAGTCAATAAAGATTTTTGTCTTTGAAAGAACATTTTTAATCTTTCCAGTTTATCAATCATAAGACTATTAGCATCTTTATAAACCTCCATCGTTTCATCGTAATAATTTTTCAAAATACCATTCCTCTTATATCTTCTCCAAGCATTCAACCTTGTCAATTCAAAATCTCGACTCTCAACGATATCTTGTTCTAAATCATATAGCTCCGTATCGATGTTTTCAGAATGAGATATTCCAGTATTTGGATCTCTGGGTATGGATAATCTCTTTAAACGTTCTTCGTAGTTTCCATTTTGTTCTTTATAGAGTTGATCTCTATATCTCTCCTTGTATTGATACAAAGAACTATAACAATCAAATAACTCTTGTCTTCTTCTCTCTTTATTATTGCTATTGGAAAAAGTTATCTCATGTGCAGGGAAATTCGACTTGAATGGCCTTAAGGGTGATAAAGGTCTATCTTGTATGTTGGTTGTTTGAGGTTTGTGTTTAATTTGTGAGTTATTGGTTCTTTCACCACTTTCAATTTCATCAATACGTGCGTACTTTTCAGGACATGTTCTGTTAATAAAGACCCTCTTATTAGCGTTAAGGAAATCCTCTTGTTCTTTCCACTTCATGAACTCCAGCACAGAAGCAGCAGCGGATGCCTCGAGGTCAATATCACCCAATGATGAGCCTGCTTTAATCAAGTTATTTATTCCTCCGTTCTGGGGATCAACAGCAGCTGGTTCAAAGGATGAGAATGTCGGCTGGGTGGACTGGACGTCAACAGGGTTGAGGTAGTAAACAGTGCCCTCGACCTTGGGGTGTCTGGATCTTCTCTTTGGAGGCATGGGTTTGATAGTGGAGAACGACAGTTTGAAGTTTGTAGTTTGTAGCTTCGTAGAGGTCTTTGGCTTTTTCACAAGACCGAACCAATTAACAGTCCTGCAAGATTCAATCTTTGTCGATTGTTCGTTTGAAACAGTGGTAAACAGCACAAAAGATGGTTCAGTGACGGCTGTGACAATGTGTAGATCGTTGCTGTGACTAATGGTTTTATAGCTCACGGTTCACTAACTATAAATGAACGAGTAATGTGTCTTTGGAGTTTCGCCTAATTCACAAGACGTACCGTACCATCTCTATTCTTTAGTACTAATTGCATATGTGGGCGTAACCGTAACCGGTCAGTACTCGGTGTGGTAGAAATTGGAAAGGGTTATGCAGCCCTGTGCCAATCCAAAGATTTCTGTGTTGTCGTCGTCGTGCCCTTGCCAGAAGTTTACCCAAACGGCACTAGCGCAGGTAGCTGTTAAATGCCTTTAAAGCTAACGAGAGGCGCATTTCACACACCAGAACTGACTGTGTAATTTGTAGGCAGAGAGTTCTTGGTGATGTTACACTTGCGGCTGTCCACTGCTCCGCTAATTTAGGCTACAGTTTACCAATATGACTGACTAGCAATAAATTTTTACCATTCGTTTGTTCCCTGCTACTTACCTACACCAAACACTAAACACACACGATGAGCTCAGACTTCAAGACGAGCGAGGGTGAGTTCTCGCCTTCAAGCACTACATCCCCTTATGGCACACCAACGTCATCTCCAACCATGTATAGAAGTTTCATCGATTCTTTTAGACGTCTGGATCCCATCATTGATGAATCGTTAATACTCCCGGACATGACTGATGATGAGAAGAGAACCATTGCATTACAACAAACTCCATTACAAAAATCATTAAAGAGTAGACATCTACAAATGATATCTATTGGTGGTGCTGTTGGAACAGGATTGTTCGTTGGGTCAGGTACCGCTTTGAGAACAGGTGGTGCATTATCATTACCAATTGCATGGGCTATCGTTGGAAGTTTATTATATTGTATCATTCATGCATTGGGTGAGTTACAATTGTTTTCTAATGTCCCAGGTGCATTCTCAGCTCATGCTACGAGGTTCATTGATCCAAGTTTTGGATTCGCTATAGGATATTGTTATTCATTTTTATGGCTTGTGTTACTTCCTGCTGAGATCATCGCTGCTTCCATAACGATAAACTATTGGTCTGATATATCACCTGCTGTATGGGTGACTATATTTTACGTTGTCATCCTTGGTATCAATATGTTTGGTGTGAAAGGGTATGGGGAGGCTGAATATATTTTTTCAATTATCAAAGTCATTGCCATCCTTGGATTCTTGATCCTTGGGGTTGTTCTGGTCTGTGGTGGTGGTCCATCAGGTGGATTTGTTGGTGGATTCAACTATCGTCATCCTGGTCCTTTCACAAATGGGTTTAAAGGAGTTTGTACCGTGTTCGTTACTGCTACTTATTCAGTTGGTGGTTCTGAATTGATTGGTATTACTGGTGCTGAGGCTGCTAATCCAAGAAAGACTTTACCAAGAGCTGTGAAACAAGTGTTTTGGAGAATCATGTTGTTCTACTTAGGTTCTTTAACATTGGTATCGTTATTAGTTAATGCTGAAGATCCAAGATTATTAGGGTCAAGCTCTGCAGATGCTGCTGCTTCTCCATTCGTCATTGCTATTCAAAATGGTGGTATTAAAGGTCTTCCTTCAGTCATGAACGTTGTCATTTTAATCTCTGTGCTATCAGTGGGAAACTGTGCCATCTATGGTTGTTCAAGAACACTACATTCATTATCCGTACAGGGGCTAGCTCCAAAATGTTTCCAATATGTTGATAGAATGGGTAGACCAATCTATGGAATTGTATTGAATGCATTGACTGGGTTATTATGTTTCTTGGTCGCATCAGATAAACAATCAACTGTCTTTGGATGGTTGATGGCTCTATGTGGATTATCTGTGATCTTTGTTTGGATTGGTATCCTGTTAAGTCATGTTCGTTTCAGATTAGCTTTCAAAGCACAAGGTCGTTCAATTGATGAACTGTCTTTCACTTCACATGCTGGTTTTTGGGGTTCAATTTACGCTTTGGTCATTTTAGTCTTGTTCTTGGGTGTTCAATTTTGGGTTGCTTTATTCCCATTGGGTTCAAAACCTGATGCAGCTGTGTTCTTCCAATCATATCTTGGTGCAGTAATATTCATCGTGTTGTATGTCGGAAGAAAATTATGGGTTAGAAAATTCAATGAGTTCGTTCCATTGAGTGAAATACATCTAGATGTTGGTAAATCAGATGAAGAGGTTGAACTAATAAAGCAAGAAATTAAGGAGGAGAAAGAAGCCATGGCTACTAGACCATTGTGGTACAGAACTTATGACTTCTGGTGTTGATACGCCAGTTACTCAATATAAATAATTACATATCTACATTTCGCTGCTATGTTGTAAACATCATTGAGCTATCCTCAGCCATGTCCAACTATAACTACACTGGATATAATATGTTTTCATTGTCATATCATTACATCACTTATTGGATCTGACTCTTGACAAATCGTTCAAGATCTTATCATATGCTGCATCAACACCTTGGATCTCATCACCGGAAACACCATCATCAGACACATCATGGTCACTATTAACAATTCCAGCAGATTCCTTTGTTGGCTTTTCAGCTAGTGAATAAATGGTGCTCAAGTTGAATCTATCATGGTTAACATTATCAATCAATGAACTGATACTATCAATACCTTTGGCTTTGATAACAGCATCTCTGATTTCTGACCCTGATGGTAATTTTGGTATAACAATATCAGGTTTTGTAATGATTTGATCCGTTGGTAACATTTGACGTTGTTGTTGAACGAAGAATCCCCATCTATGGAATTCACCTTCTTCCTCTTCTTGCTTCTTCGCTTGAACGGATGTTTGAGAAACAGAACGTAACAACACTGGTTTACCAGTGGCCATATCGACTGGTGTACCATTCACTTCAACAGCCATTTGATGTGGAGTCTCAGTTAGGGTATTTTGGACTAATGATCTGGCATTTATAACATTTGTATTGTTGATGGCTTGAGTGTTGTTTGCTGAAACTTCAGTTATGGTATCCAAGTTTTGGAACAATTCATCAATATGAGCTAAGGATGTATCCAAAAAGTAAAATCTCAACAGGTCTTCTTTCTCTTGTAGTTTCAATTGACCGTTTTGTTCTCTCTTCTCTAGTAAGTCATCAATGGTTTTGTTGATTTGACTTCTGAAACGTGAAATTTTCTCCAAGAATTGTTTTTGTAGGAACTTTTTGCTAAACTCATCATTTTGATCATTTTGAGAAGCTGATATCTTATCAATCAATTTACCCGCAGTTTCAGCAATCAAAGAACCGTCAAACAACAGATCATCGTGTGTATCACCCGCACTAGTTGGATGATGATTCAGTGAAGTCTCCATATTTCTCATCAAACATAATGCAATTCTGGAACTGATGTTTTCATCAATCAATTCATAATCCAGATCAAAATTTAACAAACTCTTTGAAGATTTTGCAGCACTGTATAATGAAGCAGCAGCAGGTAATGTCAGGTTTGATAATCCAATGATTGAGACATGAACCAGATTTAGACATTTTGGAATGATTTCAGAGATAATGCTGATTGACTTTGTTGAAAACTCATTGAAGTCTAGATGTAATCTCGTCAGTTTCTGGAATCTTGGTAGGTATTTGTTTAGATATGGTAGTACACTTGGGAAAATTTGCTTCAGGTTACTCAAATCCAAGAATCTCAGGTTTGGTAGTCTTGATAATGATCTGATCAGTAAAGCAACATCTTCAACATTGACGAGCTGGGTGGAATTAATTGAAATACTTTGAAGATTATCAGCATTACCAATTCTCTTGATTAGTGGTTTCAATTTATCATTGTTCAGATCGTTGAAACCCAAGTCCAAACCTTCACATTTGGAATTTTCGCCAGTAGCCCAGTTCATCAGTATTCTAACATGGTCAACAGTCAATTCCATTTGACAAACACCCAGTCTCACGGTTTTGATAGAGACACCATCTTCAATCAAATTCTGGAAAATTTGGGTTGGTAGCTTACATCCATTGATCAGAAGTTCTTCAATACCACCTCTGTGATGCAAAGTATCAACAAATAGTTGCCAATCCATCTCTGAACGGTGTTGACTTATTGGAAGATCAGTTTTGATCTTTTGTTGGGAGATGTCTAGTTTGTGCAAAGTCTTGTTTCTTGAAAGGAATTTGCAGAGGTATCTCCAACCTTCAGCATCAATAGGGACATTTCTGATCGATAACTTCTCGATGGATGTTGAGTTTAGAAGTGAGGAGAGGATGATCTTGAACATTTCAGTGGTCATCGTGACGTTATCAAACACCAAAGTCTTGATTGGAACAATGGCAATGAAGTCACTGAAGGAATAGACATCGATTAAAGTAGGTTTTGGATTTAGGAGCTTCAATATTTGCAAAGGAGAGGTTTTGTTCTTGAGTTGTTTCAAAGTAGCAGGTATTGGTAAGATCTCTCTCAAATGACAACATCTTGTGTAGATGGCCTCCACTGATATCTCGATGTGATTATCTTCATTATTCATTATTTCATCTGCAAAATGGTGTTCATGCAAATGGATTGGCTTATCAATCTCAAGACTTGACATATTTTTTTGGATCTCCTCAACTTCAACTTCAGGTTCATTAACAACTGCCGTTCCAGGAGCCGTCTTCTTGTTCTTGAAGTTTGAAACCTCTTGCGCGATTCTTTGAGCTGCTCTGTGTGCTTCTTGTGCATGCTTTTCAGCTTCTTCAAGAGACTTCCGTTGGGTTTCTCTGATGAGTTTGATTTCACGGTCATCGTAAGTTTTTGGTTCTATTTTTGCTTCATTTGTGATACCAATAGACAACTTCAATGGTTCAGTTGACAGAAGATCTTCCAAAACAATGACATCACCTTTTTTAGGTCTCCTTGAAGGGATTTGTTGTGGTGGATCATCAGACAGCTTGTCTAATGCAAAAGTTACTCTTCTCAGCTTCAATTCTGATAATTCCTTGATTGGAAGTAAAGCTCTATTTGGATTTTTGTTCAAGATGACTCTTTCATTACCTTCTTTGGCAGGTGGAAACTGGTTCTTGGAGCAGAATGTCGGAGAAAGACTCTCAATGGATGAAGATAAGGAATGGTGGTTTTGAGAGTTCTCTAGAGAGTGTTGTGGTATATTCTTGTTAGGAATTTGTATTGGTGTCACATGTTGACTTGGCGAACTAGGAGTAGATCTGCCTTTCAACTTTGAGAAAGCACTGAATAGCGACTTGATTGGTTTCTGTTGCTTCTGTTGTTCGTTCAGTGATGTGGATCTCGTTAGAGAATTTGCCGGTGGTGTATGTACAGGAATTGATGCATTGTGTGATGAGGATGGGGCAATTCTCTTCGGATCAGATGTTGAACGCGGTCTCAAGGCTTTTGACAAAAGAGACTTTGAGGAGGCATGTGCAGTTGGATCGTTTGCTGAAGTGAGATTAGGGGAAGCTTGTAAAGACGGCTGTCCGTTGGATGCTGGTGCTGTTGATGTGGAAGGCGATAGTTTTGATTGGGCATTGTCTTTAGGAGTTTCTCTCGAGCTGGATGGCGATAGAGTATTAGCAGCTGAAGCTGTAGCTGATGCTGAGGTTGCAAGGGTTGATTGAGTGGTATTTGTGTTTGTTGATAGATTGGAAGAAGCATTGGTTGTGTTGGTGGCAGAAGATGTTGCTGATGCAGTTGCTGCTGTTGATGGATTAGGGGCTCTCTTCTTCTTCTTGTTTCTGTATAGCCATTCGACATCGACTGTTGTTTCAGCCTGAAGATCTTCCATGGCCTTCTGTAGTTTCAGCTGGTGCTCGACTTCAGTTTCTTCCTTCCCATGATCATTGTTCAAAGACGGGTTGAGTATTTCGGTTGCCATCTCCGCTTGTCACGAGGTATATGCTGCTGTAAAGAATATGTGGTCCCAAAGAGAATATTTGTAGAGGGAAATAGCGGATCCTGGGACAATCTATGAGATAGGAGGCCCACACAAAGCTTTGTGATTATCAATGGCGGTCGCTGAGACTAGGCGAGATAACCGGTGGAGGAGCGGTGAAGTGGAGCTTTAGAAGGAGAAAAATGGTGATAGGGATGACTGCCCGTGGCGATTGGTAGCAGGTATCTCTTTTAGCTGATGAATTTAACGGTGGCGGTTGTGTTTATTCAGACCAAAGTGGATATGGTTCAGTGAGATTTCCTTGATCGAAAACTGATGCCTAATTGGAATCTGCTGGGAAATGGTGCTCTAAAAATCGCTGTGTTTTTGAAACAAATAGTTACGTAATGGGGCCTTAAAAAAATTTCTGTGCGTGCGTAGTTTGCACTTTATAAAGGCGGCCCTTCTGACAGCCAGCCAAATTAGCGGAACGGGAGTCTGCTCACTGATCAGGGTTGGTGGAGTATTGTTTGGTAGCTTTACACACTACTTGTCTCAGTGATCTGGTTGATCTGGTCTACTATCCGCTGAACGCCGAGTTACCCTTCACTTTGTACTTCTCTTGGATCTTCCTGTCTAATTCACTATTGGTTGGTCAAGCAGAGAATGTGCACCCCATTCTATGCGTCAACTATGTATAAGTAATATTTACCAAACGTGGTTGTAGAACGGCAAGCTCTAGAAAGTACTGAAAGATTGGTCACTGCTCAGCCTAAGCACACACAATTTTACAATTAGTAAACAGATAATTCACAAGCTGTGTCCGGTAAATCCTCGAAAAGCGCGTACACCAATTGTGCGAAATGAGCTGAACTCGTTGACTAAGCTAAATTAGTGGCTGCCTTCTACACGTTCTTACAGGTCAAATATCCAACAACATTATCAATTCAATTGATTTAACTATCATTGGGTTAACTGAAAGCAAATATGTAACAACTCCAGTTCCACGTTAGATACACTTTATGGTATTCAAAACGTGAAACAAAAACAAAACAAAACAAATTGAAACCTATAATCATGTGTGATAAAATAAAACCAGAAACGGGCCAAAATGGAACGAATATGGAGACATATGAAACCACGTAAAACTTCGAACGAATGCATCAATTGCACCTTCTTCTTCAACCTCCCGGTGAATCAATTTAGAACCCACCAAGCTTATCCAAAAAAAGTGACGAGTTTAAAAAAACCACTTCGTACTCGACTATTGTAACGTACCCCAAAGACAGATCGGATAACCACTTGACAAAGATCTACTTTAACTCATTTGCCACGCAACTTCAAAACCTGACTCATTCGATTAAGCACCAAAACGTTTGGTTTTGTAATCCTTCACAGCAGCTTTGACGGCGTCTTCGGCCAACATGGAACAATGAAGTTTGACAGGTGGTAAACTCAGTTCTTTGGCGATCTCACTATTCTTGATCTTAATGGCTTCATCAATAGTTTTACCACGAACTAATTCTGTAACGTACGAACTTGAAGCAATGGCACTACCACAACCGAAGGTCTTAAATTTGACATCTTTGATGATACCAGTTTTATCGTCGACTTGGATTTGTAATCTCATAACATCACCACATGCTGGAGCACCGACTAAACCTGTACCGACATTGGATAATGATTTATCTAGAGACCCGACATTTCTTGGATTTTGATAATGATCAATGACTTTTGGGTGGTATTTTCTGGTTTGCTGGAGTAGCGGCTTGAAAGCACTGTTGATGAGTCTTTGTGAATTGTTTCTAAGCATTTTTGAATGATTTGTTTCTTGATTTGATTTGGTTGATGGATTAGCAAGGAATCTGAGAACTCCAATCGCTTATAAAAGATTCTAGAGATTATTTTTTTCTTTTTCAACGGGAATTAAATGACTGTGAAAATTCATGAAGATATCCCCTCAAAAAGGAAAATTTCCTCATTTGGCGGTGGCGGTACTTCGCGAAATGATCAAATGCGCGAAAATGAGCGGAGCCGGAGTTGTTTGAACCGGGGATTCCGGGCTTTACACGGATTTAAACTTGTCACTTCAATTAATATTGTTATACAAGATTATGGAAGTGAGATCTTCCTTTTGCAATACCAGCCAACACAATCTTCGAGATCTCATCAGGATCACTTGTAACTTTTGTCAGGTTTTCATAACCGTCTTCTGTGACTAGGATGTCATCTTCGATTCTGACACCACCTATTGGGATATACTTCTCTATAGCTGCTTCATTGATATACTTCTTCTTGTTTGGATCTTTCAGTCCCAGCTCAATCAAGTATGGACTGAAGTAGATACCTGGTTCATCTGTTGTCACCATCCCCTTTTCTAACTTACGACGTAATCTCAAGTATCTCAATTTTGGATCTGGATCTTCATAGTTTGGATTACCACCAACATCATGAGTATCCATTCCCAATAAATGACCAAGACCATGAGGGAAGAATATAGTTGATGCGTTACTTTTAAAGATCTCATCAACCGTACCGTTTTGGAAAATACCAAACTTTAGGAAACTCTCAATTAAAATCTTATGAGCCAACAGATGTAAATCATCCCAACTAGCACCCGGTTTAACCAGATCCATTGTCTGTTTCTGCATATCGAGAACGGTATCGTAGATCTCTCTATGCTCTTTTGACCAATGTCCATTGATTGGGAAACTTCTAGTGACATCACATGCATAATTTGACCATTCAGCACCTGCGTCGATTAGTATACTTTCTCTACCTTCTAAAGACTCATCATTCTTGATATAATGTAGTGTGGATCCATTATGACCACCACAGCATATAGGATCATATGATTGATGTTTGGAACCTTGACGTATCGAATGATATATGAATTCAGCATGGATATGAGTCTCATTCTTCTCAATTGGTAAAGCTGACATGACAGCAAGATGTGAATTATCAGTTATTTCTGCAGCTTTTCTCATCAAGGATAGTTCATATTCATCTTTGAAAACACGGGATTCGTTCAATGCGTACAATAATGACTTATCACCTTGTTTCAAGAAATTTCTGAAAGTTTTGTTCGAGTCATTGATATCGGTGGTTAGATTGATATCATATTTCGTTAAGAAGGAATCAATCTCATTGTTGTAAAGCACTTTATCCACATCATACGCTTTCTTCGCATCTTCTAACGATTGAGGGAATCCAGACCACATAACATCATCGTAATCGATTTCTGGTAAGAAAAGCACCAATTCCTCTTTATTCAGATCAAAGAACACATGGGAGCTTGGGGTGTCTACCCCTGTGAGATAGTAGAAGTAACGATCCTGTCTAAACCTTTTAGCAGAATCAGAGTAGCTGTAGTGTTCCTGGACTGCTCCAGATAGGAAGATAGCATAGTTTGAGAGATTAGGGATTTTAGATTGTAGGTGCTTCTTCACGTTCAGTGCGTGTTGTCTAGCTGGATATTTGGACATTCTTGATACGGTGTAGAGCATGAATTGATGCCGAACTGGAGAGAATTGTATCAATTGAGTGGGAAGCAGTTATTTTGTGTGCTTCTTGCTTTTAAAATATAGCTAGCTCACTAGTTATTATATGAAGTATAGTCAGCGTTGACGGGCATAATTGTCGCGGCATTTTCACCGCGAATACCGGCTTAGTCATCGCTAACTGTTTTGATTGTTCATTCGCGGCATGGGCTCCTGTTCTTTCTTCAAACTGAGCTTTCATAGTAGGATTTTGGTAAAGATTATGCGCTCTGTTAGCAGCAAAGAAGAGTTGTTCTGTTCATCCGTGAATTATATCTGGATGCTTCTGTTTGATTTTGATTTTTCTCAGATAGGAGTGTTGCGTGTTAGGGTAACATGGCCATAGCGTTGGCTTTGATACAATAATACGTCGAGTATGTGTTCAATCATGAAGTAATGCCATAAAATTGATATAAAATTGTAACCTTGGTGTTCAATGACTAATTCATATACCAATGATCATATTTGATCAATCCTGGATCTTGTTCCTACTATGTCCTACCTTTTGCTGTGTCACCATGACATAGCTACACTGGTGTATGGTTGGATCTAGAGATCCTGTATAAAATACACAATTTACAGCCCTAACACGCAGAAGTAGCTTACCGGTGTAGTCTTGTTGGCACGTATAATTAATGAAGCGCCTGTATCCACCACCTAATAGGTATGTACCTACAAGTCTCTAAAATATGACCTGGTCCGTGAAAGTCTGAGGCTAGACTGAGCTATTGTAGGACGGATATGTGATAGATTATCGATGTTTGAATTACCGTTTGAACTACGTTATAGAGTATTAAACAACACCGAAGTTTCATTTTATTAACAGGTTAATAGAACTAGAATTAGTTTTGTTCAGCTTTGAAAGCAGCAATTTTAGCTTCAACTCTAGCTTTTCTTTCTTCTCTGGTCAATTTAACTTGTCTGTATTTCTTGGATTCAGCAGCGTATTGTTCTTTGGTGAATTTCTTTTCAGTTGGTTTGAAAGATGGGTCTTCTCTGATAGCAGCATGGGCATCAGCGTAGATGTCTTCAATGGCATCAGCTTCAATGTCATCGGCTAAGTAACCTTTGAACAAAGTTCTGAATCTTTCTTCATCATCATCGGCTAATTCTTCCATGTATTCAGCAACGTGACCAGCGAAGATGTATTTTCTCAAGGTGTCAGCATCTAATTCTTCACCTTCGATATCCCAACCTGGGAATCTTCTAGCAGAGTGAGGAACGTACAAACCACCATCAGAAGCACCTTTCAAAGCACCGAAAACTCTGGCACCGGTGGTGGTTCTGGTTAGACCAACATCTAAGAAGACTTTGAATGGACGTGGACCATCTTCGACAGCTTCGGTTAATTCGTATTCACCTTCAACTTCTTCAACACCAGCGTAAGTTTCATCCAAACCTAATTTTTGTAAGGTTCTTCTGGCGATCAATAGACCAACAGCGTAAGCAGCAGCCCAGTTAGTTAGACCGTGGTTAATACCGTATCTTGGTAATTCATGAGCGTAAGCAGCGGTCAAAACAATATCACCGGTGATTTGGGAAGAGATGATTTGAGCAATGATATCTTTGTTGGTGAATCTAACAACTAATCTGTATTTTGGAGTGTTGTATTTAGCTTTGTGTTGAGCGACTAAACGTTTTCTTTGGTAGTAATCGGTTTTACCTTCTCTTCTTCTTCTGAAAGGAGTTTGGTAACGGGAGTGGTAAGCAGAGTTCTCAGCGTTTTTAACGAAAACCATTTTGATTGATTATTTGATATAGCAATAGGGTATTGTACTACTAACTAGTCAGTGTTCAATTTTTTTTCAAGACCCATCTCGTGGAAATTTTTCACAGGTGGAAAAAAAAATCGCGGAAAGTGTCTGGTGTAGGGATGTATTGAGTAAAAAACTTAGGGCTTCCTGGGTCGGCACGTGATATGACTCCTTGAAAAATAGGGTTATCCGGTGACACAAAATCAGGATCTGCCATAACGATGATATAGACATGTTGAGTGCTTCACGGTTAGTGTTCGAAGCTGGTACTCTACGTATATGTTCTATAGGATGTTACTTGTCATTACTTCATTGTAAACATCTAAGGGCCTCCAGGTCATCCTTAGACTCATATGTAAGGCTCTGTGAAATGGATTCTCCATCAACCAGCTTCCTTACGAGACCCTGAATCACATTAGCGTTTGGTCCAATGTTAACGAACTCAAATCTCTTCGGAGAATCTCTTGTCAAAGACTGTATCGAACTAGAGAATAACACAGGATTTGTGAAATCCTCAATGAAGTTATCCAGAGCTTCTCCATGAGTAATTACAACTTGGCCCGTGAGGTTGGAAATGATTGGAACCTCTAATATCTTCAATGGATCTGTTTGTGGAAACCTTGATTCAATGAACTCTTTGAATTTCGACTTAGATTCACTCAGTAATTCATTATGGAATGGGATCTTTACCTTCAAAGGAACCGTCTTTATTCTCCGTTTTGAATTCACCAATTGAACTTCTTCTATGGCTGATCTTAGCTCTTTAAGCTCCCCTGAAAGAACTGTTTGTGTTGGTAAGTTCTGATTAGCAATCGAGACCGATTTATAATTCGATATGATCTCACTGATGATTGATTGATTCATATGTTTCTCTGAGTAGATCAATGCTACCATTCCATACTCGTATGTGGTATCAACTGCTTGTTCCATGAAGAGACCTCTCTTATGTGCTATCAGTGGTCCATATTTTGGGTCGAGAACGTTGTTTGTCAAGAGAGCCGTTAGTTCACCCAATGAATGCCCTATCAAATAGTTGGCTTTTAGGTTCACTCCATTTGATTTCAAAGTATTCAAGAGTAACAATGATATTGATACTATAGCCGGTTGTAGGTTTGATGATTGAAGTAAGAAGTCAGGACACTGATCCAGTTTGAACAGCTTGTCAGTGAACTCTGGTGAGATCTGTTCCGAGAGTGATGATTTGAAAGAGGTCAGATCGTGTGATTGATCCAGCTTCGAGATGAGGGTAGATGGTATGAGCTGTCCCTGTCCAGGAAATGTCACTACTCGCTGGACCTGGGTTGATGTGAGTCGCTTGAGCATCGTTGTGCATGAACCGTTGCCATGAATATGTCTATTGTCTAGAGAGCTGTACTAGAGAATAAATTCGCGGCTCCATCTCGTGATAAGACAGACCGGCTTAACATTTTGCTTATTACGCGACGCATTGGCGAGACTACGATACGAGTGGAGACACAATAAAGACATACTAACAGCTGACCACTTTAAGATGTTCCCCTCGCAACACAACTCTAATCAGCCAAAACTCAACGGTTCCCTAATTGATCGACCATCGATATAATGGCCCATTCTGTCAAAGTTGGAGTGAAAATTTCTCCGACTTCTGACGAAAATTTAATCATCCACCATATTAAAATATTACGAACGCTCCAATTCTTTTTTGTACCTAAATCCACCCCAAGAGCTTTACAGATCTGACGTTGCTGGCACACTAATCTTCTTCAAAGCCTAACTCACAATGACCGATCAAAGACGTAAGTACACATCCTTCGAACAATCCACATGAACCAGTTTCCCCAGTCCGGAGTCTTATCAATCCGGTGGAGTAAACGTTGCTAGCCTATGAACCTGATACCTTCTACAACCCCGATTCGGACTAATTGGTTCTTATTGTATCATCATAATTGATTAAGAGTGTCTAGATCATGTCACTAACAAACCTCTATAGCTTTGCCATTCGTTTACCAGTTTCTATCTGGGGCCGTTGCCGGTGTTTCTGAAATCTTGGTTATGTACCCATTAGATGTGGTTAAAACTAGAATTCAATTGCAAGTTGGTGGTGCTGCTGCTGCCGCTCCTGCTGTTGCCGCTGCCACTGCTGCTGCCACCACTGCCTCTACTACCACTGCCGCTGCTGCTGCTGGTACCAAGGCTGCTGCTGCCGTTGCCCAAAAGGATACTTACACCGGTGTCATTGATTGTTTCTCCAAGATCATTAAAAACGAAGGTCCATCAAGATTATACAAAGGTATCACTGCTCCAATCTTAATGGAAGCTCCAAAAAGAGCCACCAAGTTCGCTGCCAATGATGAATTCACTAAATTCTACAAAAATGCTTTTGGTATCAAAGAAGTTACCCAACCAGTCTCCATTTTATCTGGTGCCAGTGCTGGTGCCGTTGAATCTTTTGTCGTTGTTCCATTTGAATTGATCAAGATTAGAGTCCAAGATATAAATTCTCCATATAAGTCTGTACCAGATGCTTTCTTCAAAACTGTTAAGAATGAAGGTGTCTTATCTCTATATAATGGTCTAGAAGCAACTCTTTGGAGACATATCGTTTGGAATGCAGGTTACTTTGGTATCATTTTCCAAATCAGATCTCTATTGCCAAAAGCTGAAACCTCTACTCAAAAGACAGTGAATGATTTGATCGCTGGTGCCATTGGTGGTACTTTCGGTACTATCTTCAACACTCCATTTGATGTTGTTAAATCAAGAATCCAAAACACTATCTCCAAACCAGGCGTTGTCAGAAAATACAACTGGACCGTTCCAAGTTTGTTGACCATCTACAAAGAAGAAGGATTCAGTGCTCTATACAAAGGTTTCCTACCAAAAGTCTTGAGATTGGGACCAGGTGGTGGTATCTTACTAGTTGTTTTCTCAACAACCATGGATTTCTTCAGAACGATCCATTACAAAAACTAGATGATAGATCAACAACACTTTCTATTTATTCGCTGTCTATAAATACATATACAAGATTCTAAGAGATGTATGATCTACCAGCCCTTGCTAATCTCAACACAATCCACCTGCAAGAGTAGTTGCGACAAGTAAAGAAAAACAAAAGGGCACTAAGATGAGCAATAAGTGTTAATTGATCTCTCCAAAGACAAGACGCCTCCTCTAAAGTGAAATAGGAGATTAGAAGAAGCAACACGGTTTAATGTCCTGGTTGTCCGCACTAAAGAAAAGAAAAAAAAAGGTATAAGAAGTGGAAGAAATTATTCATATTGAAAACTTTTTTATAGTGGTGCCAATTTAACCGGAAGTCTTTCCCGGTCACGTGCATTACGGGCAAATTTCCGCATTTTTCGCGAATATGATAATATAAGCTCAATATAACAAGGGCAAAGTGGCACTCTTTATAATTAACAATAGTCAGTGTTGTCGAGATGAGTCTTCCACAGTATAACAGACCGGAACAACGCGAAAGGATTTTGGTAATTGTGCGGTTCTCAAGTGCCTCTCATAATGATTTACAACTTCCTCTTGTGGCATTGAATGATCTGTCAATTGGTTGGCTTAGAAGGAGTGTCCGTTCATCTCTTACAGATCTGTCTGATAAGAGGCTGAGGTTCATTCTTTCGGGGAGAGTTTTAAGTGATAAGACTAACTTCAGAGAAGAATATCACCGGTTTTTGAAGTTCAATAATGCTGCTGCATCCGCTCCTTCTGACACTGATGTGATCGCTAATGACAACAACGAGGCTAGTTCCACGAGTACTGAACCACAAGATAAAAGATTCTACATACATTGTTTGATAGGGGATGTGTTAACTGCAGAGGAACTACGAAAGGAGAACGAATTGGATGAAACTGTTCAAGAGCAATCAACAACACCGGCACCCGTGGGGTTTGATAGATTAGCAACTGCTGGGTTTTCTCAAGATGATATAAACACATTAAGACAACAGTTCAGACAGCTTTATGGTGATCTCCCTACTAACGGGAGTGAGGATGAGAATAGAGATATTCGTCAATTGGAAGAACGTTGGATTGATAGTTCTGTGAATGACATGGATGAATTTACGAATAATAATGTTGGAAACTCTGCATTTGGTGGTAATGAGGATTTACTGATTGGCATCCTCGTCGGTTGTCTATTGGGTGTGTTGAGCTTATTTCTATTGAAAATAGATGGACTGTTCAGTAAAAGACAGAGAATGGCAATTGTTGCAGGTTTCATTCTCAATTTCTCATTTGCATTGGTTAGACAATGGGCTTAACTACACTAATATTACGATTCAATGATTGACTTTACCTAGTAATTTGTATTTGTAGCTGATTAGCTGTTTTAAGCAAGCTTTGGTTTATCACTGATATAATGGTTTAGTTTCTCAAAAGCAGTATCTAAGACATGTTCAACTGGTTTGTCGAATAAATAAGGCAAGGCTGGAACAATAGCTAGACCCAGCCCAATTGGTCCATATAGTTTCAATCTTGGACTCTTGATGTTCTTGTTTGCGTATTCAGTAGCATATCTCACGGTTGTGTGTATCGTGAAAGCTGGTAACCCCATAGATGCGATAGACTGGAACAGACCTCTTTGTAAAGCAACCAATTTCCAATCAGGGAAATCATTTGAGTCAGCTAGTTTCAAAGCGACTGGATCTGCTTCAGGAACAGGGTCCCAAGGTTTTAAACCAGGATGATATTGACCGGTTGAACGCAATTTAGCCTTCCAGGCCTCATAGGCAACATCTCCCAGGACGTATGACCATGAAATACCATAACAGGCACGGACAAAGTTTGGATGAGCAGCAGGTCTGAATGATTCACCAATATCTGAAGTGTAAGCGACATAACGGTGAGAAGTCAACAATATGGTTCTGAATCTGTTCGCATATGCCGCATAACGGATCGAGGAATCAGTGGTGTCATCTGGGTGGCTAAATGCTCTGTTTTGAGCATCCAGTTCGTTCAAGGATAGCGCAACGTCGTCGGTGTTGTCAGACATGTTTAGTTTTATCGTCAATTGAGTGTGATTGATGGTTTAATTGCTAATGGAATTAATGAAAGTTTATGAATTTTGATGGCAATTTTTAGGTTCGGATATAGAGCGTATAATGAATTCTCAACTCCTCGGTCCAAAGATTATCTCCATTAATTAGCATATTCGTAAGACCGGTACCACCGGACAGCTCTATTTTGGTTGGAAGCTGGATGGTGAGTACTGTTGTAGGTTGATGGAGATTCCTGCAGCTCCAGAACTGTCAGGCTTTATTTTGAAGCACTGTACATCTACATTGCCAGAAGCACAAATTATACGTCAAAGAGATTCCTCTATTCCACCACTTGAAGACTTTATACTAACACACGGTGTTTCTCTATTATACAATGCTGATTATTTTGGTATTTTGGGACCTAACGACGGATCAATAGATAGATGTTTTCTTGTTTCAAACTTGACAAGTTACGGTATCCACCTTCCAGACATAATAATAGACCTCCAAAGGAAACGTAAACAGAGCTGTGTATATATTGTTAGTAATGGTTCATATAGACAAGATCGGGCACAAAAACTCACATTTTATCGTTAGATGATTCTTCAAACTTGTAGACAGTACCGTACATGACATAATCGTACTCATCAGCCAAGGTTCTTTCACCAGCTTTTGGCGGTCTCCAAGATCCGGTGGTTGTGTCTTTATCCTCAGCATCGTGTGATAGACTGGAGGCTAATGTGATGGTAAGAGCATCGTTGACCTTCACAGGAAATAGATCACTATTTATATCTAATGTGATTTTGATGTCTGAGGAAGTGGTAGAAGAACCAACAATTCTGGCAACTTTGTTGTATCTGGCGGAGTCGACGTCCGTTATATTGAAGATGTCATCGAAAAGAGTGTTGGACATGCTGACTTGAGTGAATAAACAGTGATTTGACCGATTGACACACAGATTCTTATGAGTTTATGTGTGTTTTCATTTTGCCAGATTTTTTTCACCGTCTGTTACCCGTTCTTATCCAAGCTGATTATGTAAGTTATTATGTAATATCTCGAATAGACCATCGCACATAACGGTTTTTGACCCATCGTCTCGCTGTTACCGCTTTTGAAACATTTAACCTCAACTGGATCAAAAGCTCACCAATCTCGAGGTTTCCCTGGCAGAGAATCACTTGTTGTTTGCCGGATTGCAAGAATGGCGAAATCCAAGAATAAAGGTAATTACGAGCTCGTGGATAATCCGGTTTTCGATAGAGATCTGGAGACAGGTGTTGAAGTAGGGTCCAGTGATAATGACACCCTTCAACCACAATCTCTCCCAGTTAACGACAATCTTCGAAGCAAGTTCGATCAGATAGCTACATCTCCTGCTAGACGCGGGTTTGGGTTCAAGGCCTCAGGAAAGAATAAGAAGCTACTTATATTCCTGGGTCTATTCGTCTTCGTGTGGATCGGTATCATTAGTATTGGTTACTCTACTGAAGCCGGTGCCAATGTCATCGATTACTACAAGAGTAAGATCGGTGCTACCGGATCTGGTGCTGCTGAGGTGGGTAACAACTCTGATTCTGGTGGTGAAAAGGAAGAGACCCCTGTTTATGATGACGATGATGCTCAGGTGAGCGTTGAAGTTGAAGATGATCGTAATCAGAAAGATCACCAAGAAGAGAAAGAAGGTGCTAAAGAGGAGACTGGAGAACAGGATAAAGAAGATGTCAAGGAAGAAGGTAAGGATAAACCAAAAGAGGATGTGAAAGCGCCACCTAAAAAGATGAAGATCTCAATGGCAGATGTCAGAGCTGGTAGATTCCATGTGTTTTCCACTGCTCTTCAATTTATCTACCCAAAGAAATCCGATGACACTGCTAAGGACGAAGGACTTTACTTTTATGCTGCTCAGACCTCTTACATAGTCGGGAAAGCTAGTGACGCTTCATTCAAGATGCCATTAGCAAGTTTTGAGTTTAGGGACAGCGATGATAAGATGTACAAGATGCAATCAATGAGTCCAAACAATGATTTGACTTATGCTATCGTCGGTTCTGATTCTGAGAAGATATTCAGACATTCTTCACGTACTCATTATTGGATCGTTGGTTTTGATAAAGGCACTGCTGAACCATTACATGCCGAAGAAGGTAAAATGGTCAAAGTGTCCCTTGCTAATTGGTCTCCAGACTATAAACACATTCATTTCGTTTACAACAATAATGTCTATATCAAGACTTTAGGGGGTGAAACTAAACAAATAACCAAAGATGGATCAGATGTCATACTGAATGGTAAGACCGACTGGGTTTATGAGGAAGAGGTTCTAGCTGTTGATGAAGCCATTTGGTGGTCACCAGATGAGAAACATCTTGTATTTATGAGAACTGATGATTCCCAAGTCCCGAAGTATAATGTGGACTTTTTCGTTCAAAATCCAGATGGTGGTGCTACAAAGTATCCAATATCTGAAAAGATTGCTTATCCAAAACCAGGTTTCCCAAATCCTAAAGTCTCACTGCACATCTATAGTTTTGAATCAGGTGAGGTGATTGAAGTTGATAGAAAAGATTCTAAGCTAGGAGAAGAGTTCATTGTCTATGAAGTGTTCTTCCTTGATGAAGATAGTCTGATCATCAAAGAAACAGATAGAGAATCCAACATATTGAACATCAGATATTATAATCTAAAGACAAAGACATCCAAGATCATTCATGAAGTTAATGCTGTTGAGGAATACGGTGGATGGATTGAGAAATTTAACAAACCGTTACTCATTCCACCTTCATCAGATCGTCCAGCTTGGGGTTTTGTTGATCTTTTAGTCGTCAATGGTTTCAATCATTTGGTCTACTTCGAATCAGTTGATGTTGAGAAACCAAAGGTGTTGACTGAAGGTGATTGGGAAGTCCTACATGATGATCTTGCTTTTGACAAAGACTTGAATTTGGTGTATTTCACTGCTAACAAGTATTCCTCAATTGATAAACATGTCTATTCTGTGAACTTGGACACTGGTGAGATGTCCACAGCATTCGTGGGTGAGAATGAAGGTGGTTATTATGATGCCAAATTCTCTCCAGATGCAAAATACATTTCATTACACTATAAAGGACCAGGTACCCCATATCAAAAGATGATGGAGGTCTCTGGGAAGAAAGATATCGCATTGTCATCAATCCCAACGATGTTATCGATGGCACAAATGAAATATGATATTCCAGAAAAGACGTATCATAGAGTCACAGTTGGTGAATTCGATGATGGTAGTCCTCTTGAAGTGAACGTTGCTGAAATTTTACCAAAAAATTTCGACAAGACCAAGAAACATCCATTATTAGTCCATTTCTACGCTGGTCCAGGTTCTCAAGTCGTGACGTCCAAATTTGATGTTGATTTCGAGGAAGCAGTTGCATCATCAATGGATGCTGTTGTCCTTTACGTTGAACCAAGAGGTACAGGGGGCCAAGGTTGGAAATATAGAGCATTTGCAAACAACAACATTGGATACTGGGAACCAAAGGATATCATTTCCGTTGCACAACAATGGCTGAAGAATGACTATATCGATAAGGAAAGAACAGCACTTTGGGGTTGGTCGTATGGTGGATTCACTACGTTGAAAACATTAGAGGTTGATGCTGGTGAAACATTCAAATATGGTATGGCTGTCGCTCCAGTTACGAATTGGTTATTGTATGATTCTATTTACACTGAAAGATATATGAGCAAACCTGAGAACAACAAGAAAGGATATGACGTTTCACAAATTAAAGATATCGATAGTTTGAAGAAAGTATCAAGATTCTTGGTTATGCATGGTACTGCTGATGACAACGTTCATATCCAGAACACTTACTCCCTATTGGATCTGTTAGATTTGAAGAGTGCAAAGAATTATGATATGCATGTCTTCCCTGATTCGGAGCATAGTATCTATTACCATAATGCCAATCCCGTTGTCTACGACAAGTTGTTCAGTTGGTTGAAAGATGCTTTTGAAGGAGATTTCGACCAACTTGGTAAGAAATGATATACATTAATTAGATTGGATATAGAGTTGAACAAATATTGTCATTATTATTATTGATTAGTCGTCATAAGAACTGTAGTCAGAAAAGTCATCATGAAGAGCAAGATCATCGTATGAACCACTCTCAATATCACTGAGTAAGTAATAGTCTGGCCATGTGAAATCATCAGTCAGCGTGATATAAACATCCTGTTTAGGGTAATGCCAAAGGTATCTCAGATCTGGTTTTGTAGAATCTGAAACCTCACCTCTCATCTTGAATTGTAGCGGTTTGGAATTAAGATACTTGTTAGATTTTTGATATTGTGTTGATATGATCTCTTTCACAAGTTCCGGTTTGTCTATCCATATCCAATCGATTTGAGGAGCAATCATGACAAGTTTCAGATTCTCAAATCCATTGAGTCTCAAAGTTCCACCCCTGGCATTCGAACAACTATACATGTTCAAATTCACAAGATTGGGAGCATTTGGTAATTCTAATACCAGCTCCTTTTCGAGAAAAGTACCACATATTGTCAAATCAGTTAGTTTTGGGAATGATTGACTTTGGAGAAGTCTGAGAAGATCAGGCCAATGTATTATTGTGCTGCAATACATTATCAAGCTTTTCAATGCTTTATGCTCTATGATTGTTTCAGATGGAGTCTCGATGTCACTAAATGAAAGTTGAAGGTATTCTAGTTCGGGATATTGATAGTTCACATCACTGAACGTATAAGTTGTGCTGGTCATATTGTCGACTTTCAACTTTTTCAAATGTGGAGCAGGAATTAATGGGTTATCTTTAAAGGTTTCATTATGCAATCTGATTGTCAACTTTTCCAAGTTGTATAATGGTTTTGGAACAGTGGATATGGGCATATGCCAATAGAATGAAGTGCAAATCAATTTTAGTGTCTTCAAGTTTGATAGTGGAGTGCATCCTAAGAGATCTAGAGCATCGTATAGTTCCAGGTTTTCGTAGTCGTCTAACCAATGATTGACTTTGGAAATCAAGGTTGTGTCATGATGATGCTGCCAAGCGACATTGCACGAAGATGTTATTGAGATTTTGGCCTGTTTTGGGAACCTGATGTCAGTGATACGTGGAAATTGACCACAATCATACTGTATTGTTAGATCTTTCAATTCTGGTGCCTCTATGTTGGTCAATTGAGAATACTTGGAATGATCACTCTTCTTGACAGTTGATATCACCAAACTTTCCAAGATTGGGAACTTGATGTTCTTCCAATGAGTGATTGATTCTAGGACACATGTATTCTTCAGTTTATCAAATGATAAATCTTGAACGAACAGTGAGATCTCTCTTTCTGAGGGCACATATGCAGAGTAGTAATACCAAAAGGCTCTATTTGGATATTTTGTGAAGTCCATAAGACTCAATGCGGATGTAACTGGGCAATTGCAGAAGCTTTGGCTATCTTCTTCGATTCGAAGGGTATGTAAGTTGGGTAGAATGAATTTAGATGTGATCTCAGGTAGCTTTGCATTGATGAGGGAAAGTGTTTGAAGTCGAGGGAAGCGGAATGCTCGAGGATCAAGGAAACAGTCAAAGAGGGTGAGATTGAATTGGCTCTCGATTATGATGGTGGAGTTGGGAAAGTCTTCCGCTAATATGGGTACCATGCTCTGTAATTCAAGAGGCAGCTCATGGCGGTGTGTTTGATCATCAGTCAATGTTCGCATTTGGGTTGACTTTGAGTATGCAATGGTGGCTTCTCTTTCAAGTAAACGGTTTGACATGACAACGAATGTCTTTTTCCACTTATCCTTCAGTAATTCTGTTAAACTAGACACATTTGTGTCCAGTTCATAATCTGGCAGTTCGATGAGATGGATTCTTCCAGGATAAGCCAATCTCCGGCGTTTCTGACAATGCTCTGACTCTGGTTCCATCTTGATGATCTGTTCTTTGTTCCATGGAATCATCCAGAACGAGGGCTTGTCCTTATACGTCAAAAGGCTGATATCATCACCGAGATAGTTCAATATGGGCCCCACACTAACAAAGTTGAAGAGATCATTGTAGTCCAATAAGAGTGCGATCTGCACCACTATTTCGTGTGGCAGTTCCAGCAACTTTGAAAACATCGCAACACAGTGGCCGGTGTCTCTTGAAACACCTTAAACAGCGAGTGGCAAGTGAATTCTTTCAAAAACTGTGTGGTTTCTTTCCAAATATTTGCTGTGTATTATTTTCTAGCTGCCTTCTGCCTAAAAAAAGCCCCCCTCCGCACCAAATGCGGTAATTTTCCCCTTAGCGGAATCTACTCTCCCTACTGGTGGTACTCACTCAAAGGCGCTAGGCAGAGAAACTCTGCCCAGAAAAAAACTACCTTAGCTAGCCAACAGCCAGTGAACGTCCACTAAATTAATCAAAAACAGTGAAGAGAAAGTGACACCTTGTGCTAAGCTCAACAACTGTTCTTTCATCTGCTCAAGAGAACAATGGCACAACCACCGGGCAATGTGGCGGGCGAGTACGAGCTGGATGAGCTGGACAGCCTGGCGAACGTGCCTTTGAATGGTGAACAGACACTGGATAACAGCAACGACGAAGATCTCAGCTCACAGACATCGCACCTGTTTGAAGACATAAATAGAATCGCTGGTGATGATCCTGAGGACTTCCAATCTAGTGCCGGATTTATACAGAGCTATTATGGACTACAGAGGAGATCGAGATGGTGGTTCATTGCTGGGTTTGTGGCGTTCGTTCTGCTGGTGATAACGTGGGTCTATATCTTATTAGCTGGGTTTAAATATCCAGACCATCCACACCATCATGATGTTAAAAATTCGACTGATTGGACGTCTACCGAGTCAATTAATACTCCAGCTACATCAGCTTTCATACAGCCCAAAATCACTACGCCCATTAAGGAGTATGATGTTCGTAAATCACGGGATCCTTTGGTTGTGAAATCACATTCTGAGGAAATTTTAACAACAACTATTCAATTCATTCCTACTCAGGCATTATCTAAAGATAAAGATGAAGGTCTATATATTGAACGTGACAGTAACAACTATGTCGCGAAGAAACTTGCTGATGGGAATTATGCAATGACGTTACAAAAAACTGGTAGGTTCAAATATCAAGGTGAGGAACACGATATATCCTCGTTCATGCCAAATTTCGACATGTCATATGCATTGGTGAGCTCAGCATATCAACAGCAGTTTAGACACTCTGGAAAAGCTTACTATTGGTTATATGAGATTGGAAGTGATAGTTATACACCAATCCTTGGTCATGATGTTGAAGGGAAATTACAACATGCTTCTTGGTCACCAAGCTTCAATTATATCAGCTATACACAAGGTAATAACGTATATGTGATGGATGTTGCCTCCAAGAAAATCAAGCAGATCACCAACGATGGTTCAGGTGATGTTTTCAACGGTAATACAGACTGGGTTTATGAAGAAGAAGTTTTAGGTACTGATAACACATTATGGTGGTCCCCTGATGATTCAAGTTTGGTGTTCATGAAGCTTGATAATACAAAAGTTGATACATTGAACCTGGAGTTCTTTATCAATAGCAAGCAGTATCCTGATGTTGAAGAAATAAAGTATCCAACTCCTGGTAATGATAATCCACTAGTGACATTATATCATTATGACTTGAAGAGTCAAGAATTATTTGATATCAAAAGAGATGATTCTGAATTAGGACATGATTTTGTTCTTTATGGTGCTGCATGGGTCAGTGATACAGAACTAATATTGAAAGAATCTGATAGAGAGTCAAATATCTTGAATTACAGATCATACGACACCAAGACTAAATCGTCAAAGCTCTCCTACAGTCTCAACGTCCTTGAATCATATGATGGATGGGTTGATAACTGGGGTATGATTCTACCAATCCCTAAGAATGAAACAAGTAACCGTAAGAATGGTGGTTATGTGGACGTCATTGGGAATCAAGGATATAATCATCTTGCTTTTTTTGCGAGTGCTGACTCAAAGGAGCCTGTCTTTTTAACACATGGTGATTGGGAGGTTTCAACTGGACCAATAGCTTTTGACTCTGAAGAGAACATGGTCTATTTCACTGCAAATAGACAATCGTCATTCGAACAACACGTTTATAAAGTTGATCTGGTAAGTTTGGAGATGTTCAGTATCCAGACTATTGATGCAATGGGATATTTCGCTGCACATTTATCACCATCTACGAGATTTCTAATAACAGAAAAGATGGGACCATCATTTCCTTTGATATATTCACAAGATACATTAGCAAAAAGATTCATGGATTTCAGTGGTTCTCAAAGCACGTATCATAAGATGGAGATTGATGTTGATGAACAAGGTGATCCAATAACGGTTAATGTCGTTGAGATGAGACCTACAAACTTTAAAGAATCAAATTCTTATCCATTACTTGTGAGTGTTTATGGTGGTCCAGGTTCACAAAAAGCAGATGCTAAATTCCATATCACTTTTGAAGACACCGTCGCTGGTCAATTGGGTGCAGTGATTCTTTATGTTGATCCAAGAGGGACAGGAGGACAAGGATGGAAGTATAGAGCATGGGCCAAGAGAAACATTGGGAAATATGAAGGTCATGATATCACAACAGCCACACAAAAATGGATTGATTCTAGAACTTATATTGATACAAATAAGACTTGTGTTTGGGGTTGGTCCTATGGTGGGTTTTCTACATTGAAAACCATGGAGTTTGATAAAGGAAATCTGTTTAAATATGGAATGGCAGTTGCACCAGTTACAGATTGGACGTTATATGATTCTATTTATACAGAGAGATATATGGGGATTCCACAAAACGATGAAGGTGGATATGAAGTATCAAGAGTGAATGATGTCAATGCTTTCAAATCGGTCAAGCGATTCCTATTGATGCATGGTTCTGGAGATGATAATGTCCATATACAAAACACGATGAAATTATTAGATAAATTCAATGCGAATGGAGTTGAGAATTACGATATGAGAATCTTTCCTGATTCGAATCATAATATCAACTTCCATAATGCTTATTCGATTGTTATGGATAAATTAGTCAATTGGCTAGAGAATGCCTTTGATGGACGTTATGATACATTAAATTGATGACCGGTTCTACTTGTGTTTTAATTAACCGGCGGTGCAATGTCACCATCTGTACCTGTAGTGTTGGTTTGTTTTTGTTTTTTTTTCTTTACCGAGAACCTAGGCAGGAAATTGGTATGCGCACAGGCAGGAAGTTCTCCCTTTCATATCAACATTTATGAAAAATGAATCAAACCCTTAATGAACTATGCCATTAACTACTAATCTATTGAAAATAAAAGAATATAAAGATGGATAACTCGAATAGTATGTTTTCATTAGTGTGTGCTTCATATATATATATATGCTGGATAAGTACTAATACAGTAAGGCCATCCGCTGTTAGCACAAATCCCACTGATAAAATCACCATTTTTCAACCCTCCAAAAGCAGTTACTCTACCACCAATGTATAAACCACTCCCTTTAAAAGTTCCACAAGCACACGTCACAAAAGAGAACCTTGAAGCCTGGAAACGGGAAATCGAATGTGTTAAAAGAGACACTGTTAACTACGGCGAGAAAGAACTGGAAGAATACTCAAATTGGACAGAAACGGTCGTTAAACGATTAGCTCCAGGATACATTGGTGGTGGTGAGAATCTACTTATACCACAACGTAAAACTCATACAATTGAAGTGACAAAAACAGAACACCACACAAATGACATAGACAGGGCTTTTGACTCCTTGAACTTGCGTTAACCGATCATGCTTCGTTTTCTCCCTCTCATTCTGACATCAGCGTATCTGTTGAGCACTTCTTTCAACTTCTTAGTATGCTGTTTGGCATAGGCACTAGAATACCCTTCCATTAGCCATTTGTTATAACTCTCAGCGAACAATGGGTGTGTGCTGAGAATGGCTCTCTCCAGGACGTACAAATCAACAGCTTTATCTTCAACCAACGTTGATAATGAGCCGAGTCCAAAATCAATCAAGTATGGTTTAGAGTCTTGTAATACAATGTTTGAACTTGTCAGATCTCCATGAACAATATCATTCAAGTGTAATAAGCCGACTTCTCTCCCCACTGCTATAAGAATCTCCTCAACCTTTGAATCCAATGGTTCTTGACTTTCCAATTGCCATAACCAGTTCTTCAATGTACTTAATTGTCCATTGGTTAATTCTGTTCCCACAAATTCCATCCATATGAGTCCATTTCTAGCATCAACTGCAATCACAGAAGGACAATGAACGTCATTGATCGGAGAAAGACGTTGTAGGAGTCTTGCTTCAGCCAATGTACGATGTTTCGTGAGTTGGGCATCCAATGTTGGGTGACGATACGCCTTTGGTGGTCTATATTTGATGATGTATTTATCGGTATGTTTGATACCTTTTGGTAGTGTGGATTGTGGTAAATAAGGATGTGTTGTTGTTGTGAAGACGACGGCCTCGGCACCTTGTGAGACCACGTTCAGTGGTATGTTTAGTAGATGACTCTGTGCTTTGGCGAGGATCTCGTCGGACATTCTTTTATGTGTGTGAATTAGTTGTATTTAGTTAGTGATTTGACTGAATTTTTTTTTCTTTTTTATTTGATTTGAAAGTGATGAGTTTATACGGATTTAATACGGATTAATTGTATGATCAAATTAAGTAAAATTTGAATGATTAATTGATAAACTATTTAGTATGTGATATTGTGCCTTATTTGACTTGTTTGCCACCGAATTTGGATCTCAGTTTCTCAACTTCGGCATCATCAATACGTCTGAACAAATATTGTGCCTGTCCAATATTGTGTCCTCCTTCAAGAATCAAGTTGAACTCATCTTTAATAGCCAATTGTGGGACATTTAGAATCTCACTGATCTGTTTGGTGATCTCTGGCATGTATGGATAGATCAAGGATGAAACCAAATAGACGATGTTCAAACCAACACCAACAACGGCATCACTCTTATCTGGAGAATCGTTGTATAATGAGTTATCCAATTTGTTGTCTTGTAAGAACTGGTTACCACGAGCACTGACGGACATGGCCACTTCCAGACCACGACGTTCATGAACAGCTTCCATTTCTTCGTTATATGAAGCGACTAACTTGTTCAAATCTTCAACAACAACATCATATTTTGGAATATGTTTTGGATCAAATTTAGGAATAACACCATTATATTTAGCATTAACAAATTTAACGATTCTATTGACGAAATTACCAAGGTTAGCAAGTAATTCATTGTTATTTCTAGATTGGAAATCACTCCATGAGAATTGAGAATCTGAAGTTTCAGGTCTAACAGCAGCAAGGTAATATCTCCAAACTGATGGGGAAATACCTGAACTTTCAGCATTGTTACCAAACACACCATAACCTCTTGATTTAGAAAACTTACCACCTTCATATTGTAAATATTCTGTTGTGTTGATATGATGTAATTTAGTCCAATTATCCTTCGTACCGATTTGTGTTGAAGGGAAAACAACAGTATGGAATGGTGTGTTATCTTTACCCATGAATTGATACAATTCAACGTTTTCTGGATTCTTCCACCATGAAGCCCATTGTTTAGTGTAATTGGCTGTGATTGAGACATATCCAATACAAGCATCAAACCAAACATACAACACTTTTTCTTTGAATTTCTCAGATGGGACAGGTGTACCCCATTTCAAATCTCTAGTGATACATCTTGGATTTAAACCTTCTTTTAACCATGAACTTGTGATTGTGATAGAATTTTTAGTCCATTTACCCTTTTCTGAAGCTTCATTAAACCAATTTTCTTCAGCTTCTTGAAGTTTATCAAGTAATAAGAAAACATGTTGGGAAGTTCTCTTTTCTGGAGTTGCATTGTCCAATTTACAACGTGGTTCAATTAATTCAAAAGGGTTTAATAAGTTACCACATTTATCACATTGATCACCTCTTGCATCTTCATAAGAACATTTTGGACAAATACCTTCAACGAAACGATCAGCCAAGAACCCATCATGAACAGGACAGTATAATTGATCCATGGTTTGTTCTTCCAAATATCCATTAGCTTCTAATTGTAAATAAATCTCTTGAGCAATATCAGTTTGTTCTTGAGTGGTTGTTCTACCAAAATAATCAAAATCCAATTGGAACCATTTGTAAATATCTGAATGGACCTTATGATACTTGTTACATAGTTCTCTTGGTGTAACACCTTCTTCTAAAGCTTTGGTTTCGGTGGCAGTACCATATTCATCAGTACCACTGATGAACAAAGTGTTGTAATTTCTAGCTTTTGCATAACGAGCATAGATATCAGCAGATAAGACAGAACCAACAATGTTACCTAAATGAGGAACGTTATTCACATAAGGAAGAGCAGATGTGATCAAGATGTTTCTTTTCTTTGGATCTGGTAAGATTTCACTTTTTTGAACTTCAACTTCATATCCCTTTTTATAAGATTGTGCCCCTGTACGTTCAGCTTTTGGACGATCTAAAGAAGTGATGGCTAAAGCTTGTTCAATACCAGCTTTGATCTCTGGTTTGGATGCAAATTCAGATAAAGCTTCTCTATTTAAAGCAAAACTTGTAGAGAATAAGATAATTGAAGCAGCAGAGATGGAATCAACTGATGGTAAGTTTGGTAATTCGGATGAAGCTTTAGTTAAAAGTGGATATAATTGATCCTCTTCAAATTGAATGGCTTCAGAATCGGAGAAATCACCGGCAAGATACTTGACGATAGCATTTGGTTCTAATAATTCAAAATCTTTAGATTTCAATAGTAATGATGGTTGATCTGGTTCGGTTGATAATTTGTGTTTGTAAACGTGAGAAGCAATAGAAAGCTTCAGATTGTTGGACAATGCAACAAGTCCTTTAGTCTTGTCACTGAAAACTTGCAAAGACATCTCTTTTGATTGGAATAATGACTCTTTTAAAGACCTTCAAATCTGATTTGAATAGGCCTTTTCACTATAAAGTGAGTCAAAATGAACATTATATTATTTATGGTACGGGAAACATCTCTTCTTCTTCTTGTCACGTGATTTTCGCGAAATTAACTATTATTATTTGGTGGGTTTTTTCGCGAACATTAATTATGTCTCTACCCGATAGTGTGTGTCTATTTATTAGTGTTGGTTGAGATGACAGAGGATATTAGTACAGAAGGGCTTCTTAAGGCCAAGGAGGAGTATTATAGTAGAGTGTTGGAAGAAGTTGGAAATGGGACACCACAACTTGTGGAATTGGATCAATGGAGAAACGAGGAGTTCCCACAACTCTTAAAAGAACGATTTGATTCAGATGATGATGATGATCTTAATATAACGCTGGATGAATTGAAGAAATTGATGGATTGGAAGTTGAAGAAGGGGAAGTTCAGACCAACATTGAAGAAGCTGATAGCACAGAATGATGAAGATACAGTGATAGAAGTTTCCAAAAATGCTTTTAAATTGTTAGCTGAAGCCAAATTAGATTTAGAAAATGAGGAATATTACAAGCTCATAAAACAATCTTTGAACATCCTGATCAAACTTCGAGGTGTTGGACCAGCCACTGCATCACTGATACTATCATGTTTGAACAAAATCACAACGTTGGCACCACCCTTCTTTTCAGATGAATCAGCAATGCTCATATTTGCATCAAGTGAAAAGCTCAAGTACTCATTGACAGAATACATGAACTACCTAAAGTTATTCCATTCTTACAACAAGGATTTCAAATACGATTTTACAGATCTTGAGAATGGAGCATGGGCATTATATTTGAAAGATGAGTTCGGTTTGACTGAGCAAAAGAAACGTAAGAAGAATTGACAGCTTTGTTTAACGAATTAATATGAGGGTAGGCTACGGTACGACTAGTTCGCTGCTAAGATTACGTTACAATTCATACTAGTTGCTACCTTAATCATAAGATTGGTTTGTTTAGAATGAGTTATACACCGGTATCATAACGACGTCATCTTAGTTAGCTATTATCCAGAGAAAAGCTTATCAAGTTTTTTTCCAATCATCATTTTTTGAACCATTTCATTCGAAAAGAAGCTACGTCGAGATATAAAAGATGAAGCTGCTTGTTGTTAATGGATACATCCATGTTACTGAGCTTTTGTATCATTATGATGAATATCTAATCACTCATGTATCAATATCCGCACCTGGTTAAATCATATTTTCTACACTAACTGTACTGTCCAGTAAGTGTATAGTGATACGTGATCCAGAAGTATTGGCATAATCAGTCAGACTCAGTGGACTCAGAGTCATAGTCTGTATATCATCAGATGTGGTTGGTATTCAAAAATGATGTCATGAATCATGATACGAATCATGATACGGCTCTGTTTATGTGGCAGACGGCAGCGTTGACATGACTCCCATGACTCCTGTGACTCCTGTGACTGTGAGCCTAGCTTAGCGACAGACGCTAAAACGCGACCATTCGAGCGAAATTTCACCGAGCTCCACCGAGAATTAGTTAGAGCGGCATAGTGGGAAGACTGGTAAAGACTCTAGAGCCGCCCAGTGGAAGAACTCGGGTCAGACGCCGTATTCTTTTCTCCGGTCTCACTTTCTCTCTTTGTTGTGGCCGGTGGGGATATTCCTTGCTAATTGTAAATCTAAAATAGGCTGCTTCCCCAGTCTCTCGGCTATTTCTGGACTCACAGAGACTACTTCGTCTAGTGGGCAAAAAACAAGGTAAAACCACTGAGATATCCCTCTTTTCTACCTCCGTTGATTTACAACTTTCACTGCAAGTCACCGGAAGTGTAGTTGACTAGTAACTAGACAATGAGCCCGTTAAATACACCAACAGACGCTCAACCAGCTGAGAATAACAACAATAACAGCAATAACAATAACAACAGCAATGACGACCAGAAACACAGTGACTCCTCTAATTCTGGCCCAGTGAAGAAAAGAGTCAGAACCGGATGCCTCAACTGCAGACGGAAACATAAAAAGTGTGATGAAGTCAAACCAATGTGCACAACTTGCTCTTCAAAGAACGAGCTCTGTGAATGGCCAAATCCTCGCTTGAAAAGCTCGTCCTCGAAAACAGATCTTTACGGATATAACCAGTTCTCGCAGATACTCCCATATAACAGACCAATGCTCATCAATCCTACTCATCACCATCATCATCAGCAGCATCAGCAGCATCATGCTCCTCCATTTTCACTGGGCTCAACAGATCCTGTCGACTACAAACGAGTACGACTAGATGGTCCAAACCGTATCATCCCAACTCCAATCATGCCACAAAGCATCCCAGGCGGGATCCCTACATCTATCCAACCACCACTTCCTTTCGACTCTTCAAATAAACAACCTTACCAATCCTGGAAATCCGCAACCACTTCAGCTATTCATAACATTTTAAACACAAATTCTACAAAGACCGAGTCCAAATCTCCAAAACAAAGAGAATACCTTCTTTCCACATCACCGGCATTCATCGATTTCCAACAAATATTGACGAATTATCTCGTGAAATATGAAGTACCATTGATCATACCCTCATTGAACGTCACTTCAAGTCTATCGGATAAAGATGAGATCTTCCTCTTCAAATACTACATCGATCACGTTGCTCCACAATATGATTTCATGCATGTCAATTCAAATAACTTCAAGAATGTCATTCCTGTATTGGCTAAACATTCAACAGCGTTAAAATATTCAATCTTAGCACTAAGTTTAGTCCATTGGACAAAAGCAAACAATGATACTTCACGTAAGTTCAATGATGATCCATTGAAACTTTTTCAAATGGCAGTTGCACAATTTGTAAAGAACTCTGCCTCATTCTCAAATACAATCAGAGTTGCAACGGCTGTGTTCCTCGTTACATTCTGTATGACTGTCACTGATCAATCAGGATGGAGGGATCTGATCAAAGGACTTGTGAGTTTCTTGAAATCTGAAGATATTAGACCTATACAAAGAGATCTGGTAAATTTTTCATTGTTTTGGATGGTTGCAATCTTTGATGTTAGTACAACTGATTTGATGAAGGAGAAAACTTTGATGAGTTATGATTTTGAAAGTTTAAGGAAATTCTCATTGGTCCCACAAATTATTGGATACTTATCAATGACATTTAATTTATTGGTTCTAGACGCATCCCAAAATAACTTTGATAATAATTGGGAAGAATTATGGACTAAAGTTGCACAATGGGGTGATCAAATCGAGGAAGAACACCTAGAATCCGTCAAAGAAGTTGAAAATTCTCCATTTCCTGACATTTTATGTCATTCACCAGCTTCTGTAATGACTAATCAGTTATATGCCATAACAAAGATCCTATTGATCCAAGATCGTCCAAGATTATTTAGAGAACGGTATCAAGATCCTCATTCTTTAGCATGGTATGCAAAGAGAATAGGTGGGTTGATTCAAGGAAATAAAGATTGTCGAAACTGGGTAACATCTCCATTATGTCTATGGCTTGCTGGTAAAGTCTTGACTCATGAAGATGAACATAAATCTTTATTGGAATTGTATTCTCATGTGGAGAATAAATTCGGTCCTATAACAAGGTATAGATCCGAGGATCTAAAAGGGTTTTGGGAAGGTAATTAATATTTAAAGCTTATTGAAGCTAGTATTCAAAAAAAACAATCAATATTCTTATTTTATATGTACTAATTAAATCATGATGTAGAAGTAGTGTTCGATGTCAATAGCTCATCCCATAATTGTTTCAATGTTCTTTCATATCTCTCATTGACAAAACTCGATAACTTCATAGCAACAGTACACCATAATTTTCCTTGTGACCTATTGTCATTGAACAATTTACCAACTCCAATATTCCAACAAGTAGATGATATCCATTCAGTTTCATGTACTGGAATAGAACCTTCATCTTTTCGGATCTGCAAAATCTGAACAATTCTATCTAGGATCTTGAGACATGTTTCTTCAGACTCGTATGATACAAGACCTACTTTTAATAGCAACCTTACCCATCTTGATATCACAACACCATCTAATGTTGAGTCACCAATATTTCTTTGAATGATTTTGGAAATCACCGCACATTTCATCCGATCTGGGAATTTATCATCATTGACAGTGTTGACTAGTGTTGAATCAAATTCCAAATTTTTTGTCTTATTGGTCTCATTCATTATAGTCTCAATAGAACTCCAATTACTCAACTCTAGTTCTGATTGAAACTGGAATATAATAGCAACAAACAAACAGATCCTCCATTCTTTTTCGAAATTATCGTACTCTTTGGCATCTTTGTAGACAATCATAAGTTCATCGATTTCTAACCTCAAGTTCAAAGATTGTTGTCTAATTGAACTCCATAAGACATCATGACCAACATCAGTTGTCTTGCTGAGACACATCAACACTACTGTACAGGCTCTGAACTTCCATAGTTTTAACCAAAGGGATTCACCAACACTAATATCATCAGACATCAATTTATTGAAATCGATCGATAGTTCAGATAGTAATTGACCTTGAAGGTAGTTTTGTGCCAATAGACAGCTCCTTCCAAGATTGAAACACTGTGAGCAGAACCATTTCACCTCATCATTAGTAAATCTATAAGTAGGAATATTGACCGAGTCACTTGCAAACTTCTGAGCCTCTTTCAATAAGACAATCAAGGTGTCGATATATTCTGATTGGTAGAAATCTGGAGAATCTTGTTGTTTCATGATCAAATCAATAACACAGCGCAAGGTAACAGGAATTGAGATCGTTGAATCCAATCCGCTTTGAAGTTTCTTGAATAAAGTCAACATCGACTCGATAGCAATTGCAGAATTAGTCTTCGTGTTGACAGCACATAAAGCAAGCAATGGAATCATAATATCATCACTTGATTCGGAAATCTTTTTGAGAGAATCCATCAACCTCGGTTTATCTTCCTTGTGCGAATAGACCTTGAACATGTTATACTGGGTTATCAATGCATTTTTGTCTGGCTCTTCCATCGCATTGTATATATCCACAACCTTGTCATATTCATCTAGTTCAATGAAAGAGTTTTGGAGTGCTCTCTGTACTTTTCCTTTGTCAATTGCATTAATATTGATGACCCTATGAAGACATAGATCGAACCATCCAATAGCATCCTTATGATTGTTATTCTTCGAATCTGCCTTTCCAGTGGTCCATAATAAAGTAACCGATGAAGAGGTAGTCTTCTTCGATAAGGATTTGGCAAAGATTCTTTCAGTCATATCAAAAAACTTCCTTAGATTTGTCTGCTTGATATCTTGGGGTGTGATGGTATCTTTTGTGTAAGCACTGATCGTGGCAACAAATAACATCTCCAAGCTATCGTGATCGGTTATTGGGTCCAATTTATTCGTGAAAGCAAAGTCATAGCACTTGATAGCACTCAAAGGTTCACTTCTTGAGTATTCGTTGATGATTGCCAGTATCTGCTTGAAGTTTGACATGATTGGTACAGAGATAAGCATTCTCATGATGATGTCTTCGACCTCAGAAGCGTGAGAATTTTGAAGTCTCTTGATCTTTATCTCTAGCTTGAAAGAGTCCAGCGATGATGGAGAACACTGTTGTAGCTTCTCTACCGCAGATGAGGCCACAACCATAGACTCTGGTGTATTAATCTCAAGACATGAGTATGCCAATAATGAACACACTGAAGATTTGACAAGACGTAAGTCTGGAGAATCACCATCCAAATACCCAACAACTTTCTCTAGAAAATAGGCTGCATCATGATACTTCTTCTTCTCAAATAGAATGAGGCAATTGTTGTATATGACCCTCGAGCTTTCCAATGCTCGTTCAGCACTCTCTGTGTTGTTTGACTGATTGTACAACTCTGCCCTCTCTTCATAGAACTTTGCCATTTCGACATCATCTTCAATAATGGATAATGACATGTTAATGATGAAAAGTTCTGTTTTCTGACCTTGGAAGCTTGTAAGCAAGTCACGGTCAAACGTTGAAGAGATTGACTCCAAAGACTTGAACTGTCTATCTGCATGTTCTTGGATTTTTGAAGCTAATGGAACGAGGTTCTCATCCAATGCAGCTTTCAAAGCCTTGATGAGGCAACTAAGGGCCCTGAACTTGCACTTTATAGAAGGGTTCATAATCTCGTGGATGGAGCATAACAAGCAAGCAAAGAATTTCACTGAGCATAGCGTGGATCTCGTCTCTGATGGTTCTGATTTGATGGAGAGAGAAGCTGCATTCCACAAGTTTATAGCACAGATTTCTAGTTCTAGTGACAAGTCGTTTAGTGACTCAACGTGTGTAGTTCTCAATAACCTCTCTATTCTCTCTGCAATGGGTAATATCGAGTTCGTGGATGAGGCCAAAGCTATGTTGTCATTTTCTTGTATCTTCTTATTGAGTTTTGAAGCTGTTGAGACAGCTGTTTCTGGGTGAAATTGGATGTTAATACGTGTTAATTGACACTCAGCCTCATTGTGGTATCTCTTTACCAATTATATGGGTCAATTGTACTTTCAAGTTGGACATTGTAGTTAGCCGCCGTTCTTTAATCAGTCTGTTTACTGTTCCATGCTTCTTTGTTATAAAAACTGTGTAATGTTGTTGGAATATCCCAATTAGGAATATTTCCCTATTTGTCTAGCATTGGTTCAAACATATAACGCTAGTGAAAAGAAACAACTAGTTCTCGCTACATTGGTCAAACGTATTAGTTCCATGTTGTTCGATCTATTTATATACAAATGATATATCGGGTTTATTCAGTGGAAGATGGCTCAGTGCTGACTTTGTAGTCACCGTTGTCCAGTTTGGTGATGACGCCTTGAGACACGAGGTTCTCAAATAGATCTTGTGGAACCCAACCACCAGTAATGGCGAAAGGAACGGTTCCCAACTCATTGTAGTAGGCTTCTAGCTCCTTGTTGTGTTCCTCGAACTTCTCAGGATCAGCCTTGATTGGAGCTTCTTTGGCACCGACAAAGCCGTGTTCAGCAAATTGGCCCCATTGTAGCACGACCTCGTAGATCTTTCTATCAACAACAGCCACTTCAGCTTGTGTTCTTCTCTCAACAGCGGCCAAGTATGGACTTCTCAATCTTTTCAGAACTGGTGAGCCTTCACTTCCTAGCTTAGTGAAGGTCTTACCTAGGTTCAAGTCCCAGTATACCTCGTTTCTGGTACGTGCGACGGCAAAGTCGTAGTAGTATCTGTCAGCTTCGTCCATCTTGTTGTACTCTTCTTCGTTGATCTCAAACTCATAGATTTTTGGACCATCTTCGTAGGCAACAAATTTTGGAGTAGATTGGAAGATGATTGGCTTGATGGTAGCACCTTCAAAGTCCAAGAAGATGTTTTCACCATCCTTGTCAACAAGAACATTCAGTGGATCTAGATCGGTGTGCGCTAATCTTGGCTTGAACAACTCATCGATGTTTTGAACACTTGGAGATTGGACATCGATCAAGATTGGAGCAAGAGTTTTCAAGTTGGTGAAGGTCTCAATCTCTTTCTCAAGTAATTGTTTGTTCTCAACAACACCTGCGTCGGCTTGTAGAAGACCTAGTTTGGTTCTGGCATTCTCAAGCTCAATATCAGCAACTGCTTCGACCAGTTTTAATGGTTTGTCAGCATCCCATGGACCAACGATTGGTTCAACTTGAGCTTTGTTTAGCAATGGTTTGTTTCTCCAGAATACCCTTTCGGTACTTGGGCCAATAAACCAACGATTTTTCAAAGAAACATCAGACTCGTCTTCATATGGGTATTCCTCAGTGATTGGTAAAGATGAATCAACGTTGAAGTACAGAGAACCGAATTTTTTGAACTCAACTTCAGCTAGTTTACTTTGGAAGTCGGATAATGGATCGATAACATGACCAATGATCTCTTTGTGTTTTGGATCAATATGAGGTGTCATAGGAGCCCATTTCTTCATTAATGTTTCACCTTCAATAAACTCTTGTAAGATGAAAGGAGTCTTGATAGGATTTGAGCTATCAGCACCATAAGCAAAGACTTTTGGAACTCTGATTCCCAGTTTAACATCGACAAAATCCAAAGTGGCAGCTTCAGATTGAACTCTTTTAGCAATGGCATATTCTGTGTCTAGTGGGTATGGGACTCTCAAAATGAATGATTTCAAAGTGTTTGTTTCGACTTTGTAGATTCTGTGGTGCTTACCCTCATGTAGTGACAGTAGCTGTTTGATGTGGAACTCTTCATTTGGGTTTTTGGTACCAAAGTTCTTGACACCAACGTTATGAGGCAGAGAGACGAAATTAGATGAGTGGACTTTTGGAGGGAAAATGTTCACTTTTTTGGACTCAGTGTTGGCTCTGCTTTGAGCATAAAGATCCTTCAGCACAGTTTGAAGGCCAGTCAAGGAGAACTTTGTGTATCTTTTCTTCTTTTCAGCTTCATCGTTTTTCAACCACGTACCCCAGGTATATTTGAAGACGGCATCTCTATTTGGGTCTTGTTCATCGGTGAGTTTCGTGAAGACTTCCTTCGCATCTTTCGAGATCGAGCGCACGAAAGCTGTATTCGATACTCTAGAAGCACATACAGCCCTAGTCAGTGTGGTTTTGGACAGTACGAACATCGCTTGTGGGTGGGCAATTGATTGTTCAACCTTTGTCACTTTTGTTCAGTTAATGTTTTTTTTTTTTTTTCACTTCTCGGAATCACCAATTACACACTTTAAACTTACAAATAATTAATTTGTGCAGACATTATACTTTATAGTCACTCATGATGGTTAGCTACTTGTTAACCAAGACACTACAGTCTACGACCAAGTCGGCTCGATGAGTCATATTGATAGGCACATACGTATCAACTTGAAGCATTCTCACTTCTACCCTATTCAGTTCGTAATTTTCGCAACGGGGGCCAAGTTGGAATACAAGATCAATATCAAAATGACTATAAACTCATACAAAATCCATTAAAACTAATACTACCTAACAAAATTTCCGAATATTACCACATAAATGTCCACTAGATACCCAGTGACTCAATAAGCCTTTTCTTTCCCCGTTTGAATGTTCAAATTTGATCACTTTGAAGTGTCTTTCAAGAATTTCGAATAATCGTCCATGGATTCATCCTCCTCGTTCTTCGCTAGTTTGAGATTCGTCTGTGAGGAGTTATCTCTGAGTGACATCTGGTCTATTGACTCGTTTGCAATACTCGGTTCAGGACTATATTGAGGAATCATACTTGAAAGACTCAAAACGCTGGCCCCATCGTCTGCATTATCGTTGGCCATGTCTGGTGACAGGTAGCTACTAGCAGATGGATTCTGTTCCCATTGCACTGCTGGCTTCTTTGTAGAGTAGTTTGAGTACATTTGATTGATCAAGCTTAACGGGTATGAAGGAATTCCAGTTCTCTTGACGTGTTTGCCTTCAACCCCGTCTTTCGTGGCAGTGACAGACACACCTGAAGCAACAGAACACCGTGACATTGGACGTGAGATTGGCAAGACAAATCCGTTGTTGTTACCGTTGTAAGTTGGTTGATGAGGAACTGACTGTTCTCTTTCAGATGAAACTATTGATTCACTAGGGGATTTTAAGCTTGTGTAATTGCCGGAGGAGACAGACTCCAAATCGCTCGAGGGCGTAGGCTCTGTCGACCTGTGTGTGGAGGAATCGTATATGTCTGCACTCATCCTGATCAAGATATCAATATCAGTTTGCTAATAGATCACATTAAGAAAAAGTAACAGACGCAATTAAAGAATTCCTTGCTAGATAATCTGCCACTTGATCCGGGTCACTAAGAGATTATGTAAAGTTTATTTTGTGTTGATAAGCACTTTTGTCGCATTCATTAAATAAAATCTCTTATTCCTTCCTCACGGTGTGGAGTTTGGTTCCATCATTTTATTCGTTGTGTTGACATTTCAAGTGGTCTCATAGAATTATATAGGCACTGACTTCGAATTCTACAAAGAATCGTTGAATGAACACGGCTAATTAATGGACAAATACAAACAGTCTAGAAGGTCCTGCCATGTCTAGTTGATCTTGTCTAGCTCAAATGCACTCATTTGGCGATCTTTTCCTCTCATCTTGGTACAGATCCAGGTAGAGGCATACATATTCACTCTGTCGATCATAGTTCCAGAAACTCTTGTAGCAGCAGCTTTACATTGGAACCCTCTCTTTTCGAAGTTCTTGATGTACCATGGAACTAAAGCAGCTGATCTCAACATCACTCTTCCTCCATCACTCAAAGCATTGAATAGAGCTTCAATTTCATCGTCAACATCTTCACCTTTTGGATCAAACCAATCCATATGGTCCATTATGACAGCAACAGTGATAGTCTTTTTTGATAATCTTGCCAACACGTTGTTCAAATAATCGGTGTGTAGTCTGATACCTTCCAATGCTGAGTTTTGTTTTCTGGATAGGGTCTTGAAACCATTCTTCGTTAAGTAGTCTGGACAGTTTGTACTGGAATAACAGCCTTTCAATGTCAAGTAGTAAAAATAGTTATCTGTTGAGATCAAAGAGTTGCCAATTATCGGATCCAAAGTATCGATAATGTATTGGATTATGGAGCCATCCATCATAGCAGCTTGATTGGCTGGAACACCTAAAGCTTTCCACAAGAATATTGGGTTTCCCACGAACAATTTACCAACAATATCACTTAACAACACAGGACGAATAGAACTTTCCCAGATTTCTCTTTGTTCATTCAATGTCTTAGCTCTGCAAAGAGCTTGAACTTTACCGTTGAGTCTAGTGATGGTGAAAACGTATCTTGCCAATCTCAAAGCCCATCTTGAAAATCCAGTATCATAAAGACCTCTTCCTTTTAGGTTAAAGGTACTTGGACCTTTAGACATCCAGTATTGGAAGGCATTTGACGATAAGTGAGGTGAAAGCTTGGTGACCAATATCTCAATGAAATCTTCATGCTTACCTTCACCAAATATCTTCCATGTATCTTCATATGATAAAGCAGTTAAACAAGCAAGCTTCAACTCAACTAAATGACCTTGTGATGGGTTCAAGTCAACACCATGGATTCTACGAGGTGGATCTGCTAATGAAGCATAAGACAAGATGTTATCACCCGCAGATGTTATAGCTAACACTGTATCTTTTGAAGCCAATTTTAAGATTTTAGCATCTTCTCTAGGATCCTCCCAAGTGAAAGCATAGATGTATTGATCATTGAAACAGTCATAATTTTCACTCAATTCATCATAATAGACTCTCCATGTTTGATTTTGGTAAAACAGTGATGGGTATGGTAATCCTTTCTTAGCGTTATCAAGTGCAGCTTCCAGAGCTTTGCTAACAGGTGTGTCTAGGGCTTTTGGATCGTATTTCTTTGGATCTATTGGAGCCAGATATGGGGATTCAGTAGCCAAGGAGTTGAATCTATAGATCAATTGGGTATCATCTTTTTTGTTCACACCAACCCAGATATAATATGGAATCTGACCGAGAGATTTGTTGTATAGATTGATTGATTTGACAGTACCGAATTTGTATTCCAAGTATTCTCTTCTTGAAGGGTCCAAGAAAACCTTGTCAACCTCAAACCAGATTCTCCAGAATGTTCTGTTGATCCAAGGAACGTGACGATTAACCATCCCACCCAAAGTGTTGGTTCTACCAATGGAGCTTGATTCTGATTGGACACCAAAATCCACTGAACAGATGATACCAGTATCAGGGTTCAAGAGTTTCTCAGCATGATCGATAGCAGAATGATATAATGGAATCATAGACAATGAGTAAGAGAAAGTGATCAAATCAGCTTCCTTGTGAGGAAGCTCAAAATCGCAGGCATCGCCACAGACAACAAAGACGTTCTTCCAGCCATATTTAGCGACTCTTTCCCTGGCAACATCACACAGAGATGGTGACAAATCAACCAAATAAACCGCTTCAAACCCCTTCTCGATAGGAACGACAAATTTGTCCATTTTTTCAATGTTTAAACCTGTTCCACCGCCAATATCAACCCAAACTAGTTTCTTCTTGTTTGACTGGGCTCTGGCATGAGCATATGCCAACTTTGAGGCATTCTCTCTACCTTGTAATAAGATTTCTCTGGTGGTGTCATAGAACTTGGCTTGTGTCTTGTAGAAGAGCTCCAGGTTGTTTTGGTGGTCATTGTGAACCTTTCTGTTAGCTGGAGTGAAAGGCTTAACGAAACAAGCCCAGATGAATACTAAAAATGATCTAGATTTCTGATTCAAGTAGAGACCAATGAAAGCAGTGAGCACTGCAGCGACGGTAGCACCAACTTTGACTGGACTGAAGTAGTCAGAGTAGTTTTGAATTGGATGGATCAGCGACTTGACAATATCAAACTGCTGTTGAAGCGACATTGTTAAAACGAGTTTGACCTGTTGTTGAGATAGAGTCTGGAAAGTATTGATTATGAATCAGTGAACTTCATCGAAGGTTGACAAGCCCGAAGGAAATAGGAACTGGGATCTTATATATGAACGCGACTATAGTCTAGTTTCTGTCATAAGAGAACCAATCTGGAAATACTCCACGTGTGGTAACTGACTTCTGAGTGACATTTGGATCAGCGCATGTGAGTTTCAAGGGTACCACCTAGCTAGAGCTTCATCCCATGTGACAGAATTGCACATCCTCATTCTAAATCTCAGGTCTCAAGCTCAATTACCTCACAAAAAGGTATTGTTTACTGTTTAGTTTGACACCAAAATCAGAAACGTGTTACCTCAAAGCACGTTCTCGCGTCTGCAAAAAAAAAAATCTCCTTCGAAACTGGAATACGGTAGAATATTCTTGTCGCACATCGGGTGGTTGTACAAGCTACGAGGATGCTACTGTCATGACAGTTCTATGGTGGCATTGTAAGAAAGCTTCAATATTATTACAGCTCACCAAAATGTTGTTACAAACATAGACGCGAATATTTCATTCTCGTTCCGAACTGGGGTATCTAAATTCCGAATCTCCAGACATGTACTTCATGAACAATCACTAGAAACTAATTCTTGTGCCACACAGCGGGTGACAGAATACGGGCTCTATGAGACTATTGCTATCACAATGTGCTTCAGCTAGGAATGGCTATACAGCACACCATATTTGATGTGTAAACCACACTCGCATACCACGGCGGCTAATCAGATACTACCTATTGTTTAAATATAAGCAGTTTCCGCTAAATACGACATCACATTACTTAACAAGGAACACCAAGGCCCTTCAAGATGTCCACTGCTCAATTGACTAGAAGTGCTGAAACTCAAGTGCAAACATCCACCGGTGTCTCCTCTGAGCAGAGCCAAAAATTGATCCAGACCATGTTGACGATGTCGTTTGGTTGTGTCGCATTTCTTCGTGGGTTATTTGCTGATGAATACTTTGTTGACCAGCGTTTCGTTCCATCCAAGTTTGGAGAACAGTCTGATCCTGAGGACCCAAGGAACAAGAAAGAGTCTATACGGATCAAAACATTGGCAAGGGGAATGTCTCCACAGGTTGATTTGTTCCTCAATTGGCTTGAGAAAGGTGCTGCTGATGCTATAAAGAAAGGCTACGTGAAGTCCCTCAGTTTCTCTATATTCTTGGACAAGGACCATCCTGAGAACCTCCATGAAGTCTATACATTTTTTTTTGATTATAATGACCACAAGGTGAAGATTGATATCAACAATAATGAAGAGACGATCACTTTACTTAAATCAAGGCAGATGTTGCAACAGTTGATGAGAAGGTTTATCATAATCACGCAAAACTTGGAGCCACTGCCTGAAGAGAGGTACATGTCTATGAGAATTCTCTTCAACGATGACTGCCCCTCAGAATATCAACCTCCGTTCTTTCAAGATGCTGCTGATCAACCTATCGCCACAGTCAAAGCACAAGATAATGCTGATATGTATTCTGCTGGTGCTCTATCTACAGGATATCACGATGTAAACTTGAACATAATGACCGCTCCATCAACTACACCAGTCAATGCTGCTGACTTGAAAGAGTTTGATCCATTCGTTAGACCTTTGAAGAAACCGGCACCACGACAAACATCTCCTCAAACTTCAGTCCCTGTCACAAATGACACGCCAAGTCAAACGACCAACATGTTGCGAAGTTTCATCAAGAGCTCGCAACCTCAGATTCCACCAACCCAGGTTGTGAGCTTGGTCAACTGTGAGTGCGGTTCGACTTCAAGCGTTCCGGAGTGCCCAAACGTTCAGTGTGCTGTATGTGGCAAGGAAGTACATTCATTCTGTTATGGGATTATCAAATCCAAAGCTCAGTCCAAGATAAATTGCTTCTCATGTCGTTCAAAGTCTTTAGCCGGCGTCAAACTTCACAAAAGCCTAGGTCTTCTCTTGAATGCCAGAAAGTTGTTCAAGGTGTTTGGCAAGCTCGGTCTTCCATCAAGTCTTTCACAATTACATCAACTTATGGGTTTCAACGGTGATTCCGATACAGCAGTAACAACTGATGCTTTATCATTTTGCATCTCGAGAGGTTGCATCATACTCACCAAGACACCTTTCAAGCTTAAGGGCGAGGCTGACTTCAGAAGTGGATCAGGTTTCTGTGATTTCGATATGCACGGTACTCTATCATCAGACTTGCAAGAACTACACATTGGTCGTTACGCTTTGACTTTTGTTCCTGGCTTGAGGGGCTCCTTTGATGTTAACCTTCGTACAACTGCAAACAGATGTAAGAAGTTGTTATTCGAGGATACTATGGGGAAATGTCTGGCATTGGATGAAATTCTCGATCAAATTACTATCAATGGAGATGATTACGATGAAAAGGATGAGATTGTCAACTCTAGCTCAACATTTAGCTCTCCTTCGAAAAGATCTGAGGTTGAAAACCATTTCTCCAACTTGAGTATTGGTAGTTCACAAGGGTATACCGATAATGTGTCCATGATGGTAACAAAGAAGAGAAGAACCAACACCCTTCTTGAAGCTGACGGCGATACTTTAAAAAGCAGAAATGACTACTACACTAGTCAGCCAGTGATAACAGAACCAAGACTCAAAAGAAGAAAGGCCGGTGTGTCTGTGGTTCTCAATGCTGGTGAGTGATAAGTAGTGACATGTCAAATGTAATTGTTACCTAATTTTGCGTAAAGTCAAAAAAAAAAATACAAATCTCGACATCATCTTCGATACCTCGTACAATCAGGTCCAATGGAAATATCACTTATGAGACAATTGGGTACAAGAACCCTGCGGATGGTCCGCTGTTATGCTACTAGACCAGTACAACCATTTTCGGCCGGACAACCACTTCATGAGACGAGACCTTTCATGCTAAAGCCTGGTGAGCTAACTGCAGGAATCACAGCACTAGAGTACTTCGAAAGACGGATCAGACTGGCTAAAGCTCTCCCAGAATCATCAGCTGCAATTGTTGTCGGGAACTCTGTCCAGTACGCATCTGGTAGTGTCTTTCATCCTTTTCAGCAGAACAATGATCTTTACTATCTCAGTGGGTGGAACGAGCCAGATTCTGTCATAATCATTGAGAAGCCGACCAGCAATCCAGACGACATCGCATTCCACATGATCGTGCCACCAAAGGAGAAACATGCCGAACAATGGGACGGTGCAAGAACCGGTGTCGAAGGTGCACAGGAGATATTCAATGCCGACTATGCCAAAGAGACATATAGACTGGGCACTTACCTCGAATCAATCGTACAGAGAAACAAGAACATATACATTGACCTACCTAAGAACAACAAGACATCATCCACCAGCACAAATGCATTTTCCAGTTTCTTCAACATTGGCGACAATGCCAAATTCACCAGTATCACCAGCGTCTTGGATGCCCATGGAACAAACAAGAACATCAAGCCATTGAGTCCTTACATCGCAGAATTGAGAGTTATCAAATCACCAGCGGAGATCGCAGTGATGCGTAAAGCTGGAAAGATTTCTGGAAGGGCCTATAACAAAGCCTATGCTCAAAGATTCAAGACTGAAAGAACACTGAAACAGTACCTGGAGTACAGATTTGTGAGTGGTGGTTGTGATAAGTCTGCTTATATCCCAGTCGTTGCTAGTGGGTCCAACTCACTATGCATTCATTACACTAGAAACGATGACCTTTTGTATGATGACGAGATGGTATTGGTTGATGCTTCTGGTTCACTTGGTGGGTATTGTTCTGATATCTCTAGAACGTGGCCAAACTCTGGGAGGTTCACAGAGGCCCAGAAAGAACTATATCAGGCTGTCTTGAATGTCGAAAAACAGTGTGCTGAACAATGCACCGTCTCTCATGATCTAAGTCTACAAGACATACATGATTTGAGTGTTGGTTACCTGAAAAGAGAACTGGGAAACTGTGGGTTTGGTTCGTTGACCACACTTGAAGTTTCAAGATTGTATCCACATTACATAGGACACAACCTGGGTTTGGACGTACATGATGTTCCAGGTTATTCAAGAACTTCTAAACTAAGAGAAGGTCAAGTTGTGACCATCGAACCTGGAGTCTACGTTCCAGACGATCCAAAATACCCAGCAGCCTTTAGAGGTATGGGTATTAGAATTGAAGACGATATCGCTGTGGGAAGACACACTTACACGAATCTGACAGCCGAAGCTGCAAAAGAGATCGTTGATATCGAGTATATCGCCGAGCATGGTGTTACTACCCCATTGGAAGACGAAGTTACTGAAGTGTGGAAGTTATGACCTTTTTCACGTGTACATACATTAATTTATGACCCGAAGGAACCATTTCTTTGAAGAATCAACTTACTCATGAATCAAGTCTTCGCTGTAAATCTTGCAATCTTTCTTTAATGATACCTTCGACTTTATCTGAATCCTCTGTGATACATTCTAGTGAATTGACCAATTCTTCTCTCTTGTCACTCACTGAAGCTTCAAAAACATCCGTACTCATATCATATCTAAACTCCAATTTTTTTATGTCAATATAATTCTGTACTTCTCTCACCAGCTGGAGTTGTGGAATCTCCAACTTCTTCGATAGATGTGAGCCACTGACCTTAGTGACCGAGGAGAGATAAAGCTGATACGCCACCTGTCTGAAACTCAACCTCACCGAGCGCCAGGTTCTCGACAGTAATAGACTTCTTGAAGCTGCCTCGTCTAGCGATGATAGCGATTCAAAGATCACTTTGAATCTGGCACTGTTCACAGCAAGAAACAACGGTCTGTATGTTTGGAGTTTAGTTCCTACTAGCGAGTAGAACTCTTCTTCCGCCATCACATTCAAGAGTTCACTAGCTGGTCTAGAAAGCAATATAGAAAGCACAGATATTAAAATGATCTCATCCTTATGGATAAACTTATCAAAGTTAGATTTTGACAGTATATCTAGAGCAGAAATGCTTTTCCCAGTGACTGTCTGAATGGAAGGTAATCTTATAAGTTTATAGATCATAATGGAAACTTCATTGTAGTTCTGATTCAGAAACTCTGCATAGATAACGTAGAACTTCACTCTCCAATAAGCAGTGACTTCTTTGTCTGTGAGTCTCTTGAGATAAGATTCGTTCGACAATGATGTATTCAAGAATGACTCTATCCGTTTATCCTGGTTTAATGTCAGCTGGAAATGACCTGGCTGTAGTAGACCAACCTGTGCACACTGCTCAGCCAGCTGGCAGGTGAAAGAACCCAGTGTTGAAGAGGCAACCACAGTCTGAGCCTCCTTATATTCGTGAGAGTAGGCATGGATCTGCGAGATCTCGATCATCTTCATGGCATCTGTTTCATGGTATTGATTATCAGCGCCCAAGTCTCTCAATCTCTTTAAAGTATTGTTCTCCAAGTAGAGTGGCCATTGTGGTTGATAGAACTTTTCGTTCTCTAATCCGGACTCACTGATGGTTTGCAAGAACTTCTCAATATATGGAGATAAGAGACCAACCTTGTCGAGGTGTCTCAAAGCAGAAATTGCAGCGTTCTGAGCTTGTGGTTTATTACCACTCACTATCAAGTGAAGTCTCTCTATAAGCATAGGCCCTACATCTCGTTAGTTTTACTGAAAAACTTCGGTTTTTTTTTGATTCCAAACTTACCATCATATCTTTTGAGCGTCTCTTCAACGCTTTCAATATCACACATCCTGAATCAGGACAATTAACGGTGTCAAGTGCTGTTTTAGTGTCAAATTGAGAGTGAATTCGCCGTATTTTGATAATGAGTGTATTCCCGCGAACCTGTACTATTCGCGAATATTGGCTCATCGGGAAAAAACTTTTAGTTAACAAGAACTTCACCAAATTTGTGTCTGATTTTGTTAGTGCTTTTCTCAGTGTTTGTGATGTTGTCGTCGTTGTTACTACCGTTGAGACTTCGAAGTGTTCCTTTGGTGAGGCATTACGCGGTCTCAGCTTCTTATCACAAGCGGAAACCAGACGGAAACCGGACAAAACCCTACATCGATGACACTTATGTGCCAAAAGAACTACTTCCAAAGGATGATCCAAAACATCATGCTCAGATGTCTAAGGGTAAGAGGAAGAGAATGGAAGGAAAAGCGATCTCTAGACAACATGCCGCTCATTTACTGTCAAAGCTTACTGGACATGAGGTTGACATGAATACCTTGGGACCTTTAAGTAATGATGATCTAGAGTATTTTAAAGTTGGTGACAAGAAGATCATCTGTGCATTACTTGGAACCACGCCGAACCAACTACTGGACTCGATCTTAGTTGATCGTACTGTCAAGAGTTTCCTGGGAAGAGGCCAACTGGAGAAGGCATTAATGACTGCTAAACTAGCCAAAAATAAGGGTACTGTTGCAATGAATAGAATCGTTGAATGGGTGTTGGAACAAGGAAAAGTGAACGATGCTTTACATATCCACTCATCCAGAAAGAAATGGGGTGTCTTACCAAATGACCATTCGTTAACTGTTCTGTTTGATGGCTGCTCTAATTTACGTGATGAGAAAGGTGGGCCAGGTTTAACAGTCAACCAAGTCGAAAAACTACAGAAGATACTGCTTGGTCTTAAGAAGAGTTATAAGTTCAAGCCAAACATGACACATATCAACAGTGCCTTCACTGCACTACTAAATTGTCCCGATCAAACCATTGCTTTTCAAGCCTGGCACGACATGAACGCGAATAAAATCTTTAGTGGTTTCATTCCAAATGTGAGAACATACACCATTCTACTTCAAAGTCTTGGACACGGTCCGAGCGACATGTGGGTTCTGATTCAAGCTGAGTCACTGTTGGAAAAGTTTCAAAAACTTCCTGCTCATTCTCAAGATCGGAAACTTTACGAAGCCTATGTGTTCGCCTACATTCGTTGTTCGAGAGTGGATTTCATTGAACGAGGACTTCAAGCTGCACAGGCCTTCTTCAAACTCGATGTACCTCTTCCAACCAAGAAGGGTGATCACCACCGCAAGCTCAGAGATGTCAATGAAAAGGTTAATTGGAACCCTCTTAAACCATTGAGGTCTAAATGGATTCCTTCAACATCTCTAGTCGATGTCCTGATGAAAGCATATTGTCAACTAGGAGACTATCAGCTTGCGTTGAAACTTTTCCAGAACTTTCAACTCCATTACCCTTCGGATGTTGATCTCCCATTGCTTCATAGATCCCTGATCATTTTAAGAGAGGAATCCAAATCAACGGCAGGTGAGGATTCCATCAAGCTTTATAAGTCATTGATCAACGGAGAGTATATCACGAAGATAACACCAAATCAAAAAACTAGATTTATGGTTTTTAACGCTATATACACACAATCATTGACATCTTTGAATGACAAAGGTCTGAATGCGATCGGGAAAGAATCTGATGCTATATTTACTATGTCTGAAGAGTTCTTGGAACTGATCAAAAGGGATTTGACTCCTTATGAATTCTCTGGATTTTTGAAAGCTATCAGAAGACTAAGACTGACCAAATCACAAAGGGCACGCGTTCTTGAACACATCGAACAATTCAAACATTCTCTGAAGAAACAAGACCGTCCAGATAGAGCAACGAAAGAGATCATTAAAGACATTCTCAAGACTGAACAGGATTTGATAGAGAAGCGTGAAAAGAAGACGATCTTGGAGAAACTCGACGAAGAACAAAAGAATATGAAGGTTCAAGAACCAGTGATTGTTTGAATGCAAAATAAAAGCTTGTACATAAATATTACATAGACACCTAATGAATTAATGACCGTTCTACAGTACAGTTTGTATCCACATCAACTAGTTAGTGGTACGGGGTTCTCAAGCTGTTCCCGGTACTCGAGATAATCAGCAATACTGTTCATGATCGTGTACAGATGTTTCTAAAGATCAATTTCTATTCTCGAATTTCTATGTCGAAAAAAAAGCTTCTCCCAATCAACACTCACCAATAGGACACCAGATGTTTCAGCTCATGACTGGCATCAAGAAGGGGTTTACTGGAGCAAAAATAAGAGCACAAATGGCTTATTTTTTTTTTTTTTTTTTAAGAAAATATTTGCCTTTATTAGTTTACTTATTTGTTTCTATACTATCTCTCTAACCATTCACTAGTATTACTAGTAATATCAGCTCAAATCATCAGCGTAGCATATCAACTTAATTTCATTTCCTTTTTCTTAAAAAATTTGTTCTCTTTAATCTAATTTATCTTGTTGTTATTCCTTAGTAAAAACTCCAACCATCTTCTATCTCTGAATAGCGAATCCTTTTCCACAGCTCTATCGTTTGGTAATCCAACTATCTTTGTAACGCCTATGGGCGTTGTTTGTTTCTCAAAGATCTAGCTTATTTCAAGGTTTTGTTATCAAAGGTAAGTTCAAGTTCAGTTTTCAAATTTAAAACCATATTTCCTTTGGATGATTCTACTCTTGTAGGCCATTGATGTAATGACGTTCTCGGTGCTTGAGCCATCCATTTTCAGGTATCTAGCTGAAATCAGGTTCTCTATCCAGAGTGACATTTGTCTTAGGGTTATCTCATTGTGGAAGTTGTCGGTTGGGGTGGTCAATTCAGTTAGCGTAAAAGGTTCTGGGCTATATTGGTCGAATTTGAGTCCTTTCCATACTTCCTTGATAAATGTACAGTGTTCAAAAGCATGCTCGATGGAGTCTTTCTCCTTCTGGCAGCATTGGCAGTTTTGTCCTTTGTTGGCGTCAAAGTGTTTGTGTTCTAACAAGCCCAAGTTGAAGAGGTGAAGTTGTTCCAAGTAACCAGGTTTTTTCTTGTTGGTTTCTTTAACGTATTCCCAGAATTTTCTGTATCTTTCTTTTGTCAATTCTGATGGTAGAGTTTGGGATATTCCTTGTGGTCTGAAATAAGCAGGTTTTCTTGTGATGACTTCATCCTTCTTTCTTTGGGTTTTCTTGTTGATTCCTTTGAAAGATTCTGGGGTGACCTCATTACCTTCTATGTCTTTCAGTTTTGACACAAAGTTATCTTCAGGGTTGAAGTTCCAAATCAAATCTAGGTAGATTCTCTTTTTGGAGCGGCTTTTCAAGTCAAGTTTAGGAGTTTCTTTTTCGTTGTCAGCAAGTTTGTAGAAGATCTGGTTCCAGGCTTTGATACCTTCGACCTCTTGTTCTCTTAGTAACGAGTTGATGTTGACGCTGAAGGGAATATCACAGTTGGCGGTTGTCTTCTGGTATGCTTTCTGTTCTTTAAGTTTGATGTTTGGTAGCACAATTGTTAAGATGTCTTCAATCTCCACATAATTTGCTTGAATATCTAATTTTTCCATCTCTCTAGTGCTTTGTTTCACCTTATCCAAGAAGTTTTTGTCCGTTTTTATGTGTTCGTTGAAGTATTTTTCAAAACTTCCATCAAACAAGTTGTACCATGGGAAACTTGAGAACTTCATCTTATCTTTATAGCTGGTAGCGTTCCACCACTTGATATTTTCGGTGTGTTCTTCGTGTCCAAGTTTCAATACAGAGCAGATACATATGGCTAGCCATTGTAGGTTCTCTCTTGGGATCATTGTGTTGTGTTCTTTCTGTTTGCTTTTGGTTGCAATCACTTCATGGATGACTTTAGCTCTCTTCCCTTGTAACTGGAGGTTTAAGTCCATCAGGTTGAAACCACCTAGGTCTTCGGTTTTCTTTAGTTTTTCTGTAGAAATACCTTTGAAATGGGCGTCATGGATCATTCTCTCCAAATCTCTGATATCTTCTTCTGGCAGTGGGCTATGACTGTCTCTTCCATAGATTTGGGACATGATGTAGGTGTTCATCATTTTGGCTCTAGCAGTCAGAGGTATGTTGTCTAACATTGGGAACCACAGCTGTTTTTGTATTTTCTGGTAGATTTCTTTCCATGGTTTTGTTCCGTTGATTGGGAGGCCTAGGAATTTTATGCTCTTAGCTTCTTGAAAGGAGACCAAGGGTATTGGGCTGTCTTTGTATTCTTCTTTATATCTTTCTTGAAGTGTGGAGTCCTTCTTCAATTGAATTAGGTTGGACTTGTCTTTATTTATCTTCATGTTTGACACCTCTTCATATTCTTCCAGGTTCTGGAGGACTTCCTCGAGATCTTTTTTATTGGAGACGAATAGGTTAACATCATCCGCGTATGCAATGTGTTGTATGTGTCTGTTCATATCAAAGCTTCCTGGTATCTCAATGCTTCCTGGCGAGTTGTAGAGCATTGGTTCTATACCGATCAGAAAGATCAGAGGGCTCAGGGGGCTGCCTTGGCGGACACCGTTGCCTAGTTTGAAGCCTTCTGTTTTAGCGACTTCATTATTGATGATTAATTTTGCCGTTTGTTTGTTGTTCAGTGACATGATTTGGTTTATTGTTGATTTTGGGAGTTCCAACATTGTGAATAGTTTCTCTAGATATCTTAAAGACATCCTATCAAAGGCTTTTTCAAAGTCAATTTGTATTGTGCTTTCCGTCTTCTGGTTGTGGGTCAAGTTGAGCTGGTGGAACACTGTGTTCATGTTGATTATTCCTTCATCCATTGTTTTTTCTTTTTGGAAACCGAATTGTGTGGTGGATATGATGTTTGGAAGCAGTTTTGCAAGTCTCTCATTGACTAGTGCAGCTAAAAGTTTTACCGAAGTATTCATCAAGGAGATTGGTCGCCAGTTCTTCAAGTGAGTTTTTTCTTTTTTCTTTGGAAGGAGTTTGATCAAGACATTTGACATAGTTCTCGGTAAGAATTGTGTTTTGTTCATCAAGTTTAATAGAGTGACTAGGATGGGGTCAAACACATCGTGTGAGTTGTGGAGGAGAAGGTAGCTGATACCGTCTTCACCTGGAGCTGTACTTTTGTTTTTATATCTTTTCCAAATGTAGTTGATTTCATCTTTGGTATAAGGTTTGTCCAGGTTTGAGTAGTCTTCTTGTTTCAGCTTCTTAGCGTCCACAAAGTCTTTGAGGTATGTCTCCATTTGTGCGTCGTTATCTGTGTTTTCTTGTAGATTGAAGAGTTTGTGGTAGAAGTTGGTTGCCTCTTGCACTATTTCTTCTTGGGTGTCAACAATAACTTCAGGTTCATCCGTCTTTCTCAGCTTGCTCATGGTAGTTTCTTGAGCTCTTCTCTTGAACAAAGTAGCATAGTTTCTAGCGTTCAAGGGAATTTGATCAGGTTGATTCGCACCACTTTCATCATGTTCGTGGTTGTAATTATAAATATGCTTCTCTCTGAGGATTTGAGACACAGTAATTTGTTCTTTTTCCAAACGTGAAATGAATTTTTCATGGATCTCTTCATAAATGTTGGAGACTTCATCTTTGTCCAGACCATCAAAAGCAGCCCATCCTTTTTTGTTGATTTCGTCATCCGAGTCAAAAATGGCAAAGATTTTTTGCAAAATTTCAGTTTGATCCTTATTCAATATTTTTTGCACCTCTTCTCTGGTTATTTTCAGAAGGCTTCCAAATTGAGGGTAGCTTTTCAAGAATTTTCCCACGTTGAGAAGTTGGTGTTTTGGTTTTGTTGTTTTTGCGAGTTGATTCATCTTCTGTTTGTCGATCAGGTTTAAGGTGATGCTGTGGTGTGAACTGCCTCTGATCTTTCTTCGACTTTTTGAGTAGGTGATGGTGTAGATGTCCTGGATGTTGTTTGAGATTAGGAATCTATCCAGTCTTCGCTTCTTTCCATGTTCTCCCATTGAGTTTGTGAAGGATTTAGCAGATGGGTGTACTAGGATGGTGTTGTTCTCAGTGAAGACGTCTCTTAGGTCTGAGGTGGCCATTAGTTTCATAAGGTTGATGGTGTTTAACGTTGGACGATACTGGGGGTAGTAAGGAGTGTCTAAATCATGGACTGTATTCTCCAAAATGCAATTTAGATCTCCCCCCAGTATCAAATGTGGATTTTGGTCTGACATGGTGTTCAATGTTTGAGTGATGATAGTAGTGAGATGTGTGAAGAAGTTGGGGTGAGTTCCATCGACCGGCGCATATGAGTTGATGAGTATCAGTGGATTCTTCATGTCACTGTGTTGTATTTTGATTATGTTAATTCTGTCACTGAGGTTGGATAGGCGATGGTTTGAGTTAACCTCTATTTTAGCCATGTTCTCGTCCAGTGGAATTTCTGTGGTTTCTATGTTTGATGGACCATTAATTATAATTTTGGCAAGCGATGAGGGTGTGCCAAATAGATGGTAGTTGTCGTTTTCAAGTGTTTGTGTTATTCTTTTATGCATTTCAGAAGCCATTGGTGCTTCTTGGTATATTGTTATTCTTATTTTGTTGCTCTGATCGGTGTCTTGAGCTTTAATGTTGTTGATTTCTTCCGACCAGTATTCTTGTGTTTGTTGGTTTTGTATGTTTTTCGAGTGGAGTTCTAGCACACTGTGTTGATTAGTGGCTGATATAAGATTTGTAATGGACATCACAACGATATCTATTGGTTGTTGTTTGTTCCTGATGTTGATCTCAAGTTTGATTTCAGGTGTTCAGGATTATTTTGTGTTTCTTTATGGTTTGCATCCTCTGTTGTTTCAATCTCTATATCGTCCATCGATGAGAGATCATCATAGGATGGTATTACCTCTTCTTCCTCCATCGACACATCAATGGTCTCCATTCCATCTGGTCTACTTACCGGCTCACCTGGGTAATTTCCACCAGGTCGATGGCCATCATCAATCAAAGGTTCATCCCCATCAACTCTGTCTCCGGAATTCTCTCGGGCAGATCTTGGTTGATTGATTTTGGTCTCTTTACCAGGACCACCAGCATCTCCACCGCTTCCTGTCTCCCGAGTTTCAGCACCTAAATTTACCTCTTCTTGTGATGTTCTGCTTTTCGAGCCATCCTCTGGTTTATCTGCTTCTTTTCCTCTAGTTGAGTTAGGTTCCTCTTCTGATGGCAATTGGTTGTCGGTTGTTTTTGGTCTTGTGAGTTCCTTAAGTTGTGCCATTCTGATTTCGTTTACCTTCTTCTCTGCTTCTCTGCGGAGTTTTTTGTTGGCGATTTCTTCCGGTGTATCGATCTTGGAGGAGGAAACTTGGTGGAAGTATGAGGAGCCATCGAAGATTCCGTCAAAGTTCGACTGAACCAAAGGTTTGGTTGCGGTTAGTTTTGTTGGTTGCGTCTTGAAACTAGTTGGAGTCATCGTCTTTGCTCTTTTTGGTGATAAGCTTCTGGCTTTTCTGTTGGTGTTTGCGATGGTGAATTTAAATGGTCTTGGTGTTGTTTCCATTGATGTTTCGTTGTGGGTTGCTTCAATGGTTTCCTCTTCACTTTCATCTGTGTTGCTCGATAGCACATCATAAGGTCCCTTCTGTTGTGCCTTACCGCGTTTTTTGTCATTGGTTTGTTGTTCAGGATTAGCCTGTTGGTATCCTGATCTACCACCTGTTCTGACTTCTTGCCATTCCTTAGTTACATTCGGGCGTTGTCTCGTTGGTCTAGCTTTTGGGAAGTTGGTGTTGTCAGTTGCTGGTTTTGGAGCGTAGCCTGGGACGTATCCTGGGGCGTATCCTGGGGCATATCCTGGGGCGTATCCTGGGGCGTATCCTGGTGTGGTTCTTGGTTTTTGTTTGTCTGACAGGTAATAGTGGCAGTTGCGTTTTTGGTGACCTCTTTTCGAACAGTAATGGCATATTTCTGTGCATGCGGAACGTTCATGAGTGGTACTGGCACAGTTGGAGCATGTGTGGAGATTGTTGGAGGATATCTTGAGATGGAGACCGTCCTTGTCGCCAAGGAACGGTCTTTCTCGTGATCTGCTATCGACTCCAACCAGCATGGTGACCAACATAGTTAGGTTGCGTTCATAGTATTTGTTCTTACCAGTTTCGTAGTATGGCCCGTCGATAAATTGCCAGTTGTTGGTGGTAATGATATCGTCTATTGCTTTACCTAGATCTGGGTGTTTTTGCATGTTGAGATTAAGTTGGACAATGACTATCTTTGGTGATAGGGATTTATTTGCCAAAAATTTCTGAGCGATTCCTTTGGTTTCTTCAGTTGATTTCATTTGAAAGCTGACTTTAAGGATGGCCTGTTTATCCTCAGTCTGTATTGACAGGGTAGGACATAGGTTGTTGTTGATTTCTGGGTTGAGTATCTGTTCAACGTGGTGATCCCTAATCTGGTTTACGACATTGTGACAATAAGTAGTTATGTCTCCCTTTTCTGAGTTCGGGCGTTTGTCTCCCTCAAAGTAAAACTCTCTGATGGTTTGTCTGAACTCTTTGGAGTATTTCATGTGTGGGTAGTAGATATTCTTTTTGTCTGAGCTATGTTTGACTGTCCAGTTTATCAAATTGTAGCCCCAGTATCTGAGAAATTCAGTGGATAGAGCATTCTTTTTGTATTCCTCTGGGTTGGATTCCTTGGAGTTAACAATTTCCGCTAACCTTGTTTCATAGATATCTCTCATAGTGCTGTGTACTAAGAGGTATGCATTGTTGTCTTTGTTCTTAAGCAGTCCGTTCACCATTCTGATGTTTGATTCATTCATGATGTTTTCCCCGGTTAAATGAGATGGTTCGGCAGAATCGGCAGTATCGGTGTAATCGGTAGTATCGTCGGTGGGGTCGCGAAACTTTTGAATTCCAGTGATAACAATTTCGTGTTCGTGTTGGTGAAATGATGTGTAGTCTTTCAAATCGTTGTAGTCATCTAGGGCTTCTCTTGGGATGGACTTCGTTTTGACACTGGAGTCGTTTCGTTTACTTGCGTTCGCGATGTTTGTGGTTAAAACTTCATTCCATGGTATTGAAGTGTTACCCTGTCCAGTTTGTTGATTTTTTTTTGTACCGACATTAGAAATATTGGTGTTTTGTTGATTTTGATCTTTTTTTGTGTTTTTCTCGTTGGTTTTATCATTTTTTTGTTGTTTTTGTTCTTTATCAGTGTTTGTAGAGTTACCTTCTCCTTTATCCTCGGTGATTTTGTCTTCAGAGGATGGTTGGTGCTCTTTTGAGGCTTTGTTTTGATTTTCAGTTAAAAATTCGTCTTCTTCATCAAAAGAGTCAATATGGACTCGATTTGTTTCATTCGAGTTGCTATCGGGAGCTTGCAGTTGCGCTGGACCTGTATCAGGTCGTTTCTCGTGATCTTCTCTTACTTCCATAGCAAAAAAAGAATTTTGAGACAAAAAAATAATCCTCCGAAGCCGAGAATCGAACTCGGGTTTGCACAGTGAGAGTGTGCCGTGATAGCCCCTACACTACATCGGATTATTGAAATAGTAAGCGAAAAGTGAGATACAGATCGAAATCTCATTTTTCGGTAAGGGCACTCTACCCAGGACTCATAGTGTTTTGATCTCTTTCAAGTTCTCTCTGATGAGGTTATATCTCAGTTTGATCCTTTACTTTTACCTGTGGTTTACGATTTTACTTGTCAAAAATGTGCTGTTAATGCTCAATTTTGTTTTGCTAATGTTTTGGCTTTTTGGTGTAGCCCTAACTTCAGTATAGCGAGATTGCTCAAAGTAAACCGATTGTATCCCAAATATTTTGTATAACAGTATGCAGATTCTATCAGCTCTTAATACTACTCAGAGCCGAAGAGCAATACTAGACTGCTTTTTAAGTCTCAAGCAATGGAATTTCTAGAGTCAAGAAATTTTGAAGAAAGCTGGACTAACTCGAAATAAATAATTTGAGATATCAAATGTAAGCATAATCATAATTCAGATATTTTTTTGAGTTTTAATCGCATTGAAACATATACTATTCGATAGATCAGAGAACCAGCTTTGATAAAAGGTAGATTTTATCTGAAAATATTGGATGGGAAAGGCCCATATTTTACTTCCAAAATATGTGAACCTGATAGAATCTTTTAGAGTATACCCGAAATTGTCTTAAAACCGAGATTTGACACAAAATGAATATTGATCTATCTGACAGTTCTACCCTGAGTCGAGGCGTCTCCGGTACCTACTGACAGAAGGACGACATCTACACACATCAATATATTCAGTTTCTGTGATCAGTGTAAGATACTAGTCGAGCATAATTTCAGCAGACCGGGTTAGGTCTTACGAGCAGATCAAGATTAAGTGAGATTTGATCGTAGAATCAATAATCTCTATCCAGGTCTTTGATCCCAGTATATGGTTTCCTTTCCTATGGAATACAAACACTGCGAATTGCAACAGTAGATGGTAGTGATTCCGCCAGTCACAATAGCCTACAGAGAAACATTGAGTCTATAGTATACTGCAATCAACTATTCAGATACATTGGGTCTCTTTGAATATCTTGAACAGGTTTTACAGGGATTCCGAGCTAAATGGTAGAGAAGAAGATATCATTGCGCCTTCAGCACGAAATTTAGATGTGTTTATGCTGCGTGGAGACATTGAACTGAAATTTTGAAATCACATAACATAAGTGGATCTCAGTTCAACTTGTGGACCACCAGGAGTCAACTTCCTCTGGGAGGTGAGAGAAACTTGATTGTGGCACATCTTTATGGCCTGACTGTAACTCTCTTAGCCTCTAATCGATAGATATGGAAGCCAAACGTCTACCACATCATGGATCCGTTTCAACTGAAAACCGTACCCACAGATGATGAGATTCTCGTGAGGACAATCTCCAGTTGCTATGGGGATGGATACTCTTATAAGGTATGACAACTGAGCGAAAGAATTTCCAATGCTTGATGGTCGATTACATCAAATTCAGCACCTGGATATTGAGGAATCATTCACTAAATTAATTAAAGTCATCATTACTATAGCCGATTATGGGGTTTATTATTCTGTTCCAGTCTCCAGGTAGTAGTTAGTGACCACCAGTACTGCTTAGCAGCCCATTATTCACGAGGTTGGAGCAGAGAACACCGACGAGGAACTGCTTTATATCTCTGCTCAATGTAGATCACTGCATTACAGATCAGTGCAGGTTGCAGTGAAAACAATCAATTTCAGAAATTTATATGCCAAGCTTAAGCACTTGTAAGTGGAACGAACAGAAGACTTTGATTGTGTGTTGAAGAGAGACTAGAACTTGTCACTTGTAAGTTTGTAAGGTATTCAAGAACGTCATCTACGTAAGTTAGTACTTAGTGCACTTATATCAATGTTTGTATTTTTCTTAGGGCATAAAGGTTAAAACAGGGGATTGAATAATCTGTTCGACTGATGCTTCTTATTTGGAACCGTTGCTATGAGTTATTGTTAGTAGACTGATTGATGTGGCCGTGGATGGGTGCAGGAGATGGGATGTACGTACATTTTGCTTTCCAAGTCATCAAGTTGTTCTTTTTGTTTCTTTAAAGATTCTCTTAAGGCAGCTAGTTGTTCTTTCTCGTGTTGTCTGACGTACAAGTCTTCTTGGGCCTTTTCACGTTTCTATTTGGGAGTCAATTGTTAGTATAACTGTGTATAACTTGTGTTAAATGAAGACACACAGCAATTCAAGGGGTTAAGAGCAACGAATGACTAGATCGACCATTGAATTGATTGAGAATGAGGATCCAAGATTGGTGATGATGCATGAACACAATTGATATAGCCCGACTCTTTAAAAATAAGATTGAAGTGTTTCATTTGCAAGGGGTGTGGAAAGTACTTACAGAGAAGGAGTCGGAGGAACCTTCTGGACGGTTGGCACCGGTGGAACCTTCGGAGTAGGCTCTGACACCGGCAATGCGGGCAGAACGGATTGATTGGGCAGCGACAACGGCACGACGGACAGCTAAAGAGGACATTTTGTTATGAAATTTATTTAACAATTCTGTTTGGAAACTTGTTTGAGTTTTGTCAATTTTTGATTGGCGGAGAAATTGAGAAATTGGGCCCATATTTTCCCGCGAACTTGTTCTATGTTTTGAATATTTTTTATCTGAAAGAAATATTTATTTACATCCAGACACCACTCTACTTTCATATCAGTCATTGAAGTGTTTATTAGAGCTGTTGAAGGATACAATGTCGTTGGTGAAGAGACAGAAGAGTGCACAAAGTGATAGTGAAACTGTATGTTCTTTTTGTTTTATTCGTTCCCAAAAAATTTGGTTTACTGGTTTACTAACAAATGATTTAGTTCCAATCAGATACTTTCAGTTTACAAGGTCATGAAGGTACTGTTCTAAGTACCAAATTCAACCAGACAGGTGACGTTGTGGCATCTGGTGGTTTAGACAAGAAGATTCTTCTTTGGAATCTACCACATGCTTCTGATATCGAGGTTTCTGCTAACTATGGTGAGATTACAGGTCATAAAAGTGGTATAACATCGTTAAGATGGCTATCCAATGGTCTATTAGCTTCTTCTTCTGCTGATATGACCATTGGACTTTGGGATACAGAGACTGGTCAAAGATTGAGAAAATTTGCATCTCATTCCTTAGTCGTTAATGAGATAGACTCAGACTCTAACCTTATAGCTTCAGCTGGAGATGACGGAAAAGTATTTATTTGGGATCAACAATCAAAGAATTATATCAATAGTTTCCATACAGAGTTCCCACTTTTAACAGTGGCATTCCATAAGAATCTGGTATACGCATCTGGAATCGAGCCCATTATAAGATGTTGGGATATAAGGTCTCCATCATTACCATTATTCGAGATTGAAACATTACATTCAGACACTATCACGTCATTATCCGTTGATGATTCAAACCTGATATCAAGATCTCAAGATAATACAATCCGCTTATACGATCCAAAAGTCATACCAGGAGACCATATCAAACCAAGTATTTTCGATGGTGCTATCTCTGGTGACGAGAACTTGCCAATAAGATGTCTCATCAGAGATAATGTTGTGTATTCTGGATCTGCTGATAATACAGTGACAACGTGGGATCTCACTTCGAGAAGACTATTGAGAAAGTTGCAGGGTCATATAGGTACAGTGATTGATATTGATGAGCATATGGGTAAGATTGTTTCAGCTTCTGTGGATGGTAATGTCATACTAAGATACACTAAAAATGCATGAATTTCATTGACTATTAATCTGTAAACCTTACTCTTTTCACTTGAGACTGTGGAGCTTCAGATGGAAGTTGCTTTTTTGATGAGTCTCTTCTATCCATGATATCCTCCCACTCTATATTCAATGATGATCTAGTTCTTTTCCTGTCTGTTGAAATATGTACTGATTTAGGAATATCAGCCTTCTTATTCTTTGCTATGGTTGGTCGTTTCAAACTATCGACATCAGCTTCTTTTGGTAATTGCAGATTATGACGACTGATTTCATTTTCACCAATTTTTGTCAAAGAATCTTTGCTAAATAGCGGAACGCTCCAATGTATAAGATCTCTCACCTTTGTTCCAGATGGTTCACCCAACTCTTCAAGTTCAAACTCTTTCATATTCAATGTACTTGATCCTGAAACTGATTTAGATTCAAAGTCACAATGTCTTGACTTTTGGTTCAATGAAACAAACTCAAACTTGGAAATATATTCTTGGATTTGACTATCATCTGCCACTGGAACTTGTGAATCATCATCAACAGTCAAACGCTTCTTGAACATTTCTTCCTCTAACGTATTCTTCAAGATCAACGTTTCAACATGAACAGGATTTGATTGTCCAATTCTATGAGCTCTCTTGATAGCCTGTGCTTCCACCGATCTTCTCCAAACTGGATTCAAGAAATAAACTCTAGTAGCAGCAGTTATTGTCAAACCATGTGATGCCAGTTTCAGATCCATCAATAAACAATGAGCACCTTTATGATTCGTGAAGTTTTCAATCTTGGATGCTCTATCGTTTTTTGGAATTGAGGTAGCATAGAGTGTATAAGTTACACCTAAAAGATCAAGTGCTTCTGATAAATAATAAGCACTGTCTTCAAACTCAAAAAACACCAAACTCTTGATACCAGTATACTGATGCTCTAATAGTCTTGAAACCATATACGAGAGCTTTGCTGAAGCAGTTCCTAACAACTTTGCTCTTTGTGAGCCTTTTGAAGGTTCTGGCGTGGAGTCATTTGATATGTTGATCCTGCCGTTTCTTCCCTTTATCGATCTTGGATCATCAAACGTTGTTTTACTTCTCGCAGAAGACTTCAAAGACATCTTCTCTTGGATATCAAGCTCTGAATTGATCTTTGGTATCTCAAGATGTTGTCCATCGTTTCTCTTTGCCTTCTCTGAGTTTTTTCTAGTTGCGTCCTTCCAGTATTCTGTCCAGAAAGTCTCACTATAGCTAATCATTCTTTCTTCAAGTAAATTTTGCTTGCTAAATCTGTTTTTGTAATAGAAGTGTTGAAGAGAGTAGAGTTGAGGTGCACCAAATATTTCAACCTGAGAATCATTTGACTGTCCAATCCCGAAATATTTATGATACAATTGATCCAAACCAGTAACAAAGTATTCCATCTCATGAATCGTGGAAACAATTCTCCAAAGTTTGTCTTTCAGTGCAACTTTACAAACGCGTAATGATTTCTGCAATAGTTCAACATCAGCTGGTGAGTAATATAGGGAGCCATTCTCATTTTGTTTTTCCAAAGAAACTTCAATCAAATATTTCATATTTTCCAGATCTGCAACTGAAAACCCAGTCCAATAAAACGTAGCTCTTTGCAAATTCGTGACTAACCTTCTCAAATCTACTTTATTTGATTGATGAAACATATAATCTACCCCGTCTCGCTCTGAACTGATTGCATTTATTGCCAGTACTGCAGTGAAGATATTGATTGAGATCTTATTGTGATAAGATGGCTCCAAAAGTACAGGCTTATGAAACAATGGAGGTAGCAAAACATCTGCCTCAATTTGTTCTGATGAATGTCGAATAATCAAGTCTCCTATCAATGATGTCAATGAGGACTGGGATCCATAGCTATCATCGATAAATGGTTTGACGATATTCTTGGTCCATAGGTTTGTTTGTGAGTTCGACCATAGTTCAATCTGGAAAAAATTGGTGATGAGATGCCCTAATCTTGCTAGATCATCTTTAGGATTGAATGTTCTCTTGATGGTGTAGTTTTTACTCTGTGAAGCATTGTTCTCATTGACATGAAGATTTGTCATTCCTGAAGTTGGTGTCCCAGTGACAGCCCATTTCCTTTCAAATTTCAGGTTTTTAGAGAGATCAACAGCTCTTGTTGATTTTTGGTTCATACTATGACCTTCATCAATGATGAATCGCTTCCAATAAATCTTGGTCAGCGGTGAACTTGCAGGACTTTCAGCGACATATGAAGATACAGACATCAACACGATGTCATATTGACATAACTCTGATGCACCAGGAACATTGTTGGCAACAGGAAGCTGAAGTACTTTCAAGAACCCTTCAGAGACATGTTTTTCAATCTCTTGAACCCATTGATGGAAAAGATTATCAGGACATACAATCAAGGTAGTAGATGTCAAAAGGTATTTTTCTTGGATGGTCAAAGGTTTTTCTCTAAAAGTTCTCTTTCTTGTATCTTCCTTCATTATATAGAAGAATCCCGGATTCTTCAACAGCTTCCTTGTACAGTTCTCGGGAAGTGAATCAATATGATCCTTCCACGGTATGGAGTACTTATTGATAGCGCGAACACATTGTTCTGAGAGTGAAAGAACCTGATAGTCTCGGACTTCTTTCACAACAAGTTCAGGTGGTATTTCAGAAATTTCACTCTTGGATTGACATATTAAGGCTAGACAGATGAATGTCTTACCCAATCCCATATTCTCAGCTAGAATAGCTCCCCTGGGAGTATTGTAATATTCTGGTACTAAACTGAAGTTCAGTTCGAGAATGTTGATATAAAACGTGGAGATTTTGCATGAAGATCTATTTGATTCAACTTGTTCAAGATTCGGGAGCAGTCTGTGGCGTTGTTGATCAGATTCATAATATGACATTTTTGCAACAGTCTCAACTTGGTAATGATACAATGTGCTTTTCAAACCAACAATGGTTTCACATTGATCAAAATAGACTTGTGGGTAATCCTTTTTGAATTCAATAGAGTCATAGACTTCAGTCAACCTTTGTTCCAGACTAGTCATATTTTTCAACGAGCTTTGAGAGAATGGCATGTTTGTTCGTAGTCTTGTTATGTGATAATCAAGACTTTCTTCTTCATTTTTCAAATATGGCATGGCCCCAACACTGCTGATATCAAAGCGAGTATAGCTCTTCAATGCCCTAAAGATCAGAGTATTATGTTTCAAGTGGCCGTCCCAGTGTTCTTTTGAGTAGTCTAAAACCGTCAATAGACTTTTCATTATACTGAAATATTTAGCAGCATGCCATTTGTTCGGTCTCCCATATCTGTATATACCTCTTAGAAACTTCAGATATCTGTTATCTTTGATGTCATGAGGCACCATGTATACTCTCAGTATAGCTAGTTGAGTAGGATGAAGTGTCTTATATGTCACTTTGATGAATAATCGTTCCATCAAGTAGCAGAGATCTTGAATGAGTGGGATGAAGGAGCAATAGCCTTCCTTGGAGCAAGAGACAAGCTTTGCATTGTGTAGCAAGTATGGAGCATCAAACCAACACCAGCCATCCTCAGCTTCTGTACCTTTTGCGGGCAATCGTGGAAGATCAGTGAAATGTAGTGTTCCAAGAGGAATCAAAGAGCTTAGTGAGTTTGTCAATTGGGCAGCTATTATTTGAGCCTTTTCAAAACTTGTTAGTCAACAGTTCTATGTTCCCACTGAAGAGTTAATACGCACATTCCGGGTCTCCTGATTCATCAAAGCACTAACATGAACACTTATCAAAAAAGTTTAGTTAGTTCAAGTTATTGTGTTATACTTTTGTGAGTGTGTGTGTGTGTGTGCGCGATAATTTCCTATTTTGGTACTTATTTACTTACTTTGTTCATAAATACTGATAAACTATGAAATTTCTCTATATAAAGCTTTAGTTCTCGACTTTTTGTCTTTTGGCTTCTGGAGCTTCGATGTCTGGGACAGCAGCACCTTCTTCAGAGGCTGGAAATCTTGGAGTTTGGACTTCAGCGTGGAAGTTTCTAATGATGGAATCAACATCATCAATACTTAATTGACGGACATCACCTAATCTTTTAATTTTAGCAGTAACGTCTTTAACTTGATCATCGGTCAAGTGTAAGTTCAATTGATCGACTCTTGATTTGATGGCGTTCCAACCGGTCAATCTGTTAGCGAAATGTATATATCTTGACAAACCGAAATCAGAAGGATTTAGAATTTCATAAGTAGATGGGTTGGCCAAGATAGCTTTGGCATGAATACCAGCTTTGTGAGTGAAAGCACAGAAACCAGTGATTGGGTTGTTGAATGGGATGTTGACTTCAACGGCTTCAGCAACCAGGTTTTCCAAGTCACGTAATTTGTGTAATTTATATTTGGATAAGACATAATCACGATCAGCAGCGATCATTCTAGCCATCAAACCACCTAATGGGGTGATACCATTTCTTTCACCGATACCCAAGACGGAGACATCGATTAGTCTGGCACCGGCTTCCAGAGCAGTGTAAGCGTTGGCAATGGCACAACCAGTATCGTTATGGAAATGTGTTTCAATATCACAATGAACAACACCTTTCAAAGTACGAACTAAATCGTAAACTTGTCTTGGGTTAGCACAACCAACAGTATCAGCAATACCAACTCTGTTAACACCGATTTTATCAACGGTTCTGTAAATGTTCAAAAGATCGACAATATCAGATCTGAAAGAATCTTCTGAAGAGAATCTAATTTCAATACCTTTAGATTTAACAAATTCAATAACTTCAATGGCAGATTTGGCAATGTAGTTCATATCTTTACCATGAGAATATTGTCTCAAGAATTGGGAGGTACCAATGACAACATCAACACCATCAACACCGGTTTCAACAGCAACTCTAGCATCATCCATATGACATCTGATATGGGTCAAGATCTTAGCTTTCAAACCTAGTTTACAAATGGCTTCACAATCGGCTCTTGATTGTTCAGAAGCAACTGGGGAAGTAAGTTCGATATAATCAACACCAAAATCATCAAGGGCTTTAGCAATTTCTATTTTTTTTTCAGTGGTGAAGAAAGCATTGGCGAATTGTTCACCTTCTCTTAAAGTAGACTCAATCAATTGGAAGTTGGACACGTTTGATAGGAAATCAGCAGGGTTAGGACCGTATGGATTCTGTTGCACTGGGTTTCTTTTCTCTTCAGAAACTTTTTTGTATAGATCTGTAAATTGAAATAACTGTTAGTAGAAGTTCTTATCATTATCAATCGGCAAGGGACCGATTAAAATGGAGTAGGGGAAAAGGGGAAGAAACACATACTTGTATCGGCGTTTCCGTTGGCGTCGACGGCAGCAGCTGGAGCTGGAGCGGTGGCGGCGGCTTTGGCTTCTTCACAGGAATTGCACATTGTTCTGTTGTTGGTTTTGATAGTTTGTTAACAGAGAAACGAAAAGTTTGTAATTAACACTTTTTTATTTCCCGAAGAAATTCTTTTTTCATTGAGTCATCAAATTACTCATTTTTCTCTTTTCTTTTTTCGTCATTTTTTGTTGACACTTTCCACAATTTCATCATCGTTTTAGACATTTTAGACATTTTAGACATTTTTGATTTGATTTTCTACACGTGACTTGGGAAGTCGGAACGCGTTTATATGGTATTTACTACTGAACTGATTAGGCAAGGTAGTCGTAAGACTGGTCCTCGTTTCTCTTGAGGTACTCCTTCTCGATCAGGTAATCGATACATCTCTTGATGTCAGAGATCTTGGCCGTGAATCTTTGATGCGACTGCTGGATCACTTCGTTGATTAACAGGTTGTGAGCCAGTGTCTTTCTGGCCTTCATGATTCTCACAATACACGCCTTCAAGTACATCTCACGGTCTTTGTTGATCTCCTTCTCTGCATCGTCCGACTCTTGCTTCTGTTCACTTGTCTTCACACTCGGTGTGAAGTTCACTTTAAGTCTCTTGGATTTGAACTCATTGACAATAGTGAATTTGGTGTCTGGACTTTCAAGCTTTTCAACTCCTGGTGGTGATTGCACAAACAGTTTGGCTTTAATCATTGGTGAGATATTCGATGCAAATAGTGATGCGTCTAAACCAGTTAGTTCACAAATCTCTTGAGTCGTGTAAGTCTCACTATCATTGAAAGGTAACAAAATAGCCATCTGGTATAACGAAACAGTGAATGCAAATGGTGCTTTACCAGGTTTTGACAAGTTGGCACGAACTTCACCTCTTCCTAATGACCAATGCCATTTCAAAATTCTTCCTGTATGTTTGTTGGAGTAAATCTCTTCAAGTTTACTATATGTTGGTAATAAATCATTTGGTAGTTGGAAAGTGGATTTGGCATAAACTAAAGGCCACATGGTTTCTGTAATGACATAAGGTTCAAAATCTGGAACGATTGATTTGGAGGCACTATGTGATAATTTGGAAACCTCTTCTTTGAAGATCAATTTTAAATCATATGAGTTTCTTACATCTTGGAACATCTTGGTCATTTTCGATGTATACTCCATAGAGTTCTCAGTTTGTAATCTTTGAATAATAGATTCTTCACCTTCTTCAGATAATGAAGTACCATGGATAAGTCTCTTGGCCAATAGTCTTCTATAATGAGTTTCGAAAGCATCCTTATCTGATAAAAATTTAAAAACAGTCATAATATCATCAACACTCATATCACTAGTGGCATCTGCATCTTTACTTTTCTTTAGTAATGTATCACTATATCTTGCCAAAAGTTCTGGAGTCTTTGTGGTTGAACTTTTCGAGCCCTTTGGTTTAGCAATTGGATTATTATTAATATATGAACGACATGCTTTATCCAATGACTTGACAAATATCGGACTATTTTGAAATGCAGTAGCAACAATTGCTTCAAATGTCTTGTAAACTTGAATCAAGGCTTTGATGTATAGTTTTGGATCAGTCAATTGTCTTGTTTTCTTTTCAGGTTGAACAGATGAAGCTAAATCATTTTGTAGATTTTCAATTGCTTTTAAACCTTGATTTTCAATGTATGTTTGGAAAATTTTAGCCATTGGTTCCAATGTTGAAGGAACTCTATTGAACAAGCTGAACATTTTGGATATGTGCCCTATCTGACTTTGATCCAATAGATTGGTAAACTCATTGTACATCATTTGAGAGTGAGCAACAATTAATGTTTCGTTCAAGGCTTCCGTCAACGGTTTCTTGGAATGATCATCAAGGTAAAGTGTTTCCCTACTTTCTTCTTCGTTAATTCTTTGTTCTGCTTTTCTCATGTAGTCAACAACGTTATGCGATGCTAGATATTCAGCGGATTCAGCAGTGTAAAATTGTTTAGTTGCTTCCAAGAAAAGGGTTTCAAAATGAGTGATATAGACATTCAGATTTGATTTCTTCAAATCTTGTACATCGATACCCAATAATACGAATGATCTGATAGCAGATGAAAGTAAACTCGTATCAACGACTTGATTCTCTCTCTGTAATTTTATCTGTTCTAGGATTTCATTGATCAAAACGTCCACATTAGGCATGAACATTACACTTCTCCATGTCAATAGAGCTAAAGTGTTCACATCATAGACATCTCTTCTACCATCACTTCTTTCTTTCTGGACCCAGTATCTGTTCATATAATCAAAGACATGGTTTAGATAACCAGCACCAAGCGTAAACCTTTCCCAACGTCTCACGTAAAACTCAAGAAAGGATTCATTTGGTTGTTTTTGTAATGATTCAACATAGTTTTTCAAGTAATCATCCAATTTCTTGTAGATTTCACCACCAACTAACATTGATGATTGAGAAGCAGCATTTCCTGAGCCTAAATTCTGAGGTGTTCTTGATTTATTGACACAATAATTATAGATAGCAGAGTAAACATTCATGTATATGGACGAAGTGACACCCGAATTTCCATCAGAGCCAGCACCGCCGATAATCATTTTAAGACCCGGTTCCACGAAGGTCCATGTCGCCGTGAGATCATTCGACCTTGGAAGATTAGTAGTCATGATGATGTGGAAGACTATTAGATGATATGAGGTGGATCGTGAATAGATTTATGAATAAGCACGTCGAAAAGATGAATTGAAAGCTCAATGGAAACGGCCTGAAAGAATTGAATAAATGATGCACGGAATCGGTATGCCAATGGTTCAAGACAAGGCCTTTTCGAGGATCTGTTCCACACTTTGACCAGTTGTTCTTGAGCTTGATCTTTTGTTATTTTGCCTCTTTTTTCTCTCTCACAAACAAAAGAACATCCGAACACCATTTGAGATAAATTTGAAAAAAAAAAAAAAAAAAAAAAAAAAAAACGCTCACAAATCGATTGATTTTACAGAACGAGTTCGCGAACGTTTCATTATAAGCTGCCTTTTTTTTCATAATATCTGCCTGCCAAAAAGCTGGGTGTCGTTTGTCCTGATTGGCTGCTGGTGATTATTGGCTATTTATTCGATAAGCTGTGCAAGTGCAAGTGAGACACTCGAGCAGCGGTCAATCTCTATATCGTTATCGTATAATAATAATCTGGTATCTGCTGAATTATCTTGGAACTTGAACTCGTAAATCGTTATTGATCAGGTTGAGGTTCTCGCCGGGTAGCCAGAGCCAGACACCACTAGGTCTGTTGTCAGTGTGCAATGTGGAGTTAGGTTTCCGTAATGTGTACTACGGGCGCTATCATGTGCTGATGAGATGTAACTTGCGCCAGTTGAAAGATGACATTGTGTAGAAGAACAACTAGTTATCTGGGATACACATGAAGATGGAGTAATAAGTGAGTACTTAATCATAGACTATCAGTGCATGAATCAGCGAGATCAAATGAAAAGAGGTGTCAATTAGTTGTCTTAAATCCAACTGTAATGAAGAAGGCTTGATCACCTATTTTACGCCTGCCCAGTTTCCCATGAATAATTCCCTGTTCCCAAAGCAGCCATTCTGCTGTAAAGTGATGTTTACGTCTAGTGATCAGTGTTATCAGGGATTAATCAGCAATATGGGATCACTTGGGGGAACCACAGTTAGACAACATCGAGCACTAGCTTCAGTAGCGCGCGCTATACTATAACAATCTAGCTTAAGTATACACTTTACAACGGTCAAGAGAGGGTAAGTAAGCACCAGGCGCCTTCCCGTTTCTGCAAAGTCAAGTTTAGCCAATAATTGCAATTTCCAAGCGTTTAATAAAATTTCCGCGTTATCTCCAATAATTATTCATTTGTCGCCAAAATCAGTCACTGGACATATTAACTTGGTTCCTCTCAGCCAGAATCAGCAATTAATCATTCACCGCTTAATATATAAGAACACATCCACATCCTCCGGCCCGCAATGTTGTTCAGAAGACTACTCCACACCAAACCTCACAACAGACTCACTCTGATGGACGTCAATCAGAAGGTCATCGCTGCTGAGTATGCCGTGAGAGGCCTTATTCCTACCAGGGCCGAACAGCTTAGAGAAAAGCTGCTCAATCATCCAGAAGAGGTCCCTTTCAAATCCATCATCAATGCCAACATCGGTAACCCACAACAGTTGAAACAGAAACCACTTACCTTCTACCGTTCTGTATTATCCATTTTACAGAACCCTAAGCTGCTTGAGTATACCGACATCTATCCAAAAGATGTCTACGAAAGAGCCCAAACACTTCTGAATGCCATTGGATCAGTTGGTGCTTACTCTCACTCCCAAGGTATTGCTCATATTCGTAACTCCATCGCTAAATTCATCACAGAGAGAGATGGTGGTCATATCGCAAACCCTTCCCAAATCTACCTTACTACCGGTGCCTCTGATGGTGTCAAGTCCATCTTCCAAGTCTTACTTACCGGCTCTCAACAAGACGGTGTTTTGATCCCAATCCCACAATACCCACTATACACTGCTGAAATCACTTTAAAGAACGCTACTCCTATTCCATACTACTTGAAAGAAGAAACAAACTGGTCCATTAACACCGAAGAAATTGAACAATTGATCATTGACGCTAAGAAGTTTGGAATCAAGCCAAAGATTCTTGTTGTCATCAACCCAGGTAATCCAACTGGTTCCATCCTTTCAAAGAAAGAAATAGAAGACATCTTGACCATTTCTGCTAAATACGGCATTGTCGTTATCGCCGATGAAGTTTACCAAGAAAACGTCTTTGAAGGTGAATTTCACTCTTTCAAAAAAGTCCTTGCTGACTTACAGAAACACTCAGATCTATACGATAGTGCTCAATTAGCCTCATTGCATTCCATTTCAAAAGGTGTTACAGGTGAATGTGGTCAAAGAGGTGGTTACCTTGAACTCTACAACATCAAACCAGAAATCTTGGAACTATTTACAAAAGTCGCTAGTATTGCTCTATGTTCTGTTGTCACTGGTCAAGCTCTAGTTGAAATGATGGTCAACCCTCCAAAGAAAGGTGAACCATCTTACGAATTGGATCAAGCTGAACGTCAAGCTCTTCATGAATCATATGCTAGAAAAGCTGATTTGATGTACAAGGCCTTTTCTGAACTAGACAACATTGAAGTTCAAAAACCACAAGGTGCTATGTATCTATTCCCAAAATTGATCTTCAACGAAAAGATCTTATCCATTGCTAAATCTAAAGATTTAGAACCTGATGTTTTCTACTGTTTGGAATTACTAGAACATACTGGTATCTGTTGTGTTCCAGGTTCTGGTTTCGGTCAAGTCCCAGGGACTTATCATGTTAGAACTACTTTCTTACCTGAAGGTGAAGAATGGATCCACCATTGGGCTAAATTCCACAAAGAGTTCTTGGAAAAATACCACGTTTGATCATCAGATCAACGTTTGCTAATCAGATGATTATTATAGAAAAGTCGTATAATTATATATTCCTTTGTATCACACCTTGAACTGTAGGTTTTAAAGTGTATGCATTATTTACTTTGTTTTTTTCTCTTCTAGAGATTCATCTTTCATGTATGTTGTGAATGCAATGATCAACCATGAAGGTAAAAAGCTAACAGCAATGATCAACCATGTATGACTACCAAACTCAACCCAACTTGATGTTAAGTTCTTGAAGAACTGAACAACATTGTCCAGATAGCTCAATTGGTCGAACTCAAAATGAGAGATTAACAATCCAAAAATAAAAGGATTAGACATCAATAACCATAAAGTATTTAGCTTTGGAAATCTATCATGGACAAATGTCAAAGGTAATGCAATAGCACCCAATGCGAAAGTCAAAGCAAAGTTCAATAACAACAACGAGGTCAAGGAGACACCGAAGTAGAATAAAGCTAATGATCTCAACAATGGCTTGAGGCTATGATTCAGGTCGAAAGTTTTGAATGTTGAACCGATGGATATTAATAGTGATCCAATGAGTAATAATGCATAGTTGAATTCAATAGGTATTATTACTGGAAGTTGTAGTGATAGCTCAAACACACCAAAACCTATGACGATGGAGCTGATCAAGATTGTACCAAGATCAACTAAATGCAATGAGATATTTGAACCTTTGTATTGATTCAAGACTTTATCAGCCGCACTCAAAAAAAATGAAGCAACAATGAATCCAGCACTAGGTAAGTATGTTGCAATTGACACAAAGTTTCTTGGTGCTAACATCAAAAAGAAGAAGAAACTTTGATGGAATTTTTCAAGTAAGTTATTAACACTTCTGAAAAGAGCTTCTGGAATTCTACCAAATGTTGTGATATCGTAAGGTCCACCATCTTCACTGTTCTGAATAGCTTTTAATGTTATAGCCTGTATTCTCCAACCACTGAAGGCTTCTTGACCATGTGATGTTTTGATTCCAGTCAATGCTAATTCTTTGATTCCATTGAATAACACTCTCAATCTTGAAAAATAGTCATTTGTGCGGAGATCAGAGGATTTGGTTCCTTGTAAACTAACTCTTGGTCCTTCATGTTCAGTAACAAAAACACAAGTATTGATGAAATCAAGGTTTGGCAATTGACCATTCAAGCCTTCGTAGTATAGTTCAACGTAATCAAAGTTATCAGATTCAGAAGCATAGTCTAGCATTATAGCACCTTCGATGGACCCAGCATAATGATCTAGCGAGGTGTGATAAGCATCAACCCACGATCTTAATGATTTATTAGGATCTTGAGGAATAACCAAGATGATGTTTTTTGACCAGATTGACCATCTATGGAAGTATCTTGCTAATGCAATGGCGGAACTCATACCACCAACGTTATACTTCCCGTCAGATTGTAAATAAGCTGCACCTATCACAATAGATTCAGTGTCATCACACTTTGGTGCATGCCAAATAGCATAAAGATTTGTTGTATTAAATTCTGTTTTGTGATATGATGTTTTAAATCCAATGTTATCCAACCATTCACCCATCACATGCATGTTCTTTTCCACATCCTCCACTTCAAACCCCTGGATCTGAGTTCTGTATCCTCTCAATAAGTTCCATTCACTTTCACGGAAGTAACTATACGCCTGTGACGGCATCAATGCATTCTCTGAGATGTAAGTTCCTCTATATTGACCTTCCATTGGTAATATAAATAACCACGAAACACCAATAAAAAAAGCCAGGATCGATATCACCGGAAGACCCTTGATGATCTTGGGAAGAAGCCCAAACCGCAGTATTAGCTTGTACAGCTCAGCAAGCAGCGCCATGTCTCAATCTCTCAAATATGTGTGGATCGTAATTAAAGTTGTTATGTGTTGTTATGAATTCATTGAAATCATCAACTTCACTATTTCGCGAAAGACACAGAGCACCTTTGATAGAGGCCACATCGAAACATGCAAATAATGCATAATATATACATATTTCAGCGTTATTCGATAAAAACATGCATTTTATAGCATGATACGTGCATATTTCAGCGCCCCATGCCGCGAAAATTACCTGATTTGGACCGCGATTTTGGAGATACTGTCAGGTCAACCACCCAAATAAGCTGTTAGTACTATTATGACTAACCACACTATATTTCCCATTATGGTAATAATCAATTAGCAATGGTAATGATCAATTAGCAATGGTAATGATCAATTAGCAATGGTGATGATCAATCAGCAATGGTTGCTATCACTCGTGGACTCTCCGCTTTCTTATATTAACTTTCAGATTACACTATAAAGGATCTCTGATCCTCTATAGTCTTTTATATGCTTTATTATAATAAATAACCTTTTATTCAACTATTTTAGTACTATAAACTCATAGTACTCTCTGGATAATAAACTAAACTAACAATTGGTAGCGCCTCTTTCTTTGTGAGAAGATTCCCATTATGAGTGACTCAGGTTCATCACTCACCCCTAGTGATTTGAAATTAGTTGTTGCTGAGCTTTCACAAGCTTTGAGAGCTGACAGACCTCACATCAAGATTCCAGATGATGCTAAGTTCACTGAGGAAGATTTAAACGCTAAGGACTATCGAAGAGTAATCAGATATGTCACTGCACTTGGAGAATTTCTAGAAGATGAAGGTATCACTAGTCCTGCTCAAATTGAAACCACGGTTATGAGAACGGTATCTGGTAGGGTCAGAGAAGACATTCGTGGTTATTATCGCCATGAACATCAAAAGGCTCTTCCGGTAATCACCTTTGACGAATACAGAAAAGTATTCATATCCCATTACATTGGTCCTATGCTGAAAAATCAGTTGATGTCAATATTTGCAACTTTGCATCAACGCGAAGGACAACGTGTGGCCAAATACTGCAAGGTGTTTAGTGAGATAACTGGTTTGGTCAGCTACATCATGCCATCACTTTGTGATGAGACCACCTTGGTGTTAAAGCTGATCAACAGTTTTCATAAACATATCCAAGCTAGTGTTCGTCGTTCAGACCCACAAACCTTAGAAGAAACTTTCAAGCTTGCAAATGATGTTGAAGAAGAACATATTGCGTTGGGATGGGTAGACCATTCAGGAAGACCACATGCTAAAACTGGTAACAATAATAACCACAACAAGGGTTATAATAACCATGGTTATAACAACAACAATCATAACAAGAATAACAACAATAACAATTCACGTGGGTTCAACAACAACAGAAGATCAGGAAACCAAAGAAATTGGAATAACAACAATGGTAGAAACTGGAATAACAACAATGGTTCTACTAGTAACAACAATGGTTATAACAAATCTTCTAACAGGTCAGGACGGTCAAACAATTCCAATGACAATTATTCTCATGGACCAAGAAAGGAATATGATAATGATGTCACAATGACTGATGTCTCATTGAACAGAAATGAAGACATAAAGGAAGGGAGGAATCAATAGCCCCCATACCACAACGTTGCTTGATTTCCCGTCGCTTGATTTTCCAAAAAACATTATAAAAACTCATGAAAACACCAAAAACATCATAAAAACTTCTGAAAATACCAAAAATATTATTGCTTTGCCTGATTTATCTTTTGGTCCAACAGATTTCAAACAAATCCCTGAGCCTGATAAGCTCACTATACCTATTTTTTATCAAGGTAACTCAAACCAAATAGCTGTCTCTATTGAAAACCATCCTATGAACGCACTTATTGACACGGGTGCTCACTGCTCACTCATTCAAGAAAACATTCTTGACCAACTAACTGGTGTTGTCGTTCACGAGTTACAAACTCCAACGATTTTGAACGGACTCTATGGAAAATCCAAAGCCCGTAATTACTCTATCCTAAAGATGGATATTGAGGGAGTTAGACTCACGGTGCCATTCATCATTGTTTCTTATAAGTTGCCTCAGGCCATATTGATAGGCATGAATGTGCTGCAAATGCTAGCTCCAAGAAGAGATGATGTTTCCTCTATTATTTCCAATACCGATGATACTATTCCGGTTGTTGATGTTGTTACCTCTATTGTTTCCAGAACCGATGACAATATTCCGGTTACTGATGCGGTTACCTCAAAGGACAGGAACCAGGACCCCTTATTTGACAACATGGTTGATGATGATAGTATGGTTGATGACGATAGTATGGTTGATGATGATCCTCAGATTAAGCTTCACATTTACCAAAGTGAGAACGAGCTAGAGACATTGTTCAACGAGTCCAAGGAGATAAGCATGATGCTTATAAAGCCCATCAACGAGTCGTTTGCTAAACCTCAAGATGAAACAACGCTGAAGTCGGTTATGGTCCAACAAATCTTAGATGATTATCGAGATATCATATCCAATGATCTACCAGCGGGGCTGCCGCCAGAAAGGAAAGTCAAACACCGGATTGATGTTCTGCCAGGATCAACGGCAACATACCGGTATCCTTATAGGCTGGCCCCAAAGGAGAAGATTGAGCTGGAAAAACAAATCGGTCAACTTCTGAAAGATGGTAAGATTAAACCATCTGATTCCCCCTATGGAGCTCCTGCCTTTCTAGTTGGTAAAGCTGATGGTTCAAAGCGGTTGGTCATTGATTATCGTGCCCTGAATCTAGTCACAATCAAGAAACGTTTTCCTTTACCACTAATTGATGGAATCTTGGAAAGTTTTAATGGTTCGTCGTTGTTCACCACTCTAGATCTTCACTCGGGTTATCACCAACTAGCAATGGATCCAGAATCAATCCAAAAGACTGCCTTCATAACACATAGTGGCCAATATGCATGGAACGTTATGCCATTCGGGTTATGCAATGCTCCATCAACTTTTCAGAGCTTAATGACTGATGTCTTGAGAGACTTGCCCAACGTCTCGGTATATCTTGATGATATTATCATACACAGTGCCGATATACATCAACACGACACTCATGTTCGTCGAGTGCTTGATGCTATGGCTGCTAATAAGCTCATATTGAAACAATCCAAATGTTTCTGGTTTAAAGAAGAACTATCATTTTTAGGTCATGTCGTTTCCAAACAAGGAATTAAACCTAATCCAAAGTTGCTGACTGCTGTACAAGAGTGGAAAACTATTTCCAATATCAAACAATGCCAGAGTTTCTTAGGTACAGTTAACTTTTATCGGAAATTCATTCAAAACTTTGCAGTCAAAGCTCATCCTTTGTATGAGTTCATCAAAGGTGCTAAATGGACACAAGAATGCGACGTGGCGGTTGAATGTTTGAAAACTGCTCTCACAACAGCACCGATATTACGTTTCCCAGACTTCACCAAAAACTTCGTGATCCATACAGATGCGTCTGATATAGCTGGAGGTGGTGTACTGCATCAAGTTGACAATGATAACAAAATACTTGGTGTAATTGCTTATGAATCATTTCTGCATCACAAAGCAGAACTCAGATATGATGTTCGTGAAAAAGAGCTGTTATCCATTGTTCGTTGCTTGAAGAAATGGCGTCATTATTTGGTTGGAAACCCATTTATCATTTATTCTGATCATCAAAGCTTGCGTTATCTCTTTACTTTAAAGCAACCATCTGGTCGAATTTTCCGATGGTTAGATGTTCTTTCAGAATTTGATTTCCAAGTGAAATATTTACCAGGAAAGGATAACAGAGTGGCTGATGCTTTGAGTCGTAAAGAAGCCTCAGATTATGGGGAGGAAGCAGAACACGTGCTTGCTGTTTCGATTTCAAGGGATGTTTCGGATGATTATGTTGAAGAAATATCAAAAGATTACCTAAAGGATCGCGAATTCGCGAAAATTTATCAGGCTATTTCACAAAATGACATTCCAAAAGAATTAAAAACAAAGATTAAGAAGTTCCATATCGATCCAGAAAACAAGCTGCTATACTACAGGACAACAGTGGACGATGAAGACCGCTTATGTGTTCCAAAGACCAATTATCGAAATGAAATCATCCAACAGACTCATGGTTTAGGACATCCTGGTTATATGAAGGTTTTCATGACCTTACAAGACAAGTTCTACTGGTCAAACATGTTGAGAACGATCAAACGATATGTTAACAAATGTGCTGTCTGTCAAGAAACAAAGATTGAAACAACCAGACAGAGAGGTATTAGCAAACCTCTAGAAGTTCCAACTGCTCGTTGGTCTGACATCACTATTGATCTAATCACAGGTTTGATCCCAACAGAACCATATAAGTACGATGCTATTATTACAGTTTGTGATCGTCTTACCAAAAGATCTCACTTCATCCCAACTTGGACTACAGCCAACGTTTTGGACATTGCTGATCAACTTATCAATAATGTGATAAAGTTACATGGTGTTCCGAAAACTATCGTGTCCGATAAAGATATACGATTTGTTAACACTGTTTGGAACCGTATCACGGAAAGATTGGGAATTTTGCTGAAAATGACAACTGTGTCTAATCCTCAATCCGATGGATTGTCAGAAAGAACAAATAGAACCATTGAACAGATGTTACGTTCCTTTGTTGCTCAAAACGAAACAAAATGGGATCTCTATTTAAGCATCTGTGAGTTCGTTTACAACAACACTTATCAAGCTTCTATAAAGAGTACTCCTTTCTATGCTGACTTAGGTTATCATCCAAGAACCATGGATCTCTTTAGATCTCCTAGAGAATCCACTAAAGCTTCAGAAATGGTGACAGATGAATTCGCTGATCATCAAGCTAGAGTTATGAAATCTACACAAGATTTCCTAAATACTTATCAAGACGCTTTCTCAATTCAAATGAACAAAAAACTTGATGATTATGAATTCAAAGAGGGAGAGAAAGTCCTTGTTCACAAATCAATCTACTTGCCTCAGGCAAAAGAACAAAAACTTAAACCACAATATTATGGTCCTTTTACTATTAAAAGAGTTGTCAATCAAAACTCTTATGAAATTGATTTTCCTACGTCTTTCACGAGATCGAGAGTCATAAACATCAAAATGTTGAAACCATTCATTGAAGCTGCAGACAATTTCTATTATAAAACAATTCCAGAAAAAGAAGATATACGCTCGAGATTAAATGATATTTACTCAATCGTGGGAATTAGTTCTGATGCTAAAGATGTGATTGTTACGTTTGAAGGATGTGATATTTCAGATACCTTATCCATACCTATGACAGAATTAAAACCACTTGGTCGTGATCGTTTAACTTCTTTAGTTGATCGTTATCACTCGACATTTGCTCAACACTTGAAGTGATACTTCATGTCTTTCATTTTATTTTTAATCTATTCTAGTTCATCCTCTAGTTGATTCTGAGGACAGAATCTTTTTCGTGACGGTGGAGAGTGTTAGTACTATTATGACTAACCACACTATATTTCCCATTATGGTAATAATCAATTAGCAATGGTAATGATCAATTAGCAATGGTAATGATCAATTAGCAATGGTGATGATCAATCAGCAATGGTTGCTATCACTCGTGGACTCTCCGCTTTCTTATATTAACTTTCAGATTACACTATAAAGGATCTCTGATCCTCTATAGTCTTTTATATGCTTTATTATAATAAATAACCTTTTATTCAACTATTTTAGTACTATAAACTCATAGTACTCTCTGGATAATAAACTAAACTAACATAAGCTCATAAATGGTTTCGTGGTCTAGTTGGTCATGGCATCTGCTTAACACGCAGAACGTCCCCAGTTCGATCCTGGGCGAAATCATTTCTTTTTTTTGTTCCCGCAACAGCCCCAATAAGCCTCTATTTTGAAAGTACAAAGCTTTAGCTTCATTAACGTATTATTTTTATCCGCTGAATGCTTTATTTGGATGTGTTGTTTAATTGTTTTCGATATGGCTGGTTTTTCGCGGGAGTTGTTGATGTTAATTTTTTGTTTGTTCATGTTTTATAAGAAAAAACACCATTGAAAGAATAGACGAAACTTGCGATCAATTGATACTGAAAGATTAGACTGGTGATGTCGTTCAAATACACACCGCTGACGGGGAAAGGAAGTTCATCGCGTGCCGCAATTCTAGAATTCGATGCGGTCAAGATTCTGGCTGATCCTGGCTGGGATGGTATCTCTGATATCTCTTACTTGGATGAAGTTATCAATTCCATTGACTTGATCTTGTTATCACAACCCACGATTGAATGTCTCGGGGCTTATGCATACCTTACCTTTAGAGATCTGAAAGTGCCCGTTTATGCCACACTACCTGTGTGTAACCTGGGAAGAGTCGCTACAATCGATCTGTACAGATCTAATATGATGATTGGTCCTGTGAAAGGTGCTTTATTTGAGCTTAATGATGTCGAGGAAGCATTCGATAAGATAATAAACGTGAAACATTCTCAAACGGTGGATCTCAGAGCTAAGTTTGATGGATTGGCAATAACAGCTGTGAATAGTGGTCATACTTTAGGTGGTACTATCTGGGTCTTGAATAAAAACTCTGAAAAAATCATATATGCTCCAGAATGGAATCATTCAAAGGATTCTTTCTTGAATGGTGCAGACATCTTACAAAACCCAAACTTACTGAGACCTTCCGTTTTCATCACATCTACCATGATTGGGTCTAACTTATCCCACAAAAAAAGAACAGAGAAATTCTTTGATCTTGTTGATGCTACACTAGGACGTGGTGGTACTGTGTTACTACCAACCTCAATTGGTGGTAGAATGCTAGAACTTGTCCATTTGATTGATGAACATTTACAAAGTGCCCCAATCCCTGTTTTGCTAATGGCCCATGGTAAAGCTAGAAGTTTGACGTATGCTGGTAGTATGTTGGAATGGATGGCTCCAGCAGTTATCAAAGAATGGGAAGCTAGAGGACAAGCCACATTTGACGCTTCAAGAGTACAAGTTATAGAACCAAATGACCTAAACAAACTACCCGGTGCTAAAGTTGTGTTTGCTGCTGGTGTAGGGTTTGAGAAAAACTCCATCTCACAATCTGCATTATTCAACCTTTGTGCTGATGAAAAAACTACAATTATACTGACTGAAAGAGCAACGGTGGGTACAGTTGGTCACGATTTATACCAGACATGGAAGGAACTTACAGGAAACAAATTAGAAGATGGTGTACCTGTGATTTTACAAAAACCACTAGAGCTGCAGTCAATTAGAGAAGAACCATTAGTTGGAGATGAATTACTTATTTATCAAAACGTTGTGAAAGCTAAAAGAGAATTCAAAGAACAAAGAAAGAAACAAAAGACAACCTCTGAGATACAGTTCGAAGATGAATCGGAGGACGAGTCTGACGTCGATGAAGAAGATCTGATAGATCCTGATCACAAAACAGAGGAAAAAATACCTGTTGACGTTGATGTCAGAAACTTGAAAACACGCTCTAAAATGTTCCCATTCATACCAAACAAGTCCAAATCTGATGATTATGGTATTATTATAAACCCAGCTGAATACTCTAGAGAAGAAGAGAAAGATGTTGGTAAAATGAAAAAAAAAGAGTTAGCAAAGGTCAAAATTGGTGAGAAAAGAAAATGGAATGAAGGTAAAAAACAAGATGATGTTTCTGATTTGGACCCATTGTACAATCCAAGAACTGTTCAAATCACCGAACTGTTGATGAATTCGAGATGTGCTTTATCATATGTCGATTTAGCAGGGTTAGTAGATTTGAGATCTATGTCATTGATCATTCCATCGTTGAAACCAAAGAGTGTTTATCTACTTTCAGATCTTACAGAACCTAGCAATCAAGCAAGAGTTGCTTCGATCTTGAAGAAACATAACAAGTTTGAAGTTTTCGAATTGAAAGATAATGAAGAGATTGAAGATATAAATACAATACAATCATTTGACATAACACTGGATGAAACATTAAATTCACAACTGAAATGGCAAAAAATTGCAGGTGGTTTCACTATTGCTCATGTTATTGGTGAAGTAAAGAAAAGATCTGAAATTGAAGCAGTAAAGGAAGAAGGTGATACCAAAATGGAAGAAAATGATGAGGAAGTTGTAAAGGACGAATTGGTGCTAACCTCATTAGCACAGGATTCAGCCTTCATATCGAACGTGAGGGCTTCTGCTCTAGCCATTGGTGATGTCAGACTATCCGAGCTGAGAAAAACTTTGGCCGAGAAGGAACATAAAGTCGAGTTCAAAGGAGAAGGTACGTTAGTGATTGATGACATAGTGGCCGTGAGAAAGATCTCTGATGGTGATGTTGTAGTTGATGGTGCTCCTGGAGCGCTGTTCTACGAAGTGAGGGACGCTGTTAGAAAGATGTTAGCATATGTGTAATAGCAAACAGCTGATCAATAAATAATGGTTCTTCAATAAATAATTGGATAATAAATAGGTAGAATAAATAGACTGACTGGTCGACATTTCATGACTTCTTGGAGTCAGCTGCGATCAAGCCGAGGAATTGCGGGATGGTATCCTTCTCGACAAAGTCCTTTGAATCCGCAGTGCCTTTGAGCTGCTGATTAGCAGCGTGTTGTTCCCTGATGATCTTCGTTCTAGCAAGTTCCTTTGGATGGTGGAGACACTCAAAGTAGTCTTCAGCCTGCAAACTGCACTGGCGTGGGTGCTCGGTCTGTGCACTTGTGTAGCAGTCCAGGAATTCCTGCCAGTTCTGGAAGCAGCGGCCTTTCCCTCCGTAAAAACCGAAACCTGACGACATTTCCAGCTTCTTTTGTTGTTCTTATTATGAATATTTAAAGTGTCACTTTCTCCTTAAAACAAGAACAAAGTTCAATTTTGTGGATTAGATTTAACATCCAGACACCACCCACCACCCACCACCACCAGTTTTTGTGAAAATTCGCGAACGTTTTTGATTTTTTTGCCATACTAAAATTACACTAACAGTTTAGTGACGTCTCGAGGTCATTTAGAAGTATACAAAGAAGACATGTCGACGGATCAAGCGACAAGAGGAAGAACAGAGACGCCTGAGTCGAGATGGGAGGCATCAGCTGCCCAAAACCGGATCAGAAGAGCCGTACAAATGCCCACTTTGATAACCAGTGCAATGACGTCGGAACAGCTCGATGCTTACCAGATAGTATACAGAATCGATGAGATCACACATAAGATATCGAGTAATGACATATTGCCACCAAAGAGAGCCTCAAGATCTCCATCTCCTCCTCCAACTTATGATGACCACGGGAGAAGAACCAACACCAGAGAGGCAAGATACAAGAAGTCGCTTGAAGATGAGAGACATCATCTCATAGATATAGCTGCCAGAGTGGTACCCCATTACGTTGCTCCTAGTGATTATAGAAGACCAAAGAATCTGCTACATAAATATTACCTCCCTGTGAAGGAGCATCCTGAAATCAACTTCATTGGTTTGCTATTAGGTCCAAGAGGTAATACCTTGAGAAAACTTCAAGAGAACTCTGGTGCTAAAATTGCCATTAGAGGTAAAGGATCTGTTAAAGAAGGTAAGAATAGAGGTGTTTCACAACAACAGAATAATCTTGAGGATCCATTACATTGTTTGATCACTGCTGATGATGATGATAAAGTTGAAGCTGGTATTGCTGCTTGTAAAGATGTTGTGAACCGTGCTATCAACACGCCTGAAGGTCAGAATGATTTAAAGAGAGGACAGTTGAGGGAATTGGCAGCATTGAATGGAACATTAAGAGAAGATGACGATAGACCATGTACCATTTGTGGTCTTCGTGGACACAAAAGATGGGAATGTCCGAATCGTGAAAGCTATACCAGTCAAGTTGTTTGCAGAATCTGTAATGGTGTTGGTCATTTTGCTAGAGATTGTAAACAGAAGAACAACTCTGGACTAGAGAACACCTCTGTATCACAAGAAGTCGACAACATGTTGAACAATCTGAACACAAATTATAAAAGAACAAACGATCGTCCATTCGATGACCAACAACAAGCCTACAAGAGAAGAAACATATCCTCAGAGTCACCAGTGCCTCAGATCAATGCACCACCTGGATTATCGGGACCTCCTGGTCTAGCCCCACCTCCTGGACTAACAGCACCACCAGGTATAACAGCACCACCAGGCCTAATAGCACCACCAGGTATAACAGCACCACCAGGCCTAATAGCCCCACCGGGTCTAACAGCACCACCAGGACTCAGTGCACCACCAGGGCTAAGTGCACCACCAAGTTTTACAGCGCCAGTAGTACCACCTGGATTGAGTGCACCACCAGGGTTAGGGGCACCACCAGGTATAGGCTCAAATTTGCCACCACCGGGTTTAAACCTGCCTTCATTCAACAGCTCGGTTGGTTTGAACGTGAAGAAAGAAGAAACATGATGATTAAGGTAGTATGAGTCAATATTCAATATTGTATTTACTCTATCAACTTTGTAGGGTTTCTTCTAGCGAATCAATACAATGACTACAACATGAATGCATAGTTTGATCTAACCATCTGGTGCAGAGAACCTTTTGTATAAAACACTTGAGGATAACCTATTGAAAAACATCTATTTGTTCTGTTTTGCCCATTTCTTAGCATTCTCCAAGAATTTAGAGAATTTCTTATCATCTGGAAAGATATAGTCAATGTATTCTTCCTTCGATCCATCCTCCAAGTCTTTGATTTTTTTCACAACTGTAGGCAATCTCTTTTCTAGTTTTGCTCTTGACTCTTCGTCTCCATGAATTTCTTCAAACTGTTTCAAAGATTCATATAGAATCACTCTTTCATCTTTCATGTTTTTGGACTTGAAATGTTTCAATGAATCTTCAAAGACTCTGCGAGCGTTGGTTCTGGATTCATCGTTGATTTCAAACTCAAATTCTAGCTCATCATCCTCAGTCTCTTCAAGCTTCTTTTCATATTCATCAATCTCTTTTTGAGTTGGAGTCATTAATTCAAACATTGCTAGCTTGATCCATGAAGTAGTGGAGTCCATGTCCTTATCCAAAATCCTCTGATACAATATTTTGGCTTTATCATAAGATCTATGTTCAACCTCAAAATCAATATAATGAGACCAAACCAAGTCCAGATTCTTTGGGTCATGAAGAGACTCAACAGATAGTTCATAGATAGCCCGTGATCTATCAACATCATTCAGTCCGTTTTCTAGGTCTGCAAATTCAATCCATGGTTCGACAGAAGTAGGGAAATTCTCAATGTACCTCTCATAAATTTTTCTAACTCGATCAAATTCCTTCAGCTGTATTTCCAGCTGAATATAGTGTTTGAACGTCTTTGGCTTGGGAAACCTACCAATACTGTATCCCAAAATCTTTCTGGCTTGCGTCAAATCACTCTGACGAATCTCAAAATTACTGTAGAGTATCCATATTTTGCTGAAGGTGAATGTCTGATTTGATAAAATTTTAGTGACTCTTTTGAAAACGTCTCTAGTTTTCTCAAATTCTTGATTTGACTCTTCAAATATTGAATATTTGATCCAAAGATAGATGTATCTCCTCCAATGAACTTTCTCATTCGACGTTGGGAAGTTAGATATGGAGTTCTCGAATGCTTCTCTTCTAACCTCTACTGGATAGTCCTCAAGCAGCTTCAAGTAAGCCCACCAAGTATCATAATCACTTGGATCTTCCTTCAGCTCTTGTTCGTACTTTCTTTTTCTTTTGGATAGAATTGACGACTCTATGCCATCCTTGTCACCAAACTGTTTTTCGAATTGAGTCAACTGCTCATTTATGATCGAAGAATCTGGGAACTTCAACACTCCGAACTTATAAACAGCACGAGCTCTTTCCCATTCTCTCTGAAAAGCTTCCCATTTGGCAAAACCAGTAATCAAATTCTCACTTTTTAAAGCATCGATACCCACTGTGAAAACTTCTCTGACAGAGGCCTGTGAGCCATATTGATCTTCAAACTTGGTCCATTTCAACCAAGTTTCACTCGTTGGATGAACAACAACAAACCTATTAAAGATCTGCCTCACTCTGTCTAACTCATCGTATCTCTTCTCGAAGTTTATGTAGGCATCCCAAGCTGGAGTATCAGGTTCCCAATTCATCCATCTTTCAAAGACAGCCCTTGTACCATTCACGTTTTCTAAAGTTTCCTCAGTTTGAACGTATCTAAACCAAAACTTGTCAATTCTGGGCAGTAGAGTTGTGGCCCTGTCAAATAAGTTTCGAGCATGGTTTATATTCCTCGTCTTCAATTCAGAGTCGATGTATCGTATCCACAAAGGAACGTGATGGCTGTTGATATCTAAAGCTCTTTCAAAAACAGAGCGGGCCCTTCTCATATCACCTTGATCTATCTCAAACTGGGCGTATCTCATCCATTGTCCAAAGTCTAATCTGTTTCTTCGAAGTGCATCTTCATACTCTTTTCTTTGAGACCGTTGAAACTCATGAAGTTCCTCTAGATCAGCGATTTTGACGTCTGTTTTCGTCAGAGACGACTCTTTGCGCTCATAAGCTTCCAGAAGCAACTGCTCGGCCGTGATCTGTAGCTCTGCGGGCTGTTTGTTCCTCTCCATCCTGCTCAAACTACATCAAAATAGACAGATTCGAAAGTAAATAAATTCATAAAAACATTGAAATGAAAAATCCGTATAATGATTACATAAGCAAATAGGTTTCTTAACAGCCTCCACGAAGGGTTAACACCAGATGCAATTGGGCACCTGGGTCTAGTTTGTAGGACATCACCGTCTCCTCATCGTTCCTGAAGTTTGTTAGCATGTTTTCCAATCGATTTTAGTGGAGTTATACGTACATTTGTTTACCACTGAAGATCAGTCTCTGTTGAATTGGAGGTATACCCTCTTTCTCTTCCATGATTTCCTTGATACGTAGGATCTTTCAGATTGTGTTAGTAATGTATTGTAGAATGGAAACAATTGCACACATACTTTGTCGGAAGGCTCAACGTTGATTGGGATCTGACTATGTTAGTATTCATCTCAGCTGTCTCAATATCAAAAAACGCACTTCTTTCCCGGTTAATGTCTGGATTTCGAGTTAGTAAAAGACTTCTGAGATACACAGATCACATATAACGCACCTTGACTTTGATCTGCATTACAAACACCGAACAGTCTGATAAAAATATGTTGAACCTGTGCTTTTAACACAGATTCTGTGTCAAATTGTGAGCGATTTTGACTCGCGAAACCCAGTTACCCGGACAATAGTAGCTTTAATATGTATCAAAATTTTGGTGATTTCTCTAAGCTCATCGCTTCAAGATTACAGTGATAATAGACACGAATGCTGCCCACTCCGATTGTGCGTGCAGACTACGAGAAGGTCTATGAACCTGCCGAAGACTCATTTCTTCTACTGGACTGCCTAGAGCAGGAGAAGGACTTTTTGGTTAGGAACTACACTAACAAGGTTCCATTGATAGTGGAGATCGGCACTGGCTCTGGTATTGTCACCAGTTTCCTCAGCAAGAACATACTGCCCATCTCAATATCTATACCCACAGATGTCAATCCACACGCATGCTCAACCTGTCTAGAAACAGCGAAAGAAAATGACGGTTCAGCATTTGTCGACTCACTTCAATCAGATCTCACAACGTCGATACGATCAAATCAGATTGACATCCTTCTATTCAATCCTCCATATGTACCTGCTGAAGAAGTCCCTGAGATACCCAAAGATGATGATTCATACGAATGGCTTGATCTCGCTCTTCTTGGTGGGTCTGATGGGATGGTGGTTACAAACAGGTTACTGGATGCTTTCGATCAGATTTTATCTCCTAACGGTACTGCTTATATTTTATTCTGTGCTAGGAACAAGCCTGAACAAGTCGCCCAACTGATGGAGAAAAGGGGTTGGAACGTCGAGAAAGTGATACATAGAAAGGCCGGCTGGGAAGTCTTGAGTGTCTACAGATTCAGAAGAATATAGAATATCGTAATATTCATCAATGGAATAAATCGTCACACACATCTTGTTCACATTCCAAATAGTCAACCGATCCGCCACTGTAGATGTTTTCATAATTGTAATAACTTAAAGTGTCAAAGAATGGTTTCAATGAGGCCAAACTCTCGATCTTTTTGATTCCAAGTAGACCTGGTCTTCTCGAACCTTTTAGCTGTAACAGTTTATCAGCAACTAAGATCTTTTCGTTGTTGACTCCGCCATCTTTGAATATCTCATCAGTGGAAGAAATCTTATCAATCAAGCTAATTATCTCAGTGTTCTTATAGATGGCATTGATAGTATCAATAACAAAAATCCATTCTTGAAAATCCTCAAACTTCAAGACCAGCAATACATCCAGTAATTTACAAGCCTCCAATACTGAATAAGAGTTCAGCTTTTCCAGGTCGCGAGAGCTTGTCTCTAGAAGCTCGTTGAAGAACCTTTGTAATGAGGTATAGATGAATGTCCAATAATCATATAAGTGGATATGAGAGAACTTCAGAACAATCACTCTCAGTATGGTGAAGATTTCAGGAACAAGATATGACGATTCACCATTATGCTCGATCAAATGGTCTAAAGTGTTAAAGATCTCCTTCAGTAAGACAATTTGTTTGTCCTTTTCGCTGATCAGTAGCAAATATGCAATCTTTCGCAGCATCAAAGCTTTAATTGCTTGTTCATTCTCATTCCAATTGAAGATAGTAGCAGCACCAGAGGATTGGGTACATTTAGTCAAAAGTTCTGATATCTTGTCCTTGATATCATTGTTTAGCCAGCCACGTATGATTGAGTTCCATAGCTGGGTTTGCGTGCTCTCAATTTTGAAAAACTGAGGGTCATTGAATACCTCACTGACTAAAAACTTCAAACTTTTCGAACTCGGATAATACTTGACCAGCTCATCAAGAAGTTCAATGTGGTAATTCTGAACTGCAGTAGGAAACTTCTTAGATTTCAAGTTTGGTGTTAGCAAATTCACTAGAATGGTCGAGATTGTGCTAGATTGTTTATCTGAGTCAATGGAGATATACTTCAGCTTTGGAACAATAAACTTTATACTCTCACAAATATCTTGATATCCTGATTGATCCAAAGCTTGTAATGATGCGATCGAGTTCAAAGTTTGAGCGGCTTGATCAGGATCAGTATCGGAGTCATCAGCTTCGTTTATACTCGTCGATATGGCAGATGATATCTCTGAATTTTTCACGTTCAAGGACGCAGGCAAAATCTTTGTGAAGACGTCACTGAGTTCCTTCTTGATCTTCCTTTGTTGTCCGAACTTAGTCTTGTTCAACTTCTCACCAAGAATTGCATTGAATTTGACGATTTGTAAAAGAATTGGTTTGAAGGTTGTTAGATCGCCACTGACTGATCTCAAGAAAGCTAATGTGGCTGCAAAGATATCCTCGATCAAGTCACTTTGTAATGAGACAGTATATGAGACCAAAAATTCTGTTGCCTGTGATGGACTCAAGTCAACCCATTTGTGGATGAGCGATTCTCTGATAAATTGGAAGATGTGAGGTATTGTCAGTTGAGGTCTAGTTCCATCCAGAACATGCAGAAGTTTGAAGACACTAGAGGTGTGTTTCTCCGAAGCGTTCTCCGTCTTCGAGTAGATGATAGCAAGTGATTTTAAGACCTCGTTAGGTTCTAGCTCATACGATGACTCCAGCAAAAGTTTCGATTTGTGTTTTAGCTTGATGGACTGGTACTTGATGGTTTGTTGTTCGGGATCATTGTTCTTTAGGATGTTGTCAGAATCGTTCCAGATGTTGAAACATGTTTCCACAGCTTCCTTGAAGCAAATTACCAAAACACGACGGGCATCAGATGATTTACTGCTCGATTTGATCTCATTATGCGAATCGCCATTGAACACACCCGAGACAACACTTGTGAAGAATCCAGATTCCGAATGACCACTATCTTTATTCTCAACTGCTTCTAGCGTCACAACATAAGTTCTCAACAACGACAAAACTTCTTGGGCTATTCCTAATAGTAGGGATACTGAAACATCATTCTTGCTCAACTCATCCGACTTGTAAATGGAATCAATCTTCGAAAGGATTATCAGCGCAATCGGTTCGACAAATTCAAAGATATACTCGTTTTGGAATTTCAAAGAGTTACTCAAAAGTTCAATCCAGACATTCAATAGCTCAGGTTTGTTCAACTTTTCAAAGCTTGAGAGTAAAAACTCGACCAAAAAAGGTGTACTATTGTTTTCACTTGATCTCACCAGAAGTTTGGTTACTTGACTGTGCTTATTAATGAGCAGCGATGTCAGCTTGGTTAGGTGGTCCAAAAGAACAATTGAGATTTCATCATAGTTCGAATGAGTAGTTTGACTGATCACAAAGCTCTGACTGATATCGAACACGTCAGTGATATGCTTTTCGAAAGAGTCCTCAGAGCCATCCGATATGAGTTCATAAAGTTTGAAGATAGATCCCAATAGCTTCGAGTCAAACTCCATGTTCTTGTTCAAGAATTTGTTCAGCTCGAATATAACGTAATCCTTATATGTTGAAACGTTCTCATCTTTGTATTCAACTGAGCTGATCACAGTAAGTTCTTCCTTGAAAGGCGTAAGCATGGCTTTTGGATTGATACTCAAGACTTTCAACAACATACTGACATGATATCTGAAGACAACAGGATCACCAATTGATCCGTGTAATTTGTTGGTGACCAGCTGGAAGAAGACGTTTATCTGACCAGAGTGGATGTTATCCAATATCCAGGACTCCAATATCGTGTTAGTTGGTGCATTCGTTAAATCCAGTTCTTCCAGTAGTATATGCAGAGGTCTATCTAAGAAACCAATGTCTGTGGAATGGACCCATAAGTAATTGAATAGAGATATTCTTTGATTTACGTCCTTTAATGACAACATATAGGACGATATGGACGCTTCAACAAAGTCTGAGGAGACCTCAAAGCTGAGGAGTTGCAAAGATCTGACCACTTCCACCTGATATTTATCACGCTCCTTTGTTAGCAATGAGCATAATTGAGAAACAATTGAATTCAAAGCTCGAATCTTCTCAAAAGGATTCGAAAAGTTCAGCTTGATGTACAATTTCGATATATTGATAATGGAACCGTAATCAAAAGTGGTCTCGATGAGTGCCTGTGTAACTTTTGTATCTGAGTATGATAATTCAGGAATCAGGTCGATCACCCTGCTCAACAACTGTGTGAAATGATTCTCATGGAGAGTTCCAATATTTTTGAGGAAGAGGCCAGTAACCAGGTTCAAAGTGATCACACTGAGATCAGTTGTCTTGAATGGTAAGTTCAGAACATCTGTACCTTTGTAATAGGCGGTAATATCACCCAACAGATCATCATTTACAGCCTTTGGCAAACTTGCGTCGGACAAATCTATCGGCAGGAAAGCTCTCTGTGGAATAAATTCTATCATTGTGAATAGTAAATGGAACCACTCATCTGTAAGTTTAAGCTTTATCAATGAAGCAACCAGAAGAATGGGTAACTGATGAATCAGCATCTCTTCTTCCTGGATTGAGAAATTCTGGAAGACAAAGTTTAAAAACTTCAAATCACTGTCTAGCTGACCATAGAGATTTGCGAATATCGTTAGAGTCTCAACATTATCAAAGAACGACGATGCACTTCTCAGTAACTCTGGAAAATGAGGACTTGAGATGTCAAACTCATACTGAACAGACTTAAGCACAGGTAGCAACACCTTTGGAACGATTTCAACTCCGATTTCCCATCTATCCATCAGAGCTAAACAGATTTTTGCACCGGTAACTCTTTGCTCATTAGTCTTTGCTTGAGTGAAGTTTCCGTTGATCAACTTGAGTAGGCCATCGAGTAATAAATCATGACCATTTTCAAGAAAGAACTTTTGATGATTTTCATGTGTCGTTTCAGGGCCTAATAACCAACTCCAAATACGTCTGTTTATCGACATATCTTTCTTCAGGATAGATCCAATAGTGGACATTATAAGTTTTTGGAGATCAGCAGGAGGCGTAAGTTTTTGTAAGATGGTTGAGTTCAGCATCAACGATTTGTTCAAAAGATCAAAAAAACCTCGCTGTATCAGTAGATTCTCGGATTGTAAACTGCTCGCAAATGCCCTTATCAGTAGACCAGGTTCGGGTGTGATAATGGCCAGTTGTTCTGGAGTCAGTTGTTTTTGCAAACTTGTCTTGTAATAGTCAAAATCATCCTTCACTTCCTCTGGTTTTGAAATAACGAGATTCAGATCTGGTAATCTTTTGGAGCACCAAACCAAGCAGCCCAGTCTGCGCTCATCACTCGTGATTATGATCAGGAAGACGGATTGCCAAAACAGTGAGTCATCTGCTATCACCTCTCTGAATTTGTCTATCAAAGCCAACGCTGGTTCAAAAAATTCTGATCTCTCGTCATCAATGGAGGGTAGTAGGTAGGATAAAATCGGCTTGACCAAGCTTTTCAGAACCGTAGAAGGTAGGGTTAATAGATGCGTCTTGTATAAGTCCAATGCCAGCGGCTTGATGCTGATTGATGCAAACTGGACAATTGGTAGAATACCAGGTACCCATATGTTGACTTTCTTGCTTAGCTGTCCAGTTCCAAGCTCTGTGAAAATGAAGTCGTATAACTCGAGCGTTTTCTGGTGCACACCACTAGGGAGATTTGGACTGAGACATTTGGAAAGCAGTATGGAGATCTTCAAGTCTTGGGGAATCCAATTGTGTGTAGTGTGCTGTTGTTTTAATGCCTTCAGTAGCTTGGAGAGAAATGCGATGTAGTCTGCCCATTCTTCCACGAGATCGAACGCCTGAAGCGATTTTTCAATGGCAGCAGCGTACTTCTTGTCTTTGGAGTCCATTCGGCGTAACTTGACCGGGGTAACAGCTTCTCAGACGATGGAAATTGCTGATTGTTGTTGCCATTTGTTGTTTGTTTTCGGATTTGCCAGATATACTACTGCGCCGAATACAGTAATTATCGCGATACCTTACGAAGTTATCATCAATAAGTACCGGTTATTATACACGACTTCCAGGACGTCAGACTCTAAATTCTCTTCTCAGATTATATTGCTCGCGTTGATGCATCGAATCACCCTTTGATTCTGGTATTGGCCGGCACCGAGACAGCCCCTTCAGCATGACCTTGTCATCTTCTGTCAGAGTCATCTCCGTTAACATAGCTCCAGCACCCAGCATTCCCATTTCATTGTGCAGCAGTGTCAGCTGCTCAGATGCCTTCTTATAGTAGTGTCTTCTATAGGACAAGTGATTGCTGGCGATTATGTTTCTCACCGTCACATCCTTGTTAGGAGCGATATAAGTCATCAATAGGAAACTACCCCTGAGCTGTTTGGATTGGGCGAGTCCTTCATGGAAGCGGAGCTCACCAAATGCCAACAATTGAGGCAAAATTAAACCGCCTTCAGACTTTTGACCTTTTCTCAAGATATCTATTTCAGTCCACATCTGGTTATGGCATTCATCATAATCCATGTCGTCTTTATTATAACCAGCATCCTCATCGAGTTCTTTGATTTCAACAGGGCCATTGCCCATATGCATTGAATAATAGACTTTGATTACCATCTTCTCGGGCAAACTCTCCCTAACTGAACCCAGTTTCTCTCCACAAACCTTTATAATGTCACATTTTGAAACTAGGAATGATTCAGACTTTTCATTGTCATCTTTATCTATTGATTCCCCAAAAAAGTGTTGGTTGTTAAGTTTGACATCATTACAGCTCATCAATATGGTGCCTGGAATTCTTTTTGGGATAATCTCATGTGTTGTGTCAGGTACGGTTTGCAACTCACTGTGGTCTAGAGAATTGGCAGAGTCTTCAGAAGATTTCAACTTAGCCCTGAGCCAAGCTAACTCTTCTTGGCTCAACTCAAAGTGCTCACTTGAACACTCCATGAATTTGGCTACTATTGCCAAATTTGCTGTTTGAAGTGGGATTTGACTTTGCTCATCACAATGGAAGAGAGTATACCGAAACTCGATAGTTGGGTTTGTATCGGTGAGATTTACTAGCTGAAACAACAACACGGTGACACCATCTGAAAGGAGGAATATCTTCAACCCATAGGCTTGTGCATACACCAAGCATTGCCTCAACACAGATTTGGTTACTCCCAAGAATCCTTTGTTGGTGAGTATCCTGTCAGTCTCTCCTGACTGGCCCTTCAAAAGCTCGAATGGGAGTTTTTTCTTGACCTCAACGAAAGTCAACAATCTCCTATTTCTTTCTGTGTCTTCATAGAACAACAGTATATCAGGGATGCTAGACTTATGAATGTCTGCGTGAAGAGGGATGGTGTTGGAAAAATCTGAAACTCCAAATCTTGGTCCAAGATTAGAGTCTTTATTGAAAGTAATTCCATAACTATCTGTGAAATTTTCTATCAACTTGAACGTGGAGAAAAGCAATGATTGTGTCAATCCCTCCTCGAACTTGATCGATTTGATATCGCTGCTCACGGACTTTGAATTATTAGCATCAAGCTTGTGAAAATCCAGAATCAAAGACCTCACACGTCGAGAGACAGAAAAGTTGTCATTGCTCTTTTTGAGCTCTTCGACGAGAGCGGTGTTCTTTAGAACGGTTCCCAAAGAGGCAATTATGGACTCGCGAGAAAACATATGGTCCTTTGGGAAGGGTGCTAAATTGAAGTCTGAAAGGCCAAAGTTTTCCATTGCACTGGATGCAGAACCCGGTGATGGTTTCTCATCGTTATGTAACTTGGCCATCAGGGGAGATGAGGTGAGATTCAAATGGGGATAGTTGACGAGGTAAAACGGAAACTTCTTGCCAAACAGCAGCCATCCTTTAGACTCTGGATCATCTTGGTCTTCATGCTTGACTGGTGAAATGGGATGGAGTTTTCTAAAACTACTCCAGTAATCAAAAAAATCCGTAAATCTGATTTTCTTCCTTCTTTGTAGTTTGATCAGTGGTTGACTGATCTTGAGCTTTAGAGGACCCTTCTCTACCAGTTTCAACAATCGAGGGAAAACCATGGCGTACTTTAACGCTCGACCAACAGCAAAAGCTCTCAAGGCGCGCTTTGTGTCATAAAATGGTAAACAGATTCTATGTAGTACAAATCTCAGAAAATTCGCGGAGATTCCCAGGGCTGCAAAACCCTCATCTCGAAAAAAATTTTCTTTTGGCATAAAGCTCTAAACAATCTGTGCTTGAAGATCGCTAGACAGTTTGAAGAGTAACGATGGGAAAGAAGGCTATTGACTCCCGTATCCCTGCCCTGATCCGTAATGGTGTCCAGGAGAAGAAGCGTAGTTTCTTCGTCATTGTCGGTGACAAGGCAAAGAACCAACTTCCCAACTTACACTACTTGATGATGGCTGCTGATTTGAAGATGAACAAATCTGTCCTTTGGGCTTACAAGAACAAACTACTAGGCTTCACATCACATAGAAAGAAGAGAGAAACTAAGATCAAGAAGGATGTCAAGAGAGGTATCCGTGAAGCTAACGATCAAGACCCATTTGAAGCTTTTATTTCAAATCAACAGATCAGATACGTCTACTACAAAGAAACAGATAAGATTTTGGGTAACACCTACGGGATGTGTATTCTACAGGATTTCGAAGCTTTGACTCCTAATCTTCTAGCAAGAACCATTGAAACTGTTGAAGGTGGTGGTATCGTTGTTCTATTATTGAAGTCAATGACCTCACTGAAACAACTTTACACGATGAGTATGGATATCCACTCAAGATATAGAACCGAAGCACACAATGACGTTGTTGCACGTTTCAACGAAAGATTCATCCTATCTCTAGGATCTTGTGAGAATTGTTTGGTTCTTGATGATGAACTAAACGTGCTGCCATTATCTGGTGGTAAAAACGTCAAAGCATTACCTCCAAAGGATGAAGATGAGCTATCTCCAAAAGCACAAGAGTTAAGAGATCTGAAAGAAAGCTTAGCTGATGTTCAACCTGCTGGGTCATTAGTTGCTTTATCGAGAACTGTTAACCAAGCCCAAGCTGTGTTGACTTTCATCGACGCCATTTCCGAGAAGACCTTAAGATCAACTGTCACATTAACAGCTGGTAGAGGTCGTGGTAAGTCTGCTGCTTTGGGTATCTCCATAGCTGCTGCTGTTTCACATGGATACTCCAACATCTTTGTCACGTCACCATCACCAGAAAATTTGAAGACATTATTCGAATTTATTTTCAAAGGGTTTGATGCATTGGGATACCAAGAGCATCTAGACTATGATATCATCCAATCCACAAATCCAGACTTCAACAAGGCTATTGTCAGAGTTGATATTAAAAGAGAGCATAGACAAACCATCCAATATATCTCACCAACTGATTCACAAGTTCTTGGTCAGGCTGAATTATTGATCATCGATGAAGCTGCTGCCATTCCATTACCGATCGTCAAGAAGTTACTAGGTCCATATTTGGTCTTCATGGCGTCCACCATCAACGGTTATGAAGGTACCGGTAGATCATTATCATTAAAGTTGATCAGTCAGTTACGTGAACAATCCACAACTAATGGTAGAAATGACGACACTGCTGTTGTTTCCAGAGACCAACACTCTAACAATGAACCAGAAGTTCTTGGACGTACACTACGTGAGGTTACGCTAGATGAACCAATCAGATACGCTCCAGGTGATCCAGTTGAGAAGTGGTTGAACAAGCTATTATGTTTGGACGTTACGATCTCCAAAAATTCAAAGTTTGCTGCTAGAGGCACACCACATCCATCACAATGTAACCTGTTTGTTGTAAATAGAGATACATTATTCTCATATCATCCAGTTTCCGAAAACTTTTTGGAAAAGATGATGGCGTTATACGTTGCATCCCATTATAAGAACTCTCCAAATGATCTTCAGTTGATGAGTGATGCTCCAGCACATGAACTGTTTGTGTTGCTGCCACCAATCAATGAAAAAGAAGGAAGAATTCCAGATCCTTTGTGTGTTGTTCAAATTGCACTAGAAGGTGAGATTTCAAAAGAAAGTGTTCGTAATAGTTTGAGTCGTGGTCAAAGAGCTGGAGGTGATCTGATTCCATGGTTAGTCTCTCAGCAGTTCCAGGATGAGGAATTTGCTAGTTTGAGTGGTGCCCGTGTTGTTAGAATTGCTACGAACCCAGACTATGCTAGTATGGGTTATGGTACTAGAGCCTTGGAGTTGATTCGTGATTACTTCGAAGGTAAATTCACTGATTTATCTGAATCCTCAAAACCAAAGAACTTTTCAGTCAAAAGAGTCTCGGATAATGAATTAGAGAACTCGAACTTGTTGAAAGATGAAGTGAAACTAAGAGATGCAAAGACATTACCTCCTTTGTTGCTAAAACTATCTGAAAAACCACCACATTACCTGCATTACCTGGGTGTTTCATATGGTTTGACTCCACAGTTACACAAATTCTGGAAAAACAACAAATTTACGCCAGTCTATTTGAGACAAACAGCTAACGATCTTACTGGTGAACACACATGTGTGATGTTGAGCGTTTTGGAAAACAGAGAACAAAGATGGTTGGAAGAATTTTCAAAAGATTTCCACAAGAGATTCTTGTCATTATTGGCATATGACTTCGCTAAATTCACATCAGTGCAATCATTGAATGTCATTGAAAGTGCCAAAGCCATCCAGAGTGTGAAAGCTCCTGAGTTAAACAAAAAGCAACTGGACGAACAGTTCTCACCTTTTGATCTGAAAAGACTGGAGTCATACTCGAACAATCTATTGGATTACCACGTTATTGTTGATCTACTACCATCAATTTCATTGCTATATTTCGGTGGTAAAATGGAGAAAGTCAAACTTTCAAGCGTTCAAAGTGCTATTTTATTAGCTATTGGACTACAACACAAAAGTCTTGATGACATCTCAGTCGAGCTAAACTTACCTGCTAATCAAACAATTGCCATGTTCTCCAAGATCATCAGAAAATTATCAACATATTTCAAGGATCTTGTGAATCAATCGATCGAGGAAGAACTTCCAGAATTGAAAGATGAAACTGTTGCTGAAATGGATGGAGAATCTGCTGAACCAAAGTTCGAAGCCATTGAACAATCAATCGAAGAAGAATTAAGCGGTGAAGGTAAAGCAGCTGTCAAAGCCTTGAAAGAGAAACAGAGAGAGCTCATTAATACTTTGAACTTGGACAAATATAACATAGACGATGACGAGTTGGATATTGATGAGAAACAATTGAAGAAAGGTGTTAATAGTGGTAAGGTTGTTGCATTAAAGAATAAAAAGAATAAAAGAAAACAGGAATCTGCTGAGAATATCTATGAAGAGGAGATGAAGTCTGTGAAGAAGTCCAAAAAGGCTAGCAAGAGTAAGAAATGATCATATAGAGTTCAAAAGAATGTCAAAGCCCCAGTTGAAAACCTTTGAAAGTTCTGTATTCTGTTCATTTCTAAAAGTATAGATTTTCAATGCTTCTGTGGTTGTAGTGTTTATAGGTCCTTCGACGTCGTTGTTTTCGAATAAATAGGAATGTGATTGGACATAAGACGGATATACTATCTTGTCGAAGAAATCAGGAGGATCCACCCAGAATGTCTCTTGTGTCTGGTACCCTGATCTATTATATCTTCTATGTTTAAGAGTATCATACGATGCGGTGAGAAACAATCTGAGGTCAAACAACTGTGCGATCTGTGGATCGTGGAACAGCATGAATCCATCAACAAATATGAGCTTTGCATCTTTGGCCATGACAGTAGAGGCGAGTTTCTGTTTTAATTCATCGATGTTAGGAAAGTCCAGTGATAGTTGGTCTTTTGTGTCACTGTCGTATCTTTTTGAAAGCGGGGACAAAGTTCCGTTGTTCCTCAGATGCTCAACCTCTGCAACAAAACTGTCAAAGTCCAGAGCATCAGAACAATCCCAGTTCTGATAACCGGATTCTTTGTCGATTGGAATATCACTATCTTTCTTGTAAAAGTCGTCCTGATGCAGCAAAATCGAGCCCTCAGAGACCTTATGCAGCAGCTTTGCGAGGGTGGTCTTTCCTGATGACGAGGCCCCACCAATTCCCACGAGCAGTACCTTCTTGGGCATTTCTTCCGGTATTTAAAGAAGTGATACTTTTGGTGAAACTGTTCAAAGAGTTTATGTTAGTGGTGTCCGGATGCACTAATAATGCTGATAAATTAATCAGCCAAAGATCTACTTTATGACCAGTTTGATGATTTAGTAAAAGTACCCAAAAATGAGTGAACCGATCAATGCAAACCCAACTATTCTTGCTGATAATGCTCTGCCTACAAGGGATGAACACGCTGGTGCAAAAAGTACGCTCAAGTCATTAAATCCAAGCCTGGAACAGCTGCTCCATTTAGCGATAACAGAAACTCATGACATAACCGACGACACACCGAGTTTACAATCAGATGGCGAGACCGAGGAGGAAGACGAAGAGGAAGAAGGTCTAGATGCACAGGAAATCTTTGATCTAATCGCACACATCTCAGATCCAGAACACCCCCTCACACTGGGACAGCTGGCAGTGGTCAATCTACCCGATATCAAAGTTGTGGACACTGGGAACAGGAACGAGATGGCCGAAGTGATTATCAGAATCACGCCCACAATCACACACTGCTCGCTAGCTACTCTAATCGGACTTGGTATCAGAGTTAGGCTCGAGAGATGTCTGCCTGTACGCTACCGAATCACCATACTGTTGAAAGAGGGCTCCCATCAGAGTGAGAACCAGGTCAACAAGCAACTGAACGATAAAGAGAGAGTCGCTGCGGCGTGCGAGAATGATCAGTTGCTCTCTGTGATCTCCAAAATGCTCGCCACGTGTAAGTAACTTTCCATTCAAATAAAATAACAAACACACTTCTAGTTTCATTTCTGACCAATATTCGTAGCTCATCGCAAAAAATAGCAATTACATGAAATTGAATCACAAACAAACATTTGATCATTCGTAAACAAACACAGAAATCACACATTCAATCCACTAAAATGGGGTTCTTCTTGCCGTACGAGAATCTTGTTAAGCTTAAAGAGTACAAGTACCAAAGTGAGGACAGATCCCTTATCACAAAGTACATCCTGAAGCCATTCTGGAACAAATTTGTTCTCATCTTCCCACTATGGATGGCTCCTAATGTTGTCACGTTGCTTGGATTCTTCTTTATTCTGGTCAACCTGGCTACAGTTTTCTACTATGATCCATATTTGTTGAGTCAAAGTCCACAATGGACATACTTCTCCTACGCATTTGGTCTATTTATGTATCAAACTTTCGATGCATGTGACGGGACTCATGCTCGTCGCACTGGCCAAAGTGGTCCCTTGGGTGAATTGTTTGATCATTGTGTGGATGCATTGAATACAACACTCAGTGTAATCATCTCTGCTTCTGTTTTTGGTTTTGGATACGGTTGGATTCTTGTTTTGGCACAGTTTGCTACGTTGGCCAATTTCTACTTGAGTACTTGGGAGGAATACCATACTCACAAATTATTTTTATCTGAATTTTCAGGCCCTGTTGAAGGTATCTTGATCGTTATCGTCTTGTTCACTGCTACTGGTGTTGTTGGCTCTGATATTTGGAAACACTCATTATACGAATTGGAATTCCATGATCACATCATTGAGATCACTCCAACCACGTTGTTTACTATTTTTAGTATTGTTGGTTTATACTTCAACATCGACAGTGCTAGAAGAAACGTTTCTAGCTATTACAAAGATTCAAAGAAATCTTTAGACGCTTACAAAGGTTTGGTGCCATTCCTTGTCTACTATTCAACTGCTATTGCTTGGATACTATTTAATCCTTTCATCTTTGAAGAATATTTGTTGCCTTACATTTTGACTATTGGACTAACAGTTGCTTTTAACGTTGGTAGAATCATCATTGGGCACTTGACCAAACAGACATTCCCATTGGCTACACCATCAAGTTTCATTCCAATTGCCGAATTTTTGATTTATTCATTATTGTCTCAACTAGGATATGACAAACATCATTTGACTTCAGTCTTAGTCTGGACAGGGTTGGGACTCAGTCTTGGTCTCTACTCAATGTTCATTTTGGAGATCATTTACGAGATTACAACTTACCTAGATATTTATGCCTTAAGTATTAAACATCCAAAGAAGTTGGATTGATTACAAAACCCCATCAAAAAACACAAACACATAACATATATACAAGGAATGAATAAACATACAGAATTCCCTTTGTTTCATACCCATTTTTAGCCAAATGGTTCATTCATCATCATCGTAGATTCTTTTTTTGGATTATTCCTAAGAATCTAGACAGTAACAGGAGCAGCAGCACCTGGTTGTTCAGCACCTGGGGCTAGAATGTCATTAGCACCTTGTTGTAGTTTGAATTCTTTCTCCAATTCCATCAATTGTTGCTCAGCTAAAATGGATAGTGATAATGGAACACCAAGTAATAAAGCAGAAGTGGTCAAGATCCAGGTTAAGTTACCAGCTTTGGAAACACCAGAATACACGGTGTTGTAGATTCCAGATGTGAAAGAGGTGATTTGTGTTCTTTGCTTTGGTGGCACAATATCTTTCAAAGCGACGATTCTATCGTAAATGGTTTCATTTTCATCATAATCATCAAAATCTTCTTCATCTTCAGAGTCTGATTCTGAATCATATTCTTCGACAACTGGAGCACTTTCTGGAACAGATTCTTGTTGCTCTCTGAACTCAGCTTCCTGTTGATCTTCGACTTGAGTTAACTTGACCATCTTGACGTGATTTGATACTGTTTCGACTCTAAAACTAGACCCATTTGGACAATTTTCAACGAGCAAAAAAACAAATTAACAAGAGACATATTACCCGGCCTTAAAGTCCATGTTACCCGGTTTTTGGACGGGTGTCGCAGTTGGATCGCGAAAACCATGGGGAAATGCCTGGACCCTATCGGGTTTTTTTGTAAGATCAATAACAACAGGAGAAAGAACGATTGAGCAGGTGGCTGTTTGCTGAAAGGGTACAGCGGCGCTCAGAGTACCCCTTTATGTGCAGATGAAAGGAAAACCGCTCGTGGTCGTGGTGAGAACGCCAATTATCGGGTTTTCATGGACCGTCGAAAACCATCCAAAAACCCGTTAAACGCTTCTTTTGGCTGAATAACGGGCCTTATAACATACAAACACTCCACTACATTAAACTTACTGGCGACCAGCGACGAACGGTCGCGAAAACAGAGCGAGAAACCGCGTAGTTATTGAGGTACAGGCGAATAACGCCCAGATCGAAACCCTTCGCGAATACCCTTATTTCAGACTTTTTCACTGGATTGGAAATTTTTGAAATTTTTGAAAAACTGGATCAAGGCAGAGAAAAACCCGGTTTTTGGACGGGTGTCGCAGTTGGATCGCGAAAACCATGGGGAAATGCCTGGACCCTATCGGGTTTTTTTGTAAGATCAATAACAACAGGAGAAAGAACGATTGAGCAGGTGGCTGTTTGCTGAAAGGGTACAGCGGCGCTCAGAGTACCCCTTTAGGTGCAGATGAAAGGAAAACCGCTCGTGGTCGTGGTGAGAACGCCAATTATCGGGTTTTCATGGACCGTCGAAAACCATCCAAAAACCCGTTAAACGCTTCTTTTGGCTGAATAACGGGCCTTATAACATACAAACACTCCACTACATTAAACTTACTGGCGACCAGCGACGAACGGTCGCGAAAACAGAGCGAGAAACCGCGTAGTTATTGAGGTACAGGCGAATAACGCCCAGATCGAAACCCTTCGCGAATACCCTTATTTCAGACTTTTTCACTGGATTGGAAATTTTTGAAATTTTTGAAAAACTGGATCAAGGCAGAGAAAAACCCGGTTTTTGGACGGGTGTCGCAGTTGGATCGCGAAAACCATGGGGAAATGCCTGGACCCTATCGGGTTTTTTTGTAAGATCAATAACAACAGGAGAAAGAACGATTGAGCAGGTGGCTGTTTGCTGAAAGGGTACAGCGGCGCTCAGAGTACCCCTTTATGTGCAGATGAAAGGAAAACCGCTCGTGGTCGTGGTGAGAACGCCAATTATCGGGTTTTCATGGACCGTCGAAAACCATCCAAAAACCCGTTAAACGCTTCTTTTGGCTGAATAACGGGCCTTATAACATACAAACACTCCACTACATTAAACTTACTGGCGACCAGCGACGAACGGTCGCGAAAACAGAGCGAGAAACCGCGTAGTTATTGAGGTACAGGCGAATAACGCCCAGATCGAAACCCTTCGCGAATACCCTTATTTCAGACTTTTTCACTGGATTGGAAATTTTTGAAATTTTTGAAAAACTGGATCAAGGCAGAGAAAAACCCGGTTTTTGGACGGGTGTCGCAGTTGGATCGCGAAAACCATGGGGAAATGCCTGGACCCTATCGGGTTTTTTTGTAAGATCAATAACAACAGGAGAAAGAACGATTGAGCAGGTGGCTGTTTGCTGAAAGGGTACAGCGGCGCTCAGAGTACCCCTTTAGGTGCAGATGAAAGGAAAACCGCTCGTGGTCGTGGTGAGAACGCCAATTATCGGGTTTTCATGGACCGTCGAAAACCATCCAAAAACCCGTTAAACGCTTCTTTTGGCTGAATAACGGGCCTTATAACATACAAACACTCCACTACATTAAACTTACTGGCGACCAGCGACGAACGGTCGCGAAAACAGAGCGAGAAACCGCGTAGTTATTGAGGTACAGGCGAATAACGCCCAGATCGAAACCCTTCGCGAATACCCTTATTTCAGACTTTTTCACTGGATTGGAAATTTTTGAAATTTTTGAAAAACTGGATCAAGGCAGAGAAAAACCCGGTTTTTGGACGGGTGTCGCAGTTGGATCGCGAAAACCATGGGGAAATGCCTGGACCCTATCGGGTTTTTTTGTAAGATCAATAACAACAGGAGAAAGAACGATTGAGCAGGTGGCTGTTTGCTGAAAGGGTACAGCGGCGCTCAGAGTACCCCTTTAGGTGCAGATGAAAGGAAAACCGCTCGTGGTCGTGGTGAGAACGCCAATTATCGGGTTTTCATGGACCGTCGAAAACCATCCAAAAACCCGTTAAACGCTTCTTTTGGCTGAATAACGGGCCTTATAACATACAAACACTCCACTACATTAAACTTACTGGCGACCAGCGACGAACGGTCGCGAAAACAGAGCGAGAAACCGCGTAGTTATTGAGGTACAGGCGAATAACGCCCAGATCGAAACCCTTCGCGAATACCCTTATTTCAGACTTTTTCACTGGATTGGAAATTTTTGAAATTTTTGAAAAACTGGATCAAGGCAGAGAAAAACCCGGTTTTTGGACGGGTGTCGCAGTTGGATCGCGAAAACCATGGGGAAATGCCTGGACCCTATCGGGTTTTTTTGTAAGATCAATAACAACAGGAGAAAGAACGATTGAGCAGGTGGCTGTTTGCTGAAAGGGTACAGCGGCGCTCAGAGTACCCCTTTAGGTGCAGATGAAAGGAAAACCGCTCGTGGTCGTGGTGAGAACGCCAATTATCGGGTTTTCATGGACCGTCGAAAACCATCCAAAAACCCGTTAAACGCTTCTTTTGGCTGAATAACGGGCCTTATAACATACAAACACTCCACTACATTAAACTTACTGGCGACCAGCGACGAACGGTCGCGAAAACAGAGCGAGAAACCGCGTAGTTATTGAGGTACAGGCGAATAACGCCCAGATCGAAACCCTTCGCGAATACCCTTATTTCAGACTTTTTCACTGGATTGGAAATTTTTGAAATTTTTGAAAAACTGGATCAAGGCAGAGAAAAACCCGGTTTTTGGACGGGTGTCGCAGTTGGATCGCGAAAACCATGGGGAAATGCCTGGACCCTATCGGGTTTTTTTGTAAGATCAATAACAACAGGAGAAAGAACGATTGAGCAGGTGGCTGTTTGCTGAAAGGGTACAGCGGCGCTCAGAGTACCCCTTTAGGTGCAGATGAAAGGAAAACCGCTCGTGGTCGTGGTGAGAACGCCAATTATCGGGTTTTCATGGACCGTCGAAAACCATCCAAAAACCCGTTAAACGCTTCTTTTGGCTGAATAACGGGCCTTATAACATACAAACACTCCACTACATTAAACTTACTGGCGACCAGCGACGAACGGTCGCGAAAACAGAGCGAGAAACCGCGTAGTTATTGAGGTACAGGCGAATAACGCCCAGATCGAAACCCTTCGCGAATACCCTTATTTCAGACTTTTTCACTGGATTGGAAATTTTTGAAATTTTTGAAAAACTGGATCAAGGCAGAGAAAAACCCGGTTTTTGGACGGGTGTCGCAGTTGGATCGCGAAAACCATGGGGAAATGCCTGGACCCTATCGGGTTTTTTTGTAAGATCAATAACAACAGGAGAAAGAACGATTGAGCAGGTGGCTGTTTGCTGAAAGGGTACAGCGGCGCTCAGAGTACCCCTTTAGGTGCAGATGAAAGGAAAACCGCTCGTGGTCGTGGTGAGAACGCCAATTATCGGGTTTTCATGGACCGTCGAAAACCATCCAAAAACCCGTTAAACGCTTCTTTTGGCTGAATAACGGGCCTTATAACATACAAACACTCCACTACATTAAACTTACTGGCGACCAGCGACGAACGGTCGCGAAAACAGAGCGAGAAACCGCGTAGTTATTGAGGTACAGGCGAATAACGCCCAGATCGAAACCCTTCGCGAATACCCTTATTTCAGACTTTTTCACTGGATTGGAAATTTTTGAAATTTTTGAAAAACTGGATCAAGGCAGAGAAAAACCCGGTTTTTGGACGGGTGTCGCAGTTGGATCGCGAAAACCATGGGGAAATGCCTGGACCCTATCGGGTTTTTTTGTAAGATCAATAACAACAGGAGAAAGAACGATTGAGCAGGTGGCTGTTTGCTGAAAGGGTACAGCGGCGCTCAGAGTACCCCTTTATGTGCAGATGAAAGGAAAACCGCTCGTGGTCGTGGTGAGAACGCCAATTATCGGGTTTTCATGGACCGTCGAAAACCATCCAAAAACCCGTTAAACGCTTCTTTTGGCTGAATAACGGGCCTTATAACATACAAACACTCCACTACATTAAACTTACTGGCGACCAGCGACGAACGGTCGCGAAAACAGAGCGAGAAACCGCGTAGTTATTGAGGTACAGGCGAATAACGCCCAGATCGAAACCCTTCGCGAATACCCTTATTTCAGACTTTTTCACTGGATTGGAAATTTTTGAAATTTTTGAAAAACTGGATCAAGGCAGAGAAAAACCCGGTTTTTGGACGGGTGTCGCAGTTGGATCGCGAAAACCATGGGGAAATGCCTGGACCCTATCGGGTTTTTTTGTAAGATCAATAACAACAGGAGAAAGAACGATTGAGCAGGTGGCTGTTTGCTGAAAGGGTACAGCGGCGCTCAGAGTACCCCTTTAGGTGCAGATGAAAGGAAAACCGCTCGTGGTCGTGGTGAGAACGCCAATTATCGGGTTTTCATGGACCGTCGAAAACCATCCAAAAACCCGTTAAACGCTTCTTTTGGCTGAATAACGGGCCTTATAACATACAAACACTCCACTACATTAAACTTACTGGCGACCAGCGACGAACGGTCGCGAAAACAGAGCGAGAAACCGCGTAGTTATTGAGGTACAGGCGAATAACGCCCAGATCGAAACCCTTCGCGAATACCCTTATTTCAGACTTTTTCACTGGATTGGAAATTTTTGAAATTTTTGAAAAACTGGATCAAGGCAGAGAAAAACCCGGTTTTTGGACGGGTGTCGCAGTTGGATCGCGAAAACCATGGGGAAATGCCTGGACCCTATCGGGTTTTTTTGTAAGATCAATAACAACAGGAGAAAGAACGATTGAGCAGGTGGCTGTTTGCTGAAAGGGTACAGCGGCGCTCAGAGTACCCCTTTAGGTGCAGATGAAAGGAAAACCGCTCGTGGTCGTGGTGAGAACGCCAATTATCGGGTTTTCATGGACCGTCGAAAACCATCCAAAAACCCGTTAAACGCTTCTTTTGGCTGAATAACGGGCCTTATAACATACAAACACTCCACTACATTAAACTTACTGGCGACCAGCGACGAACGGTCGCGAAAACAGAGCGAGAAACCGCGTAGTTATTGAGGTACAGGCGAATAACGCCCAGATCGAAACCCTTCGCGAATACCCTTATTTCAGACTTTTTCACTGGATTGGAAATTTTTGAAATTTTTGAAAAACTGGATCAAGGCAGAGAAAAACCCGGTTTTTGGACGGGTGTCGCAGTTGGATCGCGAAAACCATGGGGAAATGCCTGGACCCTATCGGGTTTTTTTGTAAGATCAATAACAACAGGAGAAAGAACGATTGAGCAGGTGGCTGTTTGCTGAAAGGGTACAGCGGCGCTCAGAGTACCCCTTTAGGTGCAGATGAAAGGAAAACCGCTCGTGGTCGTGGTGAGAACGCCAATTATCGGGTTTTCATGGACCGTCGAAAACCATCCAAAAACCCGTTAAACGCTTCTTTTGGCTGAATAACGGGCCTTATAACATACAAACACTCCACTACATTAAACTTACTGGCGACCAGCGACGAACGGTCGCGAAAACAGAGCGAGAAACCGCGTAGTTATTGAGGTACAGGCGAATAACGCCCAGATCGAAACCCTTCGCGAATACCCTTATTTCAGACTTTTTCACTGGATTGGAAATTTTTGAAATTTTTGAAAAACTGGATCAAGGCAGAGAAAAACCCGGTTTTTGGACGGGTGTCGCAGTTGGATCGCGAAAACCATGGGGAAATGCCTGGACCCTATCGGGTTTTTTTGTAAGATTATGGTGTCGCAGTTGGGTCGCGAACACCATGGTAGATCTGAATATCCTCCAGTCGCGAAACCGCTCGGCCTGACACAAAATGGTCTTCAACTTTGTGTTTCAAAGTTTCTTTATCATCACTTGTTGGTGTTGCTCCATGTCGACATAGGCACTGCCTATTGTTGCTGATGTTCGTATTAAAAAAAGTTGCCAGCTATCCAACGAAGGCCTCACCGTCGGATCAGTTACTCGGAATACCATTAGATCTGACATACATCACTCCACAAATCATCGTCTGTTCGTTTCCCTCTTCAAAGTTCCCACAGAAACTATACAGAAACAGCTTCAGTGACCTATCGCACTTTCTTGACATCAAGCATGCTGATAAATGGCAAATATGGAATCTCAGAGCTGAACAAGATGCCGATTACTTGCCCAAATTGCCAGCTTGCTTGAATTACTGTCCGTGGCCTGATCACCAGGCCCCTCCTTTCACTCTGTTAGTAGACATCGTTGACTCTATACATAACTTCATTAAACTTGGTCAAGAAAATGTTGCTCTGGTGCACTGCAAGATGGGCAAAGGAAGATCAGGGTTGGTTGTGGTTTCGTACTTGATCAGACACATGGAAATGGAGAGAACGAAAGCTGACTTCTTGTTCACTAGCAAAAGGATGAAGAGCGGATTTGGACCAGGCGTCTCAATACTATCACAACAACGATACTTGAAGTACATGGAGCTTAGTCGGGGACTTGACTTCGAGACTGGTCTGGTTTACAAGATAGACTTCATCAAGATAATACATCCATATTTTCAGACTATGGATGATTTGGAGATTGCAATTCAGTGGTATAACGATGATGCGACGCTTGCCCCTAAAACTTTGATTAGGGACCATGAAATGATAGACACAGACTCACACACCGTCTGGATTTCACGGATACCCAAAGAGCTGGAGGAATGGAGACAAGACTTCAAATTATCATTTGAGTTGAGAAGTCTCAAAACTGCACTACCCTTCTCAACAACTTATCTATGGTTCAACCTCTTCTGGGAATCCACCAAGTCTTCAAGTGATAGATGCCGTTTTTCATGGGCTGAGTTTGATGGATTCAAAGGAACATCGAAGAAGGGGTTGAAATTATTCCACCAGGTTGAGATATTTTATACTACAGCTTCAAATGCATAATCATCAATATCATTTATACTTTTCTGTTGATCTAACCTCCTTTTTGTTCAGATTCCAGCTTACTCGAGACCGAACTCATGATATTTTTGATAACGTTCACAATATAGCTATCTTCCTCCCCTTCCACATCTTGCTCTTTCAATATATGAATGTCCTTGACATGGAACGGAGGATCGATCTTGACCTCATCCAGCACTATGATTGACACCTTGTCCCATCTTACTTCTGGAATGGTTTTGTGGATTGCATTGAATAACAATTGGCCGTAAGTTGAGACTTTATCGTTTCGCGTCTTGTTGTAAAGAGCCGTTGTGTCGTGGTTCTTTTTGATGATCGCAGCCGAAGTGTCAACATCTATTGGCTCTACTTTGGCGACCTTCGACTCGTTGATCTTGTTCGACAGGACCTCGAGCTGTTTGACGTGGGAAGTCCTGAAGAATTTGTAGTTGTGAAGCGTTCCGCTAGTGGCATTTTGTGATGGGAGCTGTAGCACCAATGATCCCGGGATCACAGTATACGAATATATCGAGCCCACAAATTCGGAGTCGAACGTGTTAGTGACTCTCACCTCCAATCCAACAACGTTCTTGAAGGCATTCAAGGCCGAAACTCCCATTTCTTTGATATAATAGTTGGCTATAATGTCGTCGTGATCAGAAGTCTGGCCGGGCCTCGGATTTTTCCTCACTTCACAAATTATGATCATAGCGGTGTCTGGATGTTATCAATCATTTCAATAAGTAAACATTGGCAGCAAAACACAACACAAAAGTATATGTTTCCAGAGAGTTCATGGCTGCAATATCGAAAGAAGCAGAGCTGTTTGAGAAGGCGAATATCGTGGATGTTGGGCTACAGCCCAACGAGTTTTCCCCTCGAAGAAACAACGACAAGGAGACATTCGGAGATTCTTTCAGCATAGACGAGGTCGAGAAGGCTGATAATAACCTTGCTGTTGATGAGGCATTCCAGAAATCGCTCGATGAGCGAGCCAGTCAATTCACAGGAGAACAATTCAATAAGGAGTCCTTTCCCTCGGTTCCAAAACCTGAGGTTGATTACACGTATACAGATCACTTTCCCCTAGATCAGCTAATCAAAGAATGGTACACTGTCAAGGAATGGAGCAAGCTCTCCTCATACTATGCTACTTTCGTCACCAGATTTGGGATGCCATTTGAGGCTTTGGACGGTAATGAGAAAGAAGATCTTGTCTATGAGCTGATGGAGGCTCCCAATGATGAGAAGAAGAAACTAGAAAATCTGGTATGTCTATTATACATCACCATTGGAATATCTGATGAAAATGGATTTGAGTTAGACACATCATCAATCACCAGGAACGTTCGCTTCTTGCTCGAGAGAATGGTGCTTCCGTGGCTAATTAACGAGATGAAAATACATTTCGAAAGCTCCTCAAAAGTCAGATACAGTTTGGAATGCTCATCACAGTCCCTGTTTCATTGTTGCACAATCATTTACATCATTGTGCTAATTTCCATAGAAAACAATGACCACAATGTCAAACGTGCAGTTTCGCAAACTGGTCTTCTGGATACACTGATGGGTTTCATAGACTCTTGGAGATGGAACAGTCGAAACAGTATGAGAATAAGGAATATCATCGTTCTGTTTTCAAGATCTCTTGGCCTGGTCATTGGTGATTTAAATTCAAGAGAGAAAGCAAAGAATTTTCTACGCCAGAAATACAGCATCACCAAGGATGAAGTACCAAACAAGCTCACAGCATCACCGGTCGACTTCCATGTTTTCCGAAACGAGCTGATCCAGAGATACCCGGCATTCATACCACCGCCATCTGAGCTACCAGAAGGATTTGAACAGGAATCCTCACTGGCACAATTCATCAACATTCAAAAAACTACCACTGATATAAGGAAGATCAACATACAAGATCCTATACCGACTGTTCACATTGCGACACCGGCACCGTCCCCTGTGTCAAGCCCCCTGCGAAATAATAAGAACAAAAGAGGATTCCAAACAAACGGGAACTTCCCACTCATCTATCCTATTGAATCTGATAGCTTAATACCGAAAAGTATTCAAGAAGCCACAGAACTTTTCTCTTCAAGTGTCAGGCACTCACTAGCTTCCAAGCAGCTATGGAATGAAGTTGAGCAATTCGTGGAGCAAGAACGGGGATGGGTTGAAACTTCAAAGATTATTGGTGGGGAGGAGTTGTTCACCTATTTCAACGATATTGATCCTCGCTTCAAAGAGGAAATTAGAGCCCTCCAACAAGTTGAAACATTTTATGAGCACAATTTGCCTTATCTTTCCTCAATGGTGCACGTTTTGCTACAGCTGATCATCACATCCCAGGAAGATAATACCGCATCGATGAGAAAAGACAATCACCCCAATACAGCTGAGATGCTCAGGCTAAAATCTACAGTTTTAAAAGAAGGTACATATATCCTTGTGAATCTACTGAAATGGTTTAAGATCAATCACATCTTGAAGTTCGAGAATCTTTGCACTATAATCCATGATTCGAATTACATTGGGATCATAAATCAGCATTTGAAGTCATTGGGAAACGAAATCCATGCGAGAATAAATATTGAGGCCGATACAATTGATACCAATTTTTGCTTCACATTCACCAATCTATTGACCATTCTTTCAAAAATTATATCGAAGAAGATTCAAAGGGTTTTAACAGTATGCGAAAGTGAGATTCCCTCATCACTGAGAAACATCTTTGAGTTCTCGAATAAAGAGATATGGCATCCTGCACTAAAGATTCTCAAAGAGATAACACCTTTCAAGGGCAAGAAGTGGAAGTCCAATAACATGGATCTCATATCAATGGTATATCTTCATCAGAAGCTTGGGCTAAGAGATAACTGGCTATCTGGTCGTGATGTTGATACCGAAATCAGTGATGCATATGGACAAGAGATCTCTCTCAGAGCGCTGATTCAGTTCTACAACATCAAAGGGTATCCCGTGTCGATGGCGCAGTTGGGATACAAGAAGCGAGAAGGAGACGTCTTCACTCGAGAGTCGGAGGTGACCAAACCTGCATAGAACTTTACTGAAAGTTTCCATACTCTGACACCCACTGTAGAAAGGGATTACCCGGTGGACACCGCCAAAATTCCGCGAAATGTTGATCGCGATTTTTTCAAAAACATAACAAACAAAATGTAAACAAACAGATCCTGAAGCGCGTGTGATAAGGATTTGCTGATAGAAATGGTGGTAGACCAGTTCTTGAAAGGATATCTCAGGAAACTGATAAGCATATTGATCCCGCTCGAAAATCCGGATAGACTTCTCGAAGAGTTGGTGGTACGAATCAATCACGATGAGCCTGATAGATTCTATGATCTAAACGAGGTGCTGTTCTCTCTCCAGTCAAAATTGCCACAGAATGATCTCATACAGGTGCGAACAATTGTCGAACAACTACTACGGTATAATGACCAAGTAACGGTGGCAAGATTTCTAGTGCTCTTAGACCGTCCTATTCACTCCCCGCAAAACACGAGTACACCAAGAGTATACGAAAGAAGTGGAATCTTGGGAGGTGCCGACAATGCCTCAGTATATGGAAGAACGGTTGACTCATTTGAGAACATAAACTTCGATCAGGTTTCCGACAGAAGGTCGATCTACTCAGCTGCTGCTAATAACAGGCGACAAGATTCCACAACATATACATTACAAGAGCTACTCATTCCCTACTTTGAAGGACAGATACCTGAGAGTCAGATCCTCAAATATATTCCTTACACTTTGGCTGGTACATACTCTGACTTGTTTCCACTCAACGGTGGGCAAATCAAGCTACCAAGAAATATAAGCAACAGCACCAGTGGGCTTCTGCATCAGATCTTGGAGAGTGGTTTGATATATCAGCATTTATCGGCTGATATCAAAGCAGAAAGACAAAGCACGCACCTGTCACAAACAAGAATAGCAATACTAAGCTTCATACAGGAAGAGCTTGTGAAGTATCTAGACTTGGTGAATCTCTTGTCCAATAGAAGCGATCTGTCTTTAATCTTGATTCAAGCGGACCTGATTCATGAGCTTGTGAAACTGAGGTTTCTTTGCTTTGTTCAAAAGTCAACTGCTGAAATGCAAGGATATGAGATTTTGTCCTTCTTACACTCTTACATATTGCATGGAGATGAGACAGTTAGAGAAGTTTCTATGAGATCCATATCTTATTGTGCTGGTCCGTTTTCAGATTTCTTACACAAGTGGATCGTTGATGCAGAGATACCAGGAAATAGTCGTGATTTCTTCATAACGCAGTCGGCTTCAAATGAGCACAACACAGCTGACTTTGATTTCATCTTGTCTGAGGAGAAGATACCAACATTTTTCGACAAAAAACTTGCAATCAAGATATACAACATCGGTATCACAAGCTTTTTTCTCAAGCTTCAGTGCAAGGAGATCAGATGGTGCAATACCTTTTCTGAAAAGGCTAGACTTGCACTACTTAGATTAAGGATATCAGAGAAAGATCCGACATTTTGGTCCAAATTTGAAGCTGTTAAGATCATCACCAATCTACATGATGAGATCTTGAACTTTCTCAGCTACGTTGTCTACAAGAAGTTCAGATTGTTTGATATTGTTCTCGCATTGAATGACTACTTGTTGATGTCGAAAGGTGATTTTATCCAGTCAATAATTGATGAAGGTAAAGAAGTGTTGGATGAGCTATCCAATTCCCTTTCTGGTCATCAGCTAACAGGCCTTCTGAGAGACTCTGTAATGAAAACCACCTCAAGACATTCGGACGAACGAATTTTGAATAACTTGGATGCCAGATTACTTGCTGTTGGTCACGGTAATGTTGGATGGGATGTGTTTACATTAGACTATCGCATTGACCCACCGTTATCCTTGATATTGAATAACAAAAATAAGGGCCAAAAGAAGGATTACCTCAAGATATTCAATCATCTTTGGAAGATTAAAAGGTTGAACTATGTGCTTTGTAACGTCTGGAACGAAAACAAACAACTAAAATCATCAGGCAAAGACAAGAAGTTCAAAAGACTATTACTGATCCAGAACTTCATTCATGGGGTCATCAAAAGGGTCGAAGGCTTCATACTGAACCAGATTGTTTGTGTGAAGTTTGAAGAATTTGTCTCGAGCCTCAAGACCAAATCAAGTTTACTGGTAGACTGCACTCAAGAGTCGTCTAATGGTCTGACACTTCCAAGTGGCATACTGGCTCCTGATGCCGGTTATATGAGCAACATGAATGACATGGATGAATCTTTCGATAAGTTGGAACACGGTTATATCGAGTACTCTATTGATGAATTGACAAAGCTTCATACGGACTTCCTATCGTCAATCATCAAACATAAACTCATCAATGGAGCTTCATCTTCAAGCAAAGGAAAGGTCTCTAACAGACACTACGTCACTCAGTTAAACAATTTAATCAATCTTGCGTTTAGGTTTGGATTGACTATGAGGGAATTACAATCATTGAAGGAAGAGAACAGTTGGGATCATGATGTGTCAACATTGAGAAGAGAGAACACCATATATCAGAATCTGTTGACGCTATTCAACGAGTTCAACACTGATCTAAAGGTCTTTGTGACGGATTTAAGTAACGACGACGACTTGGAGTTGCGCTATCTTGGAGTGAGCTTGAATCAATGATATTTTATCATGGCGGTTTCTTATTAGATGATATTGTAGCGCGCGATATCTCTGTGTTTGACCCAAAGCGGCAGCGGACCGGCTCGCAACCGCCGCCCAGAAAAAGGCCCAAGCAGAATTCTCCAGAATCGGCCAAAAAAGGCATTTATCCGAAACTGTATGAGCTGACTCATTCACTATTGTTTCGGTACTAATAATACAGTTAATTCAGAGAGATTCTTTTGCTATGGCCTGCTACTACTGTGTGAGCTTCATGTTCAAAGGGTGACTATTGAGAGCAATATTTGAAGAGAATGAAGCCGGTGGAGTCGAATGCAAGTACATCAGATGGAGACACCTCGTCATTGGACAGCAGAGAATCTTACAGAGTGCTCCCAGTCACTGGGCCAGTAGACGAGCGTGAGGAGATCAACGAGTTGAATGAGAATCTGAGAAAGACATTTAGTATACAGGATGCATGGGAGCTACGGTCAGTGGATAATTCAGTGAAGGACTTGCCAGAAGTGGAGAAAATCTTCACGAACAAATCAAATGGTGAACTAAACTTGCCTCCAGATGGTGGGTATGGTTGGGTCAACGCCTTCTGCTTTACGCTGATGCAGGTGTCTTCTTGGGGCTCTAATGCTGGTAGTACTTCTGTTCTTCTGGCTTTTTATATCGACAACGACGTGTATCCTGGAGCTACGAGAATGGACTTTGCATGGATCACTGGAATAGTGTTGGGATTGGCACAATCATTAACGCCATTTGCACTGATCTTGTCACAGACTTTTGGAACGAAGAAGACTATGTTGATTGGTTGTGTTATAAATCTCGTAAGTTACCTACTAGCTGCTGAATCGAAAACGATATGGCATTTATACCTTACTCAGGGTCTGATGACAGGTCTGGGGCTTGCACCGATGTTTGCACCGATGGGTACAATCATACCGAAATGGTTCTTGAAAAAGAGAGCCCTTGCGACTGGATTTTCGTTATCGGGTACTGGTCTCGGTGGGCTAATATACTCGTTCGCTACGAATGCTTTGATTTCAAAAACTGGTGATCAGAAATGGGCACTAAGAATGATTGGTATATGCTCATTTGTCGGTGCGCTAGTGGCTATTATGTTGGTGAAAGAAAACCCTCCTAACTTTGAGGTCACCAAAAGAGATGAATCACGGGCTTCGGCAATGAAAGAGAGTTTCAAGTATATGTTCCAGCTGCAGATATTGCGCGATAAGAGATTTTTCTATGTGTTGTTCTGGTACGTTTGTACATTCTTTGGATATCTCCTATTGGTGTATTCATTTGCATCATATGCTACTGCGTTAGGATTCACACAGTCACAAGGTTCAACACTCAGTGCAGTTATCAACGCAGCTCAGGTGGTTGGAAGACCGTTTATGGGGTTTGTTGCAGATAGATGGGTTGGTAGAGTTAACTATTGTTTAGTGTTGGGTCTCCTATGTACTGTTTTCATTCTAGGGTTCTGGATTAACGCTAAGACATATGGAGAGTTGATGGGACTGACAGTCTGCTTTGGTTTTACTATTGGTGTTGGTAACGTGATGAACATGGTCTTGATTGCAGACGTCTTTGGACCGAGTTTGTTCATGTCAAGTTGGGCTTACCTGAACTTTTTGAATGGTATACCTGACTTCTTTGTGGAGGTTATCGTCTTGAAACTACGTGACGATTCCTTGGTCAATCCTTACATTCACACACAGGTATTTGTGGGTGTGGTATTCTTTGTTTCAACGTTCTTCTTGCTTCCATTGAGAGAGAGCGTCATCAAGGAAAGACTGCAATCACAAAGAAATTCGATGGCCGTGAACTCAACAGCAGGCAAAGAAAGTTTGAAAGAATTTTCTCAAGATTTAGCACAAGTAGACGATCTCCTATCTGATACTTACACGGCGTACTTCAGAAGAATGTTATATCCGAAAATGGTTTAATTGGTATTTGATTTTCTTACAAGATTTTATGTTGTAGTGAGTGCTGAGTTTGAAATTTTATGGTTGTCGTAGTAACAGTGTTTTTCACAATCAGTCCCGATTCGGATATTTGTAAACAAAGGTAATGATGATAATTAAAAAAAAAAAAAAGCTGCCAAACCAAATGAATTTCTTGTGAAAAGCTGAAGTTTCCTACTAGATTTCCACTCAAAACGAACCGCAAATCACCAAGATGGTCAACGAAATCTCGGAATATGTTGATATTCCAGTCTCAAATGACTCAACACCGCTCAAACTACGGAATCAACTCATAGATAATCTTCAAAACAACACAAAGAAGAGACCACCTTCAACTCCTCTGACCCCAACATTAGTACAAAAAAACATTATCAAGAAACAACTCACCAACTATTCAGTCTCTACAGAGGAGAACATATACAAGAGAGACGATGTCGTTATATTCGAAGACGCCAATACCAAGCATACCCAGTCTAGTCTAGATGAACAACTTGTACAACAGGAGAACGAGGAGAACTATCTATTCACACAAGGATCACCAAAATCTAAAAAATCAACCCCTATCCTTGGAAAGAGAACCAGCGATAACATTAACACTACTCCTAAAATCACAGCCGGCATCAAGCAAGTCGTTAAGGACCAGAAGAAATCGAGACTACATCTTCTAAGAAACTCTGAGCCAGTCACAAGTGACAGATCCTTCACTGAAAGTGAATACAGTGAGGTGTCAACCATCTCTGGAGATACCCCAAACTACAAACTACAAGAAAATATGATGTATTATAAGAACGGCTACTATATCAATGGGAACGATGACTCGTTTTACGATCTGGAGAAAGAAAATATCATCAGTCAAAAGGAATTGACGAGAGTGAATGATCTTCTGGATTTCATGAAACTAGAGAGAGAATTCCAAAGACAGTTGTAAGGTGGTCATCAATATATTAGCTTTTTAAGTATCGTTATACAATTAATCAATTAGGTGGTCATTCAGCTAGCAACAACTTGTAGATTTCGGCAGCTGACAATCTCTTTGTGGATTCATAAATCATCATTTTCATAAAGATCTCTCTGATCTTATCATTAGCACGAGGAAGGATTGAGGAGACCGGTAAAGGATCTGAAGGAACAGGGCTCAATCTCTGAAAAGTTTCTGACTTGGTAGCTTCGGGCCATGTTTCGATAGTCGGTGTTCCAAACGTTTTGAATAGTAAAGCAGCCAGTCTGAAGTCTCCAGAGCCATCAGTATCCAAGATCGGTTCGCAGTTTTCGCTATAGATCAGGCTCATGACAATACCAAAACTCCAAACATCAACACCGAATGAGTAATCAGCAATACCAAATACTACTTCTGGAGCCTTGTACACGCCTGTGCTAATCTGACAGATCTTCTGGTTTGGTTGTTCTCTCCCATCGTTGTTTGGGTAGTAGAAACTGATCCCAAAGTCGATGATCACTGGAACGGGCTCGAAGTTTTTGAAGAGTATGTTCTCAGGCTTGATGTCTCTGTGTATGACGCCATTGGAGTGTAAGAATTGGAGGCCATTTGTGATTCCCAAGGTTATCGAATCACATTTCTCGATGGGCAAGTTGCTCTTGAGCACTGGAGCACTGTCTTGATCTAGCAGCAAGTACGGATTGGCTTTCTTTCTGGCGTGGTGTTTGAGATAGTGGAGCAGCGTGTAGGGCAAATAGGGCAAGACCATGACCAGGTCGAATTGGTCCGGCTGGAAGCTCTCGAGGAGACTCACGATGTGTTTCGATTGGCCGCTGAATAGCTTAAGTAACTTAAGCTCTGTCTTTGAGTTATGTGGTGGAGCGTCCTCGTCTGGCGAGGTCACTTTCAAAGCGACAAGCTGGCCACTTTGAGGATGAGTGCTCTTGTAGACCTCGCTGAACCGCCCACCACCAACGTACTCTCTGCCGGTGAACTCCGCCAGCTTCCTGTCCATCAGTTTATGAAGCGCCTGTTTTCTCGTTATTTGGCTGTCTTTTTGTTTGTTTGTATTCTGTATGAAATTTGTAACAAAGCAACTAACTAGCTAAGATTATTAAAAATACTAAATAATTGGCCTTACAGAGATGGAAAGGATACAAAAGGCGTTCGAAGCGAGTGACAGAAAAGAACTTCAGCAAATTGCATTATCAACGGGCTTTCCAACTGACGAGATTCGAGGCAAAGCTTGGAAGTTGCTGATCGATATCCATGGCAGTGATAATGATGGTGATGAGCTAGTTGATCTTGACACATTGCCGGTTCACAAGGACGAGGAACAGATCAAACTCGATATCAACAGATCTTTTGTCTACTATCCAATCATGAAAGACGATGCTGAGAAACAGGTGCTCAGAGATGACTTGCAAAGCATCATGGCGAGATTCTTCCGAACTAACCCATCCCTATCATACTATCAAGGTCTTCATGATATTTGTACCGTGTTTCTGCTCGTCTTCAAAGACAGGGATCAAGCATATCTCCACTTCTCTGCGTTCGCTTTGAAGTATTTAAGAGACTTCATGATGCCAGACATATCCTCCACTGTCAAGGTATTGCATTTCGTTCCTGAACTCGTTACACGGTTTGATAACACTATCCAACTGAATGATCTTCCCCCATTCTTCTGTCTCTCTCCACTCATCACAGTCTTCGCACACGACATAAGGTATTGGGATGCGATATGTGTTGTTTTCGATCAAATCATCGCTTCTGACTCGTTCGACACTGTGATCTATCTCTACGTGACGTTGTTGCTATACAGGAAGAATATGTTGAAAGTTGAAGATCCTGATGTTCTCCATAGTTCATTATCGAAGATCCTGGAAGATGTGACTTTGAAAGACATAGAGCGTAACCTTCCAAAGACCATCGCTCGAAAGAAAGCATTACCATTGTCAAGACTGAAAGCATGGAGGTGTTTGAGCAAATACAGCGTTCTCAAGCTGAAAAACGCTTCTGACCAAGATTACATCAAATCAAAAGTCATACCAAACCAGCTACAATCACTACACGAACAACCTCATAAACTTTTGACATTTGATTCAAATCTGATCAGAGTTACACTCACAATTGGTGTTCTCGGTATCCTTTTGAATGTTTTGCTAGCTGGATCTGACAACAGTTTCAGTTTATCCCAGTATTATAGATGAACACTGTTTCTGTGCTTGTTCCTTGCCATCCTCTGTTCCCACTGGCGCTGATCATGAATCTATAAGTCGGATCAAACTGGATATCAGATAGCACACCACCATGATGACCTGGAACGATCAAGAATGGTGTTTTTCTATGTGATTCTGAATGAAGTTTCAAATCATATATTCTAATGTTGTCATGAGACCCACAAATCACGTGTTGGTTGTTTGGTAATGTTTTCACCACCGACACAGCACCCGACACTTGAGGGAATTTTAGCGTTTTTGAAGGATTTGCATCCCCTGATGATGTGTATGGCATTTTCAATGAGAATTCCTCCACTGTGCTGTTTCTTCTACCAGCATAGATAGAATCACCATCCTTTGACCAGCAAGCGGAAACACACCATGGAGGTGTTCCTTTCGGTGCCCTTAGTTTCAGCACACTTCTATGAGTTCTTATATCCCACACATTCAAAGAACCATCAATTGAAGAAGATAGAAACACATTATCATCTGTCCCTTGTAGATTAGGTTTCGTTTGAGGTTCTTGTTTAGATTCTTCTTCATCACCAAACAATGAACCCATATCATCATCGTCATCTTCATTTGTTGGATTCTGTTGTATTTGTTCAACCCTTATACCACCAGATGGCCTATATTCCAGTGATGTTATTTGACCAGTACAATCTTTGAAAGTCTCTGTAACGTCCCCATTCTTCAAATCGTATCTATTGATCAATTTATCCCAACTCCCTGAAAGAAATCTATCCTCATTCTGGTTCAGTTTCAATACTGAAACAGTTTCTGTATGGGTTTTGAAGTGATGAATTATTGTACCTTCATTATGTCTTATTGATTGCAAGTTTATACCACCATTTGACAACCCACTCAGTAGCCAGAGACAAGTATCTTCAACGGCCAAAGAAAACACAGGTGAGAGTTTTGGTTCATATAGGTCTTTGCCCACACTTGATCTTTTCACAGGGATTTCATTTTCCCAATATCCAAGCAACGAACCAGCATTTGTAACAGAATCAACAACTGAGTGTTTTTGAGCAGCTGTTAACTGAACTTCACCATCAATTGATCCGAAAAAATCGTACTTCCTTATAAACCCATCTTCTCCACCTGTAAAAAGCCATTTGTATGAGTTTGGAAGACAAATTGCGTTGATGCTTGAGGCATATGGGATAGCTGCAACTGGAACTATATCAAATGTTTCAGCTAATTTGGCCTTGATGTATAAAGTATCGTAGTATGACTTCTGTATGAATTCTGAATCACCAGGTTTAGGTTTGTCGTTATTATCCAGCATCTCAGTGTCTCCATCTTTATCCTGGTTTCCATTGTTCTCTTGTTCGTCTTCATCTTCTTTAGACTCGTTCGTTGTTTTAGTTTCTTCCTTGACAGTGGTTGAACCCTCAGTTTCAGCTTCCTGGTCATTCGAGTCGTCATTATCGTTGTCATTGTCGGCCTCATCATCTTCGTCCTCTTCATCTTCGCCTTCATCGTCATCGTCATCTCCGTCCTCGTCACCATCACCATCGCCGTCACCGTCACCGTCTGCGTCTGCGTCTGCATCCTCCGCCATATCGTCTTCCTGTTTCTCAAACGCCTGCAATTCCTCATCTTCTTCTTCTTCTTCCTCTTCATCTTCTTCCTCTTCCTCCTCCTCATCAACCAGTGGGGTCTCCTTGAAAATGTCCTCTTGTGACATGCTTTTAATATGACTGTCTATGTCTTTATTACCAGTTATCAAAGTGTTTACTTTTTTCAATTTCTCGGCCAGATTTTATGGCTTAAAATAACGTCTCATGAAAATTGTGCCAATTTAATTTAGTACTTTACTTTTAGAATCAAAGGGTAAAAATGACCGATAGTTTGAGTGGAACACTCGCTGTTGAGACGAGTCATTTATCATATAAGTTTCCGAATGGCAAAGTCGGTCTTGCTGATATTTCAATCGAACTTCCTTGGGGTTCGAGAACATTGCTAATCGGGTCAAACGGTGCAGGAAAGTCCACTCTTTTGCGATTGCTCGCTGGGAAGACACTGAGCACAATAGGGAAGATCTCCATTGGTGGACATGATCCGTTCAGAGGTGGTTCCGATGCCTCTAACATCACCACGTATTTGGGAACAGAATGGGCTTCGAATCCTATAGTGAGAAGAGATATCCCTGTCACGGTCTTGATCGATTCCATTGGAGGGAGTGTCTATAAAGAAAGAAGAGACGAACTGGTTGATTTGTTGGATATCGATATCACGTGGAGAATGCACCAGGTGAGTGATGGTGAGAGAAGAAGAGTTCAATTGGCTATGGGATTGTTGAAACCATGGAGAGTGTTGTTATTGGATGAGGTCACTGTGGATCTGGACGTGTTGGTCAGACAGAAACTATTGGAGTTCTTGGACAGAGAGACTGCCTCAAGAGAGTGTGCTGTTGTTTATGCTACACATATATTCGATGGTCTAGGGGCTTGGCCTACTGATGTGGTTCATATCCAAAGTGGTAAAATCCTCAAGACGTTAAAATACAGTAAAGACATTGCATTTGATGGTGCTTCTTCCACAGAATCATCATATAACTCTGAGAAAGAACAAGGGATCACAGAGAAGGATTTGATCATCTTAAAGTCCGTGCAGAGTCTACATCCTTTAGCACTCAAATGGCTCGCTAATGATCTACAGACAAGAGGCCATAGAAGCGAAGGGGATCTGAACAGACCCAAGTGGGAGGACCTTGAGAAGGACCTGAAGCAGTTTTACGACAACAGCAACAGAGTGACCAGTTACTTCCAGGCCACACGTAAATGAATAATATGTCATACACTATAAGACCTAATGCAGTAATTTTCGTGGTGGCTCGTTTAGTAAATCAAAACTAAACGAGCGTGGTACGATCTAATTTTCCAAATCTGAGATTGCGCGAGAATTTTAAGAAAAAAGCCTAACAAAAAAATTTGGCTAAACGAGGTGTTTTGGTTTTTGGGTTTTTTTTATCGTTTAGCTGATTTTTATATATTAGATTTGTTTCTGGCTTCTCACTTCTGTTCAGTTCAATTAATTCATTTGCTGTTGGAAAAGTAACTGCTTCTTCAAGATGGATCTCGTGCTGGAATTCGCCGACGCTTTTGCTTTCGATTACTTATACTCCACCCTTTTGCCCGTCTCGCTGGCTTCTAAGATACCCCCATCATGGCACAAGTCGCTCTCTCTGGGAAACAGCTCCTACGTGGACTTCCTTGGTGAGTCCTCCCACAGATTCTCGGCTTCGATAGACACATTCTCCATCAAGAACGTCATCAACGACTTTGGTGAGAAGTCCCATGTCTACGGAAAGATCCCAGTGTGGTTCTCCAGCTCTATTTATACAAACGCTTCCTTGTTACCAAGATCAAACTTTATCAGAGAGTTTATATCGCTATTTGTGATCATGACAGTCTTTGGTTGGATCCTGTACTTTGGTGTTGCTACTTTCAGTTATCTGTTCATCTTTGACAAGGCCATATTTAACCATCCAAGATACCTGAAGAATCAGATGTCTCTGGAGATCCACCAAGCTTTCACCGCCATTCCAGTCATGGTTATTTTGACCATTCCATGGTTCATGATCGAATTACAAGGATACTCAAAGCTTTATTGGGACGTTAGCTCCATCTCTGGTGGTTGGTGGTCTATTTTTTGGCAATTCCCAGCGTTCATCATGTTTACCGATTTCGGTATTTATATGATCCATAGATGGTTGCATTGGCCAAAGGTCTACAGACTCTTGCATAAGCCTCACCATAAATGGTTGGTCACGACTCCATATGCCTCACATGCCTTCCATCCAGTTGACGGTTATGCCCAATCGTTGCCATACCATATTTATCCATTCTTGTTCCCGTTGCACAAACTGAGTTATCTAATCCTATTCTCTTTTGTCAACTTCTGGACCGTGATGATCCACGACGGTGAGTACATGGCCAATGACCCAATCATTAATGGTGCTGCATGCCATACGGTGCATCACCTGTACTTCAATTACAACTACGGCCAATTTACCACTCTATGGGACAGAATCGGTAAGAGTTATAGAGAACCGGATAGAGAGCTATTCGACAGACAAAAAAAGCAAAACACCGCTACTTGGGATCAACAGGTTAAGAAGATGGAGGAGATCAAGAACATCGTGGAGGGGGCTGATGACAGGGTCTACGGCACCGAGGAGAGTCTCAGACTTTAATAATGACACAAAATCACGACATTAATTTAAATATACCACAAATATAAATACTTCTGAAATTTGAGATCATCTCAACGTTAATGTTAGATTATACGTTGAAAACCCCGCGAATAATTACCCGTTTTGTTTTGTAAAACAACCGTTACAACTATAAATTTACCACAAAACACAAAAACTTGACACAAACAACAACAACAACAACAACAACTCGCTCTCAAAACACAGCGATGGACCATAAAAAAACGACCAGAGTGCTCATCAGTTAGTCACATATACCGACAATCAACACACTTCTCCCTTTTATCATGTCCTGAGACTGTTTCTAACCGCTGTTTTAACTTAGTCGGTGATACGCCTGCTCTCCATACCATCACATGGAACTTATCCTCAGACCAGAACCAATTCCGTCTCACTTTGGTATCGCTAGTCGCTGAATACACCAATAACTGGCTCACTGCCGATGGTGGACAAGAGGAAACATCCATTAATGGTCATGTTCTCAGAAGAATGGAGGATTTCGTTTTATCAGAGTCAAAACAGGAGTTTGATCTTTTGTTCATCAGCTGTTCCAGTATCCCATTACTTGAAAGAACGTTGGAGCTCGTCAAATGTTTGTTGCACCAAGATGCTTGGATCGTTGTTGATGGTGCACTCGGTATCTCTTTGGAAGTGAAAATCAACAACTTCTTACCACATACACCAGTGATGACTATGTTTTGGGATAATGACTTGAAAGTACTATCTAACGGGTCCTTCAGATGCCTAGATTACTCAAAGAAGCTTTACTTGGGCCTCACATCTTTCCCCATGATTGGAGTCGAAGAACAAACGGTTCGAGATCTAATGAAACTTGTTGATGAGAACTACCAATCTGACAATTGTGTTATTCGTCGGTTAGTCACATTCCTAACAGAGAAACATTCTGATCTTTATGCTTTGATCTGTTTAGATTCGAAATCTCAAGAGATGTTGAAGACTTTGATTTGGAAAAAGTGTATCATGTGTATCTGCTTTGACATGATCTCCGTTGCTTATGAAGAATTTGATTTCAAGAGATTGGTGAAAAATGATGTTTTGACACCTTTGAGAGCTGGTTTATTGGCTGAGTTGTTGAACTTGGCTTCCAGGTCTGGAGTCAAAAACACTTCTGTCTTATCAGAATCACTTGAACTCATAGCTCAAGCAAGATATCCGGAAGGTGGATTACTCGATGCTTCTACCCCTTCACTCATCGACTATCCAACAACCATCTATTCCGTTCTCAATCATCATGAGGATTATTCTTTGGTCATGATCTTTCACATGTTGCTTTTATCTGATGCTTTATGCTCCCCTAATGGATGTCTTTCATCTATGTATGCTTTCTATTTGAGAATTTCTACCATCAACAGGAAATCTTTGTTGTTCAATCGGCCTGAGAAGAATAAAGCAGAACTCAACATTGATACAGCTTTCTTACAAAGAGCTCCCCTCAAAGAACCAAGGAGTATTGAATCTCTTGAAGCTAGATCTCATTCAGCCAATCCAATCGAGTTATTTAAGCTATTCTGGAGAACTCAGAGTCTCAAGGATGAATCACAAGAAGAGGGAGTGGAACCTCTTGATGAAGAAATCGCAGAGGATAAAGTGGAAGTTTGCATAAATGAGTACGAGACAGGTGTAAGGCCACTCTGGAGTGGACTCAAGAAAAGTGAAAGAATTTTAGAAAGGGTGAACATTTCAAGAAGTGACTCAATCTCTTCCAGAACAGAAGATGGAATGGATACCATCGAATCTGAAGATGAAGTTTTTTCTTATCTGAAGCATCGACGTGGAATGAGAACCAAAGGATTTCATCGGAAAAGACATGAAAAGAAAGACATGGATGATTTTTCTACTGCTGAAATCTACAGAGATGCATTTAAGATAGATGATGCCCTGAAAGATGTACTATTGGTCAACTCAAAGAAGAAATTGATGCATGGATCAAGAGCTCATGCTTCAAACCCAATGGAGTATGAAAAGAATGCACTTGAACATCGAAATTTGTTATCTGCTGCCAATATGGGTGGGATAATGAGAATCACAACAGATAGATATGGATCAGCTACAACCATTAAGAAAGCGCCTGCAAATAATTAATACAACTCACTAGCTTGATAAGTCTAAGTTATGTAATACTATCAGTACAAGTACTCATAGTTCCAATATGTATGTAGATGATTAGAATTATAAATCTCATAAAGTCATAGTCAGCCATTCCCAGTTGTTGTTATTGCCGTTGTTATTAGAGTTATTAGGGTCATTATTAGCAGCTTTACCACCACCATTCTTATCACTTCCAGTCTCATCTGGTTGAGCCAATGCAGTACCAAATTGGAATGCATTATTCTCTAGTGGCTGACTAAAACCAAAGTTTTGATCAAGTATCGTCGTTGGTTGATTTGTATTGAAATTGAATGGATCCGGTGCTTGATCAATATCCATCATATCATCATCTTCTTCATCATTATTCTGGTCAGTCTCATCTTTCTTCTTTGGTTTGGGCGTGGATTTCTCACTTTGTTTCTTTGGTGCTCGTACTGAAGATTTAGGAGATTGTGGGGTCTTTGCACTTGTGTTATTACCTCTTTGTCTCTTTTTTATAACATCTGTCTTTAATGATAATGGACGGACAACACCGTGAAGTTTCAAGAATAAACCACAGGCATTGCATAATGGTTGACCTTCAGGGTTTCTTCTCCATAATGGGGTTGTCTGAGTGTTACAATTCGTACATCTGGTGTTGCTATTGGAGGTGGAGTCTTCTTTCTTGGAGTTCAGTTGAGTTGTGGAGGATGCTCTTTTGGAAGGTTTTGGTTTAGAAGTTGATGATTTCTTTTTTATGGTGGAAGCAGTAGTTGCAGTGGATGACGTTGAAAGTCTAGAATTGAACGACGAAGATAAATTACTCTGGTCAACAGCTAACGATTCTTCGGTATGGTTTATCCAATTTTTGTTCAAATGATCTAAGGTGAATGTGTTTGAATTGAAAGATGAGCTTCCAGGCATTGATCTCATTTGATTAGCAAGACTCATGTTTCTCGAAGCCGGTAATGATCCGTTGTTGAAATAACTATCAAAGAACGAGCCATTTGGTTCCATTGGTGTGCGCGCAGTGGAGGAAGCAGGTGAATGCAATGTTGTGAAAGGGGATTGGAACGCATTGTTGTCCGTCAGACTATTTGCATGGTTGTGGAAACTTGAAGGGGTTTCATAGGAACTTATTGTGTCCAATGGATCAAGGAAGGACCCGTTATGAGGAGAGTCAAAGTAGTTCGATTTGTATGAATCTGTTGGGTTCTCGTAAACACTTGGTTTTCTATTGATGTTTATTGGGATCTCAGAGCTTGTGGCAGAAGAAGGTGGAAACACATTGTCGTTGTTGGTGTTGGTGGTAGAAAGGATTGCGCTGGTGTTGGCGGTGGTTGTAGTGATGGTATTATTAGCAGCAGCAGCGTCTTCCTGACCGATTCTTTTGATATGAGCCACGTAGTCAAAGTCGTCCGATGTAGGATCGTTGTTTACCGCGGTGTTTGTCGTTAGAGGAGCTGTGAGTGGCTTTTCGTCCAACAGGTACTTTGTGAGGTTTGAAGTCTTTTTTGAGGTGTTATACGAGTTTGGACTCAGATGGTCGCCAAAGTTGAGATACTCGTCACCATACAGTGAAGGGGACACCACGTTGTACTTGTTGACGTCCTTGTATCCAGAAAGACCAGCTTTACTGCTCTTAAGCATCTTGATACTCATCATTCGCCAGGTCAAGTTTTGCATGCGCTCCTTGTAAGGTAACGAGGCCTTAGCCTTGCCGTACATTCGCCACAGGGCTTCTGCGGAGGAGTCGTCGACCTCTCTCATCACGCTCATCGTTTGTGTGTTGATAGTTTGCTCGTTGATGGTTTATTTCTAAGTGAGTAAAGGTTTCCCGAATTATCGGTATATGTGTTTACCCTTTGTTTAGAGCTCCCACTTCGAGACCTTTTCCACTCGCGAATCAGCTCTGCGCTGTGATTGGTCCGATAGAGCACCGGATCTTTATCAGCTGGTACGTGCAGCACAAAGCCCAGGAGACGTGTCCGGCGCACTCACTCGGTCCCGATAACATTACCGCTTTGGGAATTACTACGACGGACTTATTTCATCACGATTCATAAACTCATGTTCGTATATAACTAATTTCCTATATAATTACTACTAATCATTAAATCTTCCCACGAATGGCGTGGTCAGCGTGCTCAACATGCTCAGTCGAGTCTTTCATGTCCACATCAACCACAGTTGCACCAGGCAACATCACCATTCCCGGTTCAAGAGTGTCACCAAAGACTTCGGCAACCTCCTCCAAAGTACGTCCAGACGTCTCTGGATACACCAGCACAACAACTACCAACTCCACAAATAGCACGCAACAATAAACAATGTAGTACTTCCATTGAATTGCATCCATAGCTATTGGATTCACAAATGCGTTGTACAACAAACAGATCTGCATAACCAAGGCCATAATGTTCAAACCTTTGGATCTGTATGCATAAGGCAAGATCTCAGTCAAGTATAAGTACGGTAACCCATTCGCTCCGATATCATAACAGAAGTAATACATGAAGATCATCGCCAACACACCGTTACCCAGTGATTTTTGCTCAAAGTTTCTGATTTGATTAACAGCTGAAAGTGCCGTCCAAATGATGTAACAGACTAACATACCACCAACACAAGTGATGAACAAGGTTCTTCTCCGGAAGTATCCTGCTGTTGCACAGAACACACAACAAACAACGAAGTTGAAAATCATTAGACATAGATTGACTTGTAGTTGTTTCTTCTTCTCTGTGATTCCAAGAGAATCCAAGACCTTCGCCAAGTAGTAGGAAACAAGACCATTTCCGGATAATTGCATGATGGTAGCGGTGAAACACACCAAAAACAATCTTTTTCTGAATGTTTTTCTGGTGATGAAGTCAGTGTACTTTGCTTGACCACCTGCCAACTTATCAGCTTCCAACGCTGCTTGGATTTCACCAAGTTCGAATTCAACTAGAGCAATATCTTGTGGATGAGTATGATCGGCAACATGATATCTCATTAAGATCTCTCTTGCCTTCTCAACCTTTCCGGTAGCAACTAGGAATCTAGGTGATTCTGGAATTTGCCACACGAAGCATAATTGGATGAATGGGAAAACACCTTGAATCAAAGAAGGTATACGCCAGCTCCACTGTTTTAAATAACTCGATTCAATGATAGTTGAGGATTCCATAGTTCTTGACAAATAGACACATAAACTGGCCAAAATAGCACCAAGATACCAGTTGATGTTATAGGAGAAGGTACAGGCAGCTCTATGCTTTGGATAGGAAAGTTCAGAGATCAAAGGAGCTGCACCAAGAGTACCAAGACCTGCACCGATACCAATGACCACTCTAGAAACGAAAAAGAATCCATATCCTGTACTGAAACCTTGTAGCAAGGAACCAACAACTGCAATGAATTGACCAAGGAACATCAGTGCCACTCTACCGAACTTATCAGCGATGTAAGGAGCGAATGGTACTTGCATTATCACACCGAGAGTGTATCCTGCTGTCAAAGCTCCCAGTCTTTGACCTCTTGGCTTACCCATATAAGGAGACCAGTATCTTAAGGATTGTAAACCATTCAGCAGTGAAGCATCAAATCCATGATTTGTTGATGTTATCGTAATCAAAAAGATGATCCAGACTAGCTTTCTCAAATGTGGAACTTTGTAGAAAGGACGTTTTTCTCGGATAAGGTCGTCGATATGGACAGCACCTGTGATGCTGGCCTCGATATCTTTAGAGTGTAATGACATTCTGCGTAGTATCCAGAAACATTTCCAGTGCTGTCCAATGCCATACCATCACACCCATTTTATATCTGTTACGCGTAATGAACCCCCCGCATTTCTGTGAGACAGTGACTACTGGCACCCAGTAATATCTATGAATCTCATTACTGCTGGCGGAGTTGGTTCTGGACCCTTGGCAATTGATTATTAGATAGACGTGACACAAAACCTGTATTTCAGGGTTTTTCCGATAATCTTTGACGTAGATAGACTACGAAAGTTGGAGAGACTACACGCTACAAAACTGCAGAAAAGGCTCTTCCCTCGCTAAAATCTTGATAATATCTCTGCTCAATTCTCGTCATTGTTGGCCTTCTTTGTCAGCACCCTCATCAGTGACAGTGGAAGTGCGCTTCCATCCCCCTCGTTCTCAGACATATCTCCGAACGACTTTGTGCTTCCGGCATCCTCTCCGTGGTTGATCCATGAACCTATTGAGTATATTCTCTTCCTGAACCCCTCTGAGATACCGCTTTCGGCACTTTTTCCGGACTCAGTTCCATACAAAGCGATAGGTTCCAGCTCTTCCGCCTCAAATGAGTTATTTAGACTGTTGTTATCGTCAATGATGTCATCCACAGGGTTTGGGGCTGGTTTGATCTGCTGTTCCAAGAGTGTGTTGTAGCCTCTAGCAGCCTTCGCAGCGTAGTCAGAGTACAACGATCGACTCAGGAACCCGTACTTAAACTCATGGACCCCCACCAGCACCTTCGCCAACTCAAGCAGCTCTTCGATGTACTGGATGATCTCTTCCGTAGCAGCAGTAGTGGCATTCCAACTCAGGAACTTGCTCTTCAGTAGGCTCTCTTGACGCGACTGGAGCGCACGGCGACCCCTCCTGTCCCCAAAGCTAACGACAATCCCAGAATCGCTACCACTATCTTCTGAACTCTCCTCATAGTGTGGGTGAACTCTCTGTTTAACAACTTCCTTCACTTTCTCAATTAGTCTCTGCTGAGATATTTTTGGACTTGGAAGGTACTGAGGAAGTGGAGACTTTGTGAGGAGCGCTAATTGGACCGATTTCAGAGAGTTACTCATGCTTGCTGATACCTGGCGTCGATACGCGTAGACATCTGCGTTAAACTCTTCGATGATAGCAGAGCCGTAGGATCTTCTGAGTTGAACAATGTTGTCTAAACGATCTAGGATCTCTCTCAAAATAAAGATCACCTCGAAGAAGATCTTCTCGATATCATCATAGCTCCCTTTCAAACGTGGTTCTTTCTTTGCACTTGATCTGAAGTGATCTGCTTTAATTAAAGACGATTTTGTAGCAGCTGATAACGTTTTGAACGAGTCAAATCTCTTTTGTGAAAGACTCAGTTTAACACTTTCACCTTCAAGACCTGAAGCATAGAGTAACAAAAGCTTTGATATAGCACCAGTAGAGAATCCAATCTCTTTCACCAGTTCATCTCTGGCTTTGATAGGAAAGAACACCAACTGACACAGTAAAGCAACTATACCACCGTATATCATCGCAAGACATCTTTTGGCAAAATTCACCAAAATAGAACCACCAACCTCAGACGGAATAGCAGAGGATAGAAGAACAATATAGATTGAGATGATTCCAATGATAGCTGCTTTGATATATGGAGTACCCAAAAAGAAGTAATAACCTGGAATAGCACCAATAACAGTAACAACAACTTCGAGGTAAGGATTAGTCTGATTTATTGCAGCAACATAAGACAAATAACCCCAAGCAGCACCACTGATGACACCAACACCCCTCAGAAAGAACACAAAGAATGTGCTACCCACCTCAGGTTCCAACACAAGAATACAAACGAAAGCTATCCAGCTTCCTCTATACTCATAGTACCAATTTCTGGATTCTGGAAGAAACATAGGAAATGACGAAAGCATCAGACCAACGGTTATTTGGAAACCAAAGCGGAAATGTGGTTTATAATCCTTATAGAACTTGATTGCTCTCAAGACGAAGACCTCAATCCATGGCTGTTTCTCAGATATGTCAACGACGCTATCAAGAGTTGATTCAACTTCTTTACTGACATCAATATCAGGGACAAATACTTTAGAGTGAGTATCACCGTTCAAACTTGCAGACTCTCCTGCATTCGCCAGACTGTAGCTGTTTGCATTGAACCAACCTTTTAATTGATCTGTCGAGGTCAGGAAAGAGAACCATATTCTTCTTCCAAAGAAGCCCTTGTTTTCTCTAGCTGAACGACCATTGTATAAGTTTTGTGATTCTCTAAGGATATTGCACACACAATTTGCAGACTCCTTCATATTCATGAGGAAAGAAGACAGAAGAAACATAACAGTGTTTGGTGAGAAGTACTCACTGTCTTCAGATGATAAATGCTTCAACTCATCTCTGAAAGTCAGTTCGAATTGAGCCATTGCTTTGGCTAAATCGTTGATACTTGCGTCAAAGTCAACAGTCTTGATATCAATATCTGTAAGGTCAATATTTGCAGATTTGCTGATCACCTTCACATTCACATCATATGAGCATCCAATTGCCAATTTGGCTATGTAAAGACTTTGTGAAACACTTCGCTGAAGTTGGTAGATTGGTCCTCTTGTTCTATCAAGGACTTTTGTAAGAAGTTCCGTCTGGTCTGCTGTTTGGTTGATCAAACTTGTGAATTGTAGCTGAGACGCATTAATTAGCGCACTGACATATGACAGTTCCTCTTTCAAGATTTCTATTACGACTCTCAGCTCGGCTGGTGACAAGTAGGAGTATGACATCTCATATGAACACTCTTGTAACACGACTTGTGTGGAGTTGAGCTTGCTTCTCAAACTGGACTTTCTCTTGGTGATATCGGCCAATCCAAGGGATTTTCTGTTGTAAACCAGTTTATCTCCACCATTCATTGTTATAAAGAACTGAACAGTATTGTCTATACTGTCATGTAACTCATTCAATGTATCAATCATAGACCTCCCTAGATAAGATGATCCAAACTCCGGAAACAGTAACAAGTTGCACGCAAGGGACAATCCAATACCCAGGAAGAAGGGAACTGTATAGCTCTTCACGATAATAGCAGCACTAGTTCTGATATCGTTGGTGAATGTGAAATGAACAACAAGGAACAGTGGGAAGACGATCCCGAAGAACTTGTGCGTGATGCTTCTCATCCATCCATGAAAGAATAACATGACAATTTCGAATAGAGCGAGGACTGCCAACGCAGCTCTGTAGTTGTCATAGTTTGAATAGTATTGTTGGCTATCTGGTAAATCCCACTCTGAACCGAGTATCTTCTTAGCGACGAAACGTCCAAGCAAAGCATACGAGTTTCCAATCAACAGTCCAGTAGAACAGAAGAACACAGCCTCAATCATTGTACCCAACCTTCTTCCTGGGTGAACCATCACAGACAGTAACGGGAGCATTGCTGGCTCACGGCCTAGATACTTGAGTGATGTGCTGTTGAGACATAGTATCAAAGCGATAGTAGAATTGACAGTACACTTGAATATTCTCTGTGCTAGGATCCTCGATGGCTTCTTCCTGCTGATGTATTCCAAAAAGCGCTCCTTCATTGGTTGTCGCATCAGATCAATGTTGAAAAGATTGATACTCTCATCTGCTATTTATTCCACGATACTCTGAAATCAAGAAACGAATCAAAAAGCTTGTGAAATGTGTCTGCAGTTGCAAATTGCCTGTTGCACCCAAAAACGGTTCTGTACGATTTTTGCATTTGGCCGGGAAAACTTTTTGACATGCGCATAGCGGTTTTATACCCTGTATTTCTCCGGAATTATACACTTGAATTACGCCTTTAGCGATGATTTAAATGGATTTATGTATATTTGAAGAGACTGTTGATGTATTGAGTGTAATTTGTACCCTCAATTCCAGCTCTTCAACGTTTTATTGAGCTTTTAAAGCAGGGTATTTTGGCGTTAAATCCGGGATTCGGTAACGATTTGCGGTACCCTCATAATGTACATAAAATCAAAATGCAAAATGTGGCTCTTTTATTGGATGGAATAGTTCAAATTTGTCGGTTCATACCAAACAGAATCTTCTCTTTTCAATAAACTTATTTCAAAGTGATTCTGAGAAATGAATTTTTTTTAATTTTTAGTTAAACTTTTTTTTCAATTACAACTGAAGACTTTGATATTGTCGAATTTTTACAACATGAAATTTTATGATTTCGAAAACTCGAGTATTTGATGATTTAAAGTGCTAACTAGATAGTTCTAATATTCAGGATACGTATGGGATTATAATATTAATAAATGAAAGGTTTTCATTTGTAATATAAGTAAAACTATTTTAATCGGGTTTACATCAAATTACTATAAAAGGTAATTATTACCGGTCTTAAATACTTCAACCAGAATTTATCTCCGATACTCTTTTTTCTTTTTACTAAATTTCAATTAATCATAAATTGTATGGTATGATCATCGATCGATCTTTAACCGACGTTTTTGATCTAAATATTAATCATTGTTGGAACTGAATTTATGCAAGAAGACCAGAATAGAAGTCCTGGAGAAATTTTTAGAGGTTAATCTTCGTGGATCAACTGAGATATGCCGACTTATTTGATTTATCACAAAATAATGAATGCCTATTGGCCAAATGATCACTTCAACTTCCTCTTGATCAGTCATCAACCTTGTTAAAGGCCTCCCAGAGTGTTCAAACGGCAATCCAGTATACAGTGACAATATCAGAACCCCAGTCAGGCACTTTTCCCGAAAGCTGGAGAGGTAGACAACAGATGGTTATCAAGATGTCCTATGATGAGGCTCATTACTAACCTTCTTACCCATTGAATCGAGAACTTGTCAAAAGACACTGAGGTGCAATCATCAAACTGATCAATTGGAAGGTGACATAGGTGCTATTCCCTCGACAAGAGAAGGGCCCAATCTGCAAGATACTGTCCACTCTTGTGCTTATCCTATATACTCAAATTCATGGCACGAATATCCTTCAGATGGGACGGGAGGGTCAAGAAAACTACCTCACAGTTCCAAAAACTTTTAATCTTCCTACTGGGACCTTCAGCTGCTGAAGACAAATTTGTCCATAGTTAAATATAATATCTTGTTAAGTAAATTCATGGGATTACCCGGAAACACTGAAGGCTATCAATATTGGAAATTTATGTACGTATCAACAACAAGTGAACAATTGAACCAACGCTACAAGTACTTGCCAATAATTGAGGGAAATATGCAAAGCCCAAGCTGCTGCTCGAGAGTATGAACAGAAGACTAGCTCGCTGCGAGGAATGCAGAAGACGGAAGAAGTTGTGTAAAGGAAATGGTGACTCCTGTGATTATTGTACCAAAAAGGGTAAACAATGCACTTTCGACTCATTCCGTATGGTGGATTTCTCCCATGTGTCAACATCAATACACTACCCACTAGAAAAATCAAAAAAGAGTGGTAACTCCGCAGTCTCCAAAGTGAAACAAGGGAAAAGGAAGCCAAAACAACGCTTGACAAAATCAGCACTGTTAGTATTCATTGAAGACTTGATGGATCAACGATTTTCCGATGTCAATACCACTTCTTCCCATTTAGCTTTTACGAAGGACTCATCCTTTCACCTTCCACTCATCCAGAGTCAAACCCTGGTCAATTCACCTGATGTACCTGTGATCATCGACCAGAATGTGACAAAGCCTGCTAACGATACATTTCATTTTACTAAAAGCTCATCGCTTTTGAACTTCTTTCTGAGTTGTACTCGAGTTGATCATATTGACCTTTCGGGATCGCAACCCTTGGATCTTGACTCTATCAAATCATTCCTAAAAGTGATCAGAGATCACAGCACAATTGAGCTGATAAAAGATAGATTTGAGAACATTAATACTCCAAGCATCATCAGAATTCCAGCTATTCAACAGCAGAAAGCCAGATCGGCCAAGAAATTCACATCACTAGATGATGTTCAACTTCGGGTTGATATACACGAGATTGGCGACTCATTTAGTGAAGAAGAGTGTGGGTTGAACTACGAAGATATTGGATCTTCAGATTCTATCAATATTCCTGTGGAAATAGGATTGAATCGGGAGTTTACAAAGTACCTATTTGATGAATTCTGTGATACAAGAGGACATGTTAATCACTATCTGAATGTCTGTCTACCGATTGTAATAGGAAGCACTGTTACTATGGAGGCAGCTATAATTTTAAGCTTCTATAAGCTGAGATCAAAACGTGTGTTCTCAGAACAAGAACATAAACAAATCGATGCTCTCTATTTGCATTGCTTGCAGGTATTGCAAGACAGAATGTCTAGCTATCACACAATCGTATCTGATCACACAATGATGACAATACTTCTGCTACTGAATGTTGAGCTGCTGAGAGGCGCACGAGGCATTTTATGGGGCCAGTTAATCACTTTATCAAGATACCCAACCATGTTCAGAGGTGGAATTCAAAAGCTGACCTCCACTTTGAGCGGTTTGTGCATGATGAAGCTCTTTGCAGGCCAGCTTTGCTTAGCATTCTTCCCTCTTGTTGTACAAGAAGATGATCCAATAGATCAAACAACGTTGGCTGATTTCTTTTCGATCGTTGATGACCAACCTGAGTTGAACTTCTTTGATGATATCAATTATTTTCATGACTTTACTCTTCTTGAAATGAGAGACATAGTCAAAACTATTGGTCATATTTCCTACCTCTATAGTTTAGCCAAGGTTTGCTATGATGGGAATTTCTCGGCTTCAGCTGGTGGTGGTGGTGGTGACTCATCCCGATTCGAAAGCTATCAGTATATTAATGAACACAACTTGAATCATGTTTTGAATGAGGCAACGTCAATAGAGGTTGAAGTGAGAAGTTTACTGATGAACTCTAAATTAATTGATAACAATAATCGAACCCTGCCTAGTCATTATCAAATCCAATGGAGATTTAGTTTACTTGCCTCACTGTTATACATATCTCAAACGATTTATAATCAAACATCAAACAGTCCAAGGACAATGATGTTGGTGAAGGAATTGTGCTTGGAGCTTGATGATCTTTTTATAGAACTGATTGAGAGAGTCGATTATACCTCCAAGAGTATAACCATTATTGTGTTGCCGTTCGTGTTGCTAGGAGTCGACCTGGTGGGAGATAGTGATAGGGAACGATTCAAAAGCAAGCTTCTGAAGTTATATCACAAATCTCGAAAAGAAGGTATCTTGACTTGTGTTAAGTTACTGGAAAAAGTTTGGCAGATCAACAAGAACGGTAATACATATGTGGATTGGAGAGAAATATCGAGAATGGAACACTTAAGAATATGCCTGAATTGCTGAACTTCTGTGTTTACTTTGGTGCTCCTATTCCAGTGAATTTCCTACACTATTCAATTAGCAAAAATCAAACTCAAGTGAGATACACACAGTGGAATACCAATATTTGAGAGTGCAAAGGTCCGTAAATATAGAGATCACAAAGAATATCTGAAGTTAGGATTTTGCATATCGGTCAAATCAGCAAACTCAATGTTTTCAATCTCTTCGTACTTGTCACCCAAAGCTTCTCTTTGAGCATCTCTCTTCTTGTTTTCTGTCCAATATGCGAAGAACAAACAGATGATCAAAACAATACAAGCTGCGTAGCAACCAACTATACAACCTTTTGCAGTGCGATATCCTGGTGCTTCAACAGCTCTAAATGTTTGTGGTCCAACGACATTACCAGCACAATAACCAACCAGGAAAATGGCATTTCCCACCATCTTTTTGGTATGACCCGCAACATTAGATTGGAAAAGGGAGATCAAGCAAATGAAACCAATATCGGAAACTGACATGATAAACAAACCGGCCAAGGCCACCTTACTTTCTTCAGCGAATGCCAACATGGCAGAGCCAGTCAATGCTATGGAAAGAGCTAGTACAGAGCAGAATATTCTCGACTTGATCAGATTGCAACTGTAAAGACCTGCGACCAAGACAGTGATAACAAAACCACAACCGGAAAGACCAATATTGAGACGTAACGATGCTTGAGTGGAGAAATGAAAGGACTTCAGCACAATGGAACTGTAGTTGGTAATACCACCATTTGGAATCTCATCAATAACCACAAAGACGAACATCAACCAAACTTTGTAATCTGTTAAGCACTCTATCAACTGATCTTTCTTGAATTTCTTGTTACCAAAACCTTGGTTATTGGCTCTGATTCTTTCGACAACCATTAGTTTCTCTTCATCAGTCAAGAACCAAGCCCCAAGTGGAGTGTCAGGAACATGTAAGAAGAAAGCAAGAGCTATAACCAGGTTGAATAGACCAATGACAATGTAAACCACTTTCCACGAAGCAATAGACCAGTCACTTCCGTGGACGTACAGACCATAGGCAAACGCATATCCGATTAAACCACCAACATTGCAAGCACCTAACCAGATAGCAGTTCTCATGAAATGCTCTTCTTTCTTGTACCATTGTGTAGTTATTATAACCATTGCTGGAGTGACCGCACTTTCAAACATACCAAGCATCACTCTTAAGAAGATAAACCCAACAACATTGGTAGCAGGAGCCAGACAGGTACAGACCCCCCAGAGAACGATGAAGACAGATGTTGTTTTAGCCATTGGGAATCTTTGTAAAAGATATGAAGCTGGGAATTCAAAGACCAAGTAACCTAGATAGAATGCAGAACCTAACCAACTATAGACCGAACCTGTCATTCCCAGCTCCTCACGCATACCCATGATGGATGCAAATGAGTTTGTGATTTTGTCCATGTATTGAACAGCATAGAGTAAGGTAATGAAAGGCAATAGGTAGAGATCAATCTTTCGTAATAGCTTCTTATCCTGCTCTGGAGTTAACACAAGACCTTTGGATTCCATTGCTGCAGTCATAGCTTCGTCGACATTCTGGGCATCCCAATGGTACTCCTTACCATTGACGGATACGATGGTCTCGAGAACATCACCTTTAAGACATTCTGATTCCTCGAGTGAGGTTTCTTGATTGATAGTATTCGAATTGATTTTCTCCATATCGGACATATCAAGACAAGTCACAAATGTATACTGGGTAAGTACAATTGTAGAATCATGAGCTCATTGAGAGGGGATATCAACACTTATATAGAAGACCCTATGGCCTGTATCGAGATAGGGATAAGGAGGGGGCTATCCTGATGCGATATGATAGCTGGAGAACCGGTATCAATCTATGAAGGTGTGGAAGGAATTTACCAACAACGAAAAGTTCCCAATTTGGAAGGTTTTGCGAAGTTTCGAGAATCACAGTATTACCCGGACTAATTCAGATCAGGAACGGATCAAAATGCTTGTCGCGATTCCTCCCCGATTGGGAAGATAAGTCGTATCATTTATTGAGCCAATAAGGCACTCTCAGCGACGGTTGTTTCATTTATCGAGCAGTTATATAACAAATGGTCACTGCTGCTTACCATCTTCCAAGAAATGACGGTGAAACAAGCCATGTCAAACCCAAATTACTTCCCAAAGGATAATTACACCATATCTTATTGGTTAGCGCAGCAGGATGAGTTCTCGAGTCACAGAACTACTGAGGAACTACTTCAAGAAGTCGATGTTCTGATTGTTGGTTCAGGTTACGCTGGTACTTCAACTGCCTATTTCTTGCAGCAACAAGATCCGAGTCTGACAGTCGCTCTTTACGAAGCTCGAACAATATGTTCAGGTGCTACTGGGCGTAATGGTGGTCATATCAAACCATATTACCACAGATATTACGAGTACTATGAATCTATCTTGGGTGAAAAGGGTGTTGCTGAGGTCGTGAACTCGGAGTTCGAGCATCTATGGGCTTTGAAGAAACTGATCGATGATAACGAGATTGATTGTGACTTTCACTTAACTAGAGCTTGTGACATTTATCCAAGAGATGATGATCCAAGAATTGATAATGATTTAACCTGCGCCAAAAAGATGTTAAAGAACCCGTATATCACAGACGAATTAAAGAAGCATTTCCAGATTCTTTACGGTGAACAAGCCAGAATCGCTTCGAAGAACAACCAAACAGACATTGCGATAACTTATCCTGCTGCTTCGTGTTGGCCATGGAAACTGATGACTGCCATCTTGAAGAAATGTGTCGACAAAGGGTTAAACCTACAGGCTAATACGCTGGTCACTGAAGTTATTCCTTCTGGTGATAAATGGTTGGTCAAGACAAAACGTGGTACAACATTGGCTAAGAAAGTCGTATACTGTACCAACGGGTACACCAAATCTTTGTTGAGTGCATTTGATAATGCTATTGTTCCTCAAAAGTCTGTCTGTTGTGCTATTGAACCTGAGGATAAAACTGCCGTCCCTCACTTGACAAACACTTATGGGATCTTCTCTTCTCGTCCAATAAGTTGTTACTTGATCAATAGACCAGATGGTACAGTGATCACAGGTGGTAAGGATTCGGGAATGTTTACTGATGATAATCCTGATCAGCTGAAAGCGATCTTCAATAATGTTGATGATACATTTGTTCCAAAGGGATACAAAGAGGAGTTTGAATCTTTTATGCAAGATACTTATTCTACTTGGAAGAACACGAAGACTAAGGTCACCAAAATTTGGAGTGGTATTGTGGGCATGACCAATGATTTTTTGCCGTACGTTGGTGAATTAGACTGTATTGGTAAGAGGAACAGTTTTATTGTTGCTGGATTCCATGGTCATGGTATGCCTAGAGTCTTCCTGTCAGGTAAGGCTGTTGCAACGTGCATCACTCAAGGCAAATCGATCAGTAATATCGAGTATGTTATCCCAAGAGGGTTCTTTGTCACAGAAGAGAGATTGCGGAAGAAGCATCTCCACGAGGAAGAACTAAGAAAGATGGCTGCAGATCACTTTGCTAGACAAGCAAAATTGTGATCAATTCAATTGGTGAGATAGTCGGTCATCTTATATAGTATTTATATGAAGAAGAGAGTGATATAAAAGATCGTACTATGATTTTTCAACAGATTGTAAGTGGTGACAGTGTGGTCAAAGTATGATTAATGTTGAGATTCGGATAGTTGTATGGCCTTAGCACCTGGGTTATCTGGTATGACCCAACATCCGAGGGATTTCAATAGAGCAGCTCGTTTAGGCGGAACCCCATGCATGGCCTTCACAAGGTAGAATGTCTTGTTGAGTGTCAAGCCAGGTGTAGACAGGGCTATATATACCCATCAGCGTTTCCCCAACTTGACTGGCCTTATTACAATTCACTGGATAGATCAAATGCATCTTTCAAAGAGGACAGTGCTAGAAGTCAGAATGTTATTTTGGAAGTTAACATCCATATTGAAACTTTGTTGGTTCCACAAAGGTATGTAATTCAAGTTCCAATATGTACGTTTTTCTCTAGGTATTTTCCCATATCATTGATGAAACATTGACAGTATTATCAGACATAAAGTGGACTGGATACTTGATATCTTCGCTTAACAACAATGGAAAGTGATTCTCCAGTAGGTCACCGACGAACTAATGAAAGCGAACATATGATTTGACATTCGTGCTGACTATAGCCCAATCAGTATATGGGCTAAACCTTGTTATTCAGATACCATTCATTTAAGATTCTGACCACCAAACAATGAAATGATAGGAATTGCAGTGCAATCTCTTGACACTCAACCTTACTCAAAGACAGTCAGGCAGATCGACCGACCGGAGACTCTCCCAAAGGAAACCCACTTATATTGATCATTGGGGACCAAGTCGCTGTCTCTAGTACCATGATTTTATCTGCAGGGCTAGCCATCACACATTCTGTATCTTCAAGGACCTGTCGTGTGTCTCTAATTTGTGCTTGGTAATTTGTTCAGGTTGGTCATCAAACTTTTTAGCTTTCAAAGCCAGTGAGCGAGATGATGTGATCTCATGTGCGAGAGTTACTCAGAGACTCTAGAGAGTGATTTTCTTTGTACCTGTTGCCTCGAGTATATGGAATCAAATGATGAACATCTGAGGATGGTCATTTGCAATTTGTAAGGCTCTGGTTATATCGTGAGGTTCAAATTGAGTTGACAGAAATGAGATTCTCAGAAGAGATTCTCCATCCAGACCAGAAACTGCGTAAAAAGCAGTAACAACCCGGCTCGTCTAGCCTGGCATTATGCCAAAGCTATAAAATCTTCCATTCAAAATATCTAATACAAGCCACTTTCGAGCTATAGCTCGAACTTATATCAGCGCTGATGGTGGTTATTGATTCGTAGTACCAGTCAATATGTGGTGTAAGATTTAGTTGATTGCAGCATTTGCGGAAATCATGGTGCGTTATTGACTGTAGTGTTTGATTCACCTGTTGTCCTTGGTGGTGCTAAGAATTGTCAAATGGTAAACCACTCAAGAGCTTTGAAAGATCTATCAGGATCAGACCACAGCAACAAGTCCACTATTCGACCATGATTTGAATGATTATTTGACTTTAAATAAATCGATTTAATGAAAGAAAAGTTTGTTGATGTTTTTGCTTTTTTGTTTGTCGACGAAATTTGTAGAAGTAGACAAATTCCATAAACATTGGTGTAAAATACGAAAGATTGGAAAATGCTTCAATAATTGAACAAGTCACTGAGATTCAAGAGTAGGCAATAAAAATTTGATTGCACTTTAGTTGAATCAAATTGGACCAGAATTGGGCAAGATATACGCATTTGATTATGAGATATTCGGCTCATTTGCAAACGGTCATTAGAACGAGAGTGATAGAACAATGACGGGGCATTCACTACCACTACACTTGGCAGTAATCAATTAGCTACTACTTCTCAGTATACTCCGCCTTGATTGAGAAGATTGCACTGTATTTTGAGCTTCAAATCCAATAAAATGTTGATCACTCTTCATTGATTTACTGATCTTTGATCAACATATGAATCGAATGCCACTGGATTTGACGGTGTTGCATACCATTACTAAGGCTCATCGGAAACCATCAGGGTTAGGCAGGGCTGTCATACCGCGCACAATCTTGTGGTCCGCTGTCATGGGTATGGCCATGGTAGAACTGCTTCACGACTGGTGATAAAAATGCAGCATGTTGAAATGTAACAAGTGAAATCTGGAGCCGAAGGAAGTTCTGGATCCGAAGTGATTCAATCATTTGACTCCTGTGATAACCCAACATCATCCAATGGTGATGATGTCTCTTGAACTCCTCACTGACTGGTTCGTTCCTGTCTTACAAAATCACAGGCCTGAATATCAGCAACCAAACAGTCCTGAAAGGAACCTTTAGCGGACATTGTGGGTTCCAGCTCCAATTGAAACCGTTTCACATCACTGACATCTCTGCTCAATATACTGTAGGTTATATTGTTCTATCTGTTAGTTTCTCATGATCAACGAACGGCGATGTTCATCCTTGAACTGTAGACGTTTCATCTCACCATGGGGACCGCACTCCGTTGTATTTCTGTGATTTGGGCAGAACCTTCCGCTTCCTTTATGTTGGTCATATATCTGTTGCTTCTGGGTCTCTCGACTATGATGGGTTCGATGTGATTGGAGAATGCCGTAGTGTGATTCTAATTTTGATCAGCTTCCTCCAGAGCTGTTAAATGAACCATATTATGTCATAGGAGCGTCGATGTTGGCTGTCCAGCAGAAGCAGTATGACTTATCCAAGTGTTCACTCTGAAGCATTGTCTGACTTTCCCTGTTATTTCTGATAACCTCCTGGTATTTCATCTCAGAAACTTCTTTAAGCATTGAAATTGAATATCTTCACAGGAAGAGCTAGCGCACGAGCGAGTCTGTAGATATGAATCTGTAGATATGAATCTGCGGATATGTAATCACCCCTGAAGATCGTTGATGACTGGATGGAACCTGGGTTTCAATGTGTCAGGTTTCATAGAATGACAATAGGATCTATTCTCCTAATAACGTCAGCTATTCCTTCGCACACAGAGCAGTACAGCTCTCCACTCTTACTGGGATCCGCAAATCCCTTCCATAATTAGTGATGTTCATGACCGATTGCTTGTATCAGCTTTTGAACGCGAGTCAGCTAGATGATAGCTTGAACGCCTCATAATAGGTTCAGTTTCATCTCTAAAAAGGTCTGAAAATTGACCATTTTAGGAGTAGTTAGTTATGATACATTCTTTTAAAGACTATATGGTGCTTAAATCACTTGTTAACAGCATCAAGTAGGCTATTTATGGTTCTCGTTTAACTTAAAAGAAGTTGTTTGTTGTTGTGAAGTTTCGTTGTTTACATTTTCTTTCGCGTCGACGAATTAATTCGAACAAATCAGAACAACAACATTGTGAAGAACAAACAACAACACATTCAGATCATGATGGTGGGAGATGTTCATTGATGATGACTGAATTGAAATACAACTTATTGAATCAGCTATAGCTTGGTATATATGATCAATTGATCAAGTGCTGCTTAAGTATTGAGCTAATGAATGGAGGATCAAATATCATTCTTGATGTGAGCTGTGAAAGGTGAAGAAAGGGAGCAATTGGCCACAGGAGTGACCTTAGCGCCGAAGATAAAGCTAGATCTGGTCAGCATGATATACACAGTGACTACTGTGCTGAGATGAGCAAGCAGTTGTCGATCAAAAGCTCAACCTACATGATCAAGTTCACAGCCATATACAGGATTGATTTGATGAAGAGAATGGTTTACCAATGCAGTGAATGGTGTCGATTTATTCCCGGATGCTTACAAAGGACCTCGATGATGCTTTAAGAAGAAGGGTGTATTTAGAGATACATTATGGGATAATTGATATTGGACAATGGTGCTATAAATTCACCTCTGAAATTTGAGTTACAGAGAGGTACAGAGAGCTGTGGATACACAAACACGATACGCATAGGATTCAGCTTACCTACTCAAGATCTCAATGGAAGCATAATCTCATCTGTTGTGCTATTACAATCGAAAAGGAAGCAAATGATTTGTGAAGTGAGATCCGTTTACTTTCATAAAGCTTCAACCACAACAACTGTTAACTCACAACACTTAGTGGAGCAGTATCTAGACTGCAAGCAGGAATGGATGCCATTACAGTGATGCATTGGCATTGTGCTGCAATATATGTATCCTTAATAAGTCAATACATCCATCATATCAGAAGTGTTTCCCAATCATCAACCGTTTACTCAACGATTGACAGCTGTGGATTCTACATAAATATCTTTATTGATCCGATTAGTAACTCCTTAGCTGTAGCGACTGTCCTATTAGTCAACTGAATAAACTCATATCAAAGTAGTTCATTAGCATTGTATCGATCTCTCACGTTCATATTGACCAACACATCAATCATTACAACACAACCAAAACCTTTTAGAGAACATTGTAACGAGCGAGTATTGTACTTCAATAAGTACGATGATCAGAGACAGGAACGATGAGTGATATATGTCAAACACAGCTCTAATTGACCAAAGATGATGGTGTTAAAAGCACTAGCCCTAAAAGATTGTAATCTAAAAAAAGAAGGCGAAGACCAGAAAAGCGAGACAAAGACATGAAGGTGCATTGGATGGAAAAGTATATATATGAGTGAAGAGTAGCCGGGTTGGGATAGGGGGCGATTTTTTGTTTAGTGGTATTGTAGAGGTAAGTTTGGGGCGGGTAACAACGAAGCTAGCCTTAGCCCGTAGGGCGTAGGCGTAGGTGTGTAGTGCGCGTAGTGCCGAGGTACTGTAGCGGATTCATGCAAGATTGTAGCGGGAATGGCTTGATTGGGAGTGTAGGTACATATACGAGTGGCCAGTGCGTGAACTAAGTGCCGTGTATGTGTGATTGGCGATGAGCCGTTGACGGCTACTACGTACCTCTGGTTACCACTCGGTGATAAATCTCCCGAACGCCGCTGAAATCCATCGTGTAGCTGTGGTTACTACTCGGAGATATATCAGTGGAATCCGTATTTCTGGAGAACTACTGCAGAATATGATGTGGTTTCACCTTCAGTATATACTCTAGTGCCCTTCGTAAGATGTTGAGCGATAAGCACCTTCAAATCTCTACGACATGCCGAGTTATTTAAATTTTATGAATTTGGATGAATATATAAAAAGCTAGACTAACTCGAAATGAAAAATATGAGTGATCAAGTGGTGGGATAGTAATTGTATAAATTAAGAAAATCAAAAGGTTGTTGTTGTGGGTGTGTTATGTGTACCCCCTGATGCACATTGATTCCAGTAGTCTATACATGCAATAAACAGCCAAGTTGTTTAAATATATTTTGAGTTATTTGGGTTTATGCTAATTACATAAGATATGGGGGATTACATAAGATATGAGGGATTACATAAGATAATAGGTTATTACATAAGATAATAGGGAATTACATAAGGTATGGGTTATTAGGGTGTGAATTAGACTATATATAGACTTATATGTTAGTTTAATTTACAATGTTCTGTGAATGTTCTGTGGTTCGTGCCATGGAGTTGGGTCTTTGGGGTGGGGCTCGTGGGCGATAGCGGTTAGTAGGCTGTTAGTAGAAGGTTCGCAAGCGGTTTAGACTGGTAGCTGGAGTCGGCTTAACTTGTGGGAGTATGGGAATGAATCTGGTAGACAAAGGTGGGTGAAATATGATAAAGTGATAGATGGATGGTGATATAGAGATGATCTGGAGATCACCTGGAGATGAGGGATGGATCACAGACCTTAATTATGATTGATTGAGTACCTAGGAGTGTAATTAGGTGCTGAATGTGAGTTTGAGGCTGAACAGAGCTGAATTGGATGCTTGATGGATGGATGTATTGGAGTTTTGGGTTGGAGTCGAGATGGACGGAGGATGGAGTCGGAGTGGGTAAGGGAATGGAAGGGGTGGTGTACGGGTAAGTGGATAGGGTGATTCGGGTAGTGCTGGTGTGAGAGTGAGAGTGAAAGTGTAAGTGTGAGTGTGAGATTCAAAGGGTAAGCGATAGGCGTGGAGAGATGAACGAGAGTTCGAGGAACATAAATTTCGAGTTGGTAACGATTCTAATGGGAGTTGGTGTTGGGATGAGGAAGTGTATGGGAGAATGAAACCGAGTGGCTAGTGGTAGATGAGAGTCATTGTAACGTTGTAATGTCGATGAATGGTTAATGGAAAATGTTTGGAAGAAGTGAAAGTTTTTCGAAAAACTCGACGCGATAAAAAAGATAAAAAAAAAAAAGAGTGCCTTTCGTATGTGCCTTTCGTAAAAGAGTGTGTCTGTGCCAATTCAAAGCAGTCACAACACCCGATCATCTCAAAGCTTAAGAAGTGACTCTTTGTTTAGTCAATGGGCGATGTCAAGACGATGTCAGGTGGTCTGGGTCGTAGCCCTAGAGCTACAAAGACTGGATCGACCAAGACTGACTTGGAAGGCTACGAACTTGATGTGTGAGATGTTTGGGTATTGAGACGGGGTCAATGGCCCCGGTGATGATACTAGATGTGAGTTAGTGTGTGAAGCCTACACCCGAACTATCAACTTCTATAAAGTGTTGATGTTTTGATGCTTTCGTCGACTTTTGTTGTTGTGTGAAAATTTTCACCACCTATTGATGACGCGTTTTATGTGAAAAAATTGGGAGAGGATAAGGAATTGAGTTGTCAGTGTTGTAGATAATAGGCTACGGGATCGAGATGTGAAGAGTTGAGAAGTAGCCACTGGATTTTGAGTGTGTAATGGTGTATTTTGTGTATCGGGTCTTGGAATGTTTTCGCGACTACTAAGTAATGATGAGTGGATAGGATAGAATTGAGCAATTGAGATGCGGGAAGTTGCACAGTATGATCGATAGCGGTCAATCGGAGACCTTTGTAAAGCACTGCGGGACACCTATGAATTTAAGAGGGTGTTATTGTTGATTTTGTTATTTTTGTGTGAGTCTTTGAAAAATCCAAACTATTTTGTTGATGATGAGAAAGTGTCAGCTAGTGAGGTGTAAGAGAGCTGCTAGTGTACCAGGGTAGCGTAAAGAGCATCGGTCTGTGTAACATTGGTGGGTGCCCACTCAGTTTTAATAATTTTGTGATGGCCATCGTCGACTAATGGAAAACTTTCCATAAAGTAGTTGATGACGTGTCTGATTCGAAAGTTGAGCAATTGAGTTTGGGTAAAGTGGGTTATCTGATGCACTGTAGTGAATATGAGAGGATTGTGTAGTAGTGATCGGGTTGCCATGATACTGGTGGTGATTTTGTGGTAATCTTTAAGTCTTTGATTATTTTGAAAATCGCCGACGACGAGCAACCACTTTGATCTGGAGCTGATGGTGAGATGCAAGGTGGTTTGTATGATAGCCCGCTCCGGAAAAGGCCCAATGGTCCACGAGTGGTGAGCATACTTCAATTTTCTAGGACTTTATCAACAAGTTTGTAGTAGTAATTCTCGACTTATCACAAAGTATTTGGAGAAAAGTGAAATTTCAAAGTTGAGTGAATAAACTGAGGAAAAGTGGTCTATGAGGTAGACGGTGGTGGATAATGTGTGTTGGAATAGTAGTGAGCGTTTCTCAATGATTCTCTTGACATTTTCAGGTGCCCTCAATTCTTTGTTTATATTTTGAGAATGGACGATGACGAGAAATGAGTATGATCTGGGATTGATGTGCTAAAACAAAGTAGCTAGTCTGATAGAACATCTCAGATACCACTGATTCATCCAAGAGTGGCGAGCACAATCCCATTTTCTAGAGCTTCATTATGGATTTTGTAGTGGTCTTCGTCGACTTGTAAAAAACTTTTCAAAGGTAGTTGATGATGTGTTGATGATGTGTCAAAAATCAAAAATGAGTGATTGACTTGGGGAAGAGTGGTCTATAATACAGAGTATAGTGGATAGGACACATTTGAGTTGTAGTGGGCAGTTTGCAACTACTCTCTTGATGATTTTCTGATTGTTGTTGTTGACGCTTCAAGTTTTTTTCACAAAGTATGGAATGCTGGACAAATTGTTGAGAGTTGAGCGATTGAGATGAATCAAAGGAGTGGAATCAGTGTAGAAACCGGAATGGTACCCATTAAGATCATAGTGGATACTTCTCGCCAATTTTCTGAGGTGTTCTGAGCTTGTTTTTGTTGGACGTCGTCGACTCTTAAAGTTTTTTCACAAACAACGGAATGTCGAGAATAATGTATAAAGTTGTGCGATTCAGATCAAACAAAGTTGACAGAGTGTTTCGGGTTCAGTGTTAACCCACATTCCAGTAGTAGTGGCAGCATGGACTCCTTTTTTTAGCGGTATATATGTTGATGTTTTTGTGGACGTCGTCGACTTTGTGAAAAATTTCACCCCTATTTCAGGACACGTCATTGGCTGAGTGATGGAGTCGGAGCCACGATCGGAGGACACAAAATCAAACTTTGGCCCAGACTTGGGTGTTATCGACCATCAGATCATCAATTAACAGATCCCAATGTCATTAAGTTGGTTCTTTCATACCACCATCTCGCCATGGCGGCCAAAAAGTGTTGATGTTTTGTTTTTCATTTTTCAAAGTATTTTTCGCGGGTAGTTAAGGATTTTCGCGAGTAGTTAAGGAAGTTCGCGAGTAGTTAAGGAATTCGCGAGTAGTTAAGAGATTAGATCGATCTGATTAGATCGGGATACCACTTAGCTTGCCGTTTCGGGTCTGACAGCACGAAAATTACCGAATAAAGTCCGATCACGAAAATTCCCGCTTTGGGAGTGACACATAATTAAATCATGAATAAACAAAATACCAGAAGATGATTGGATGAGGCCAAGGGTATTTCAGATGCAGAATTTCACGGAGAATACGCTCAATATGTATCTGGTCACATCGCACCCCCGTAACACAAAAATCGCCAAAATTATTTTCGAAAAATGGACCAATAAAACAACCGTTCGAAAGCTAAAAAAAAGTTTAGTCAAATGTAGCCGATATTAGACCCAGAATAGACCCAGGGGGCCAGCCAATCACGATTGAGCATCTTGAGCCACAGTTTTGTGCACCAAATCACCGATTCGGTGTTTAGGCCGAGGCAAATTTTTCGTGCCTTTGAACGGCACCAGGAAATTCGTCTACATGCCTAAAACATCATAGGACATACTTGCAATGCATTTCAGCGGTCTTCCATCGCTCTCTC